>JAHDYR010000014.1:0-341520 GCA_019828565.1 Carpediemonas membranifera | reverse complement strand
GACTGCCCGGGGGTAGTTCGGGGCGCTGAACACGCTGGTGAAGTCCCCTATGCTCCATCTCCGCCCCATCTCCGCCTGGCCAGATCATGATGCGTCAATTGTCACATATCTGGAAGTCAAGTCTGTTGTAACGCGTCAGGTTTGAGCCATGGTGTAGATGGTATAGCAGATGTTGGTGAATACAAGAGGTGGTAGGTTCGAATCCCTCCTGGCACATCCTTTTTGGACCTCGGCCATATCTCAGTCAATATTGGTCGTCATGCCTTGCAACTGCCCAGATTAGCTTGACTAGCCCTAAAGAACACATGGCAGTCAGATTTATTCAAGTTGTTTGGACATGACGAACGCTAAGCCGTTCAGGACTGAGCCACTGGCGCCGAGCGCAAACAGCGCATCCACGACCGCCCAATAGCGGTCCGGGTTCTTGGACAGCACCTTGGCGCGCTGGAGTGCCTTGTGCATGACCTGGGACGGTACAGCAGCCGCAGCGCCCCCTGCACCCCACCAACGCATAGCCATGAGATGTCCACCCCAGGCCAAGCCAGTGCCCGCCCCTCAGCCCGCGTCTCCTATTGTGCACGACATCGAGAGCATATCGATCAGCTCGCCCTCTGCCTCGCCGTCCTCGCAAGGATACGTGCCCCCAAAGCGTTTGCGGACTACACCACCGCGCCGTATCCTCCCCAAGCGCTCGACTAGGGCCGCACCATCTCCCCTGAGAGAGTCAGCCCCCGCACCTGCCCGCAAGCTCGGCCGCCCTCGCTCTACCAAGTTCATCATCTACTCGGACAGCGAGGACGACGACGAACATCCCAAGAAGCCGAAGGGGTGCATCACACCGAAGAAGGAAGGACGGACTTGCTTCAATCGTAAGAACTATTAGTATCGAAGTGGCAGTGGCCACATGTAAATGATTAACGAACGTAGAATGGGTAGGCAGGGCTACGGTCGGCTGCGCCTCCCTCTGCCCCCCTGCACCCCCCGGAATTGAAGACGGGGGCTCCGTCATTCCTCCGGCTTCGTTCGGCTTCGCTCCGCTCGGGCGCTCGTCGCTACGCTCCTCCCGCCCTCCGCTACGCTACGCCTCTCTACGCCTCCGTCACTCTCTCTGCCCCCCTGCGACCCCCCGCGGACTCCGCCCATGGCCTGTAACTACGTCAGATCACCCCACAAATTTTTGAATCTCGGGCTGTGATTTACATATGAAAAAATAAATACCCCCATCCTCCTCAGAGCATGTAATTATGTATTGTAGTGCGCACCCGTGTTCTCTTCCATTCCATACGCGTCACTCTAGACGTATTCACTCACCATGGACACAAAAAGGCTCTATAAAAATTTGTTGAGGGCCTAAATCAAAAATCGGGGAAAATAACGTTCCTACACGTACGCAACATGATACAGCAGTATACTCTGTTTAGCTCCAGCATCAATCCTTGAGGCCAGTAAAACCGGTCTTTGAACGCGGTTCGCCAGATTCGGATGGATATCGTGACTCAATCACACTGCGAGAGACTTTCAAAAATTCCAAATCCAGCAGCCCGGAAGCCTCAGGCCTCGTGCTGTACTGCACAAGAAGTTAGCGATCGCGACTTTTGTCCTATAACTATTTATGCATAATTCAATGTAAAGACGACGGAGTTGAATAGAGCTTAGGGCGGCGCCTCCGAGCTGACACGCACAGCTATCCAGAGAAGCAATCCGCAGCCCTGAACGCCGTCTGTAAGCATGTGCTCTGACCTCAAAGTCCAATTTTGAGGTCCCGTTTTTGAGCGGGAAAATTTAGTATAAAATATTTGCGTTGTCCCAGATTTCAATGCATGTTCGAAGGACCCCTGGGGTAGGCTACACGCTGCATGTGTCGCCTTCCCTGGCAGGGGCCCAGGGGTCCCGTACCGGGACCCCCCAAAATCCGCAATACCTTACCATAACTTACCTTACCTTACCTTCCTGCACAGGAAGATGCTTCCCCTGACCGACATGATCGTCAGGCACACCACTCGAGAGGCCTTCATCGACAACTCAGGCGTCAGCGTCGACGACAACACCAACGAGGTCGTCCGCAAGATGCTCAAGGTCAAAGACTGGATCAGGTTCGCCAACGCAGCGACCATGTACGCCAAGCGCAGCACCACCCGCGGCCCAGCCCTGCCCCGCAAGCGCCTCATCCCCGTTGCTCCGAAGCTGAAGAAGACTAAGCGCAAGCAGACCAAGCGTAACCCCCGCAAGCCCGGCGCGAAGAGCAAGCCCAGAGTGAGACACATAGACACGGCCTTCAGCGACGCAGAGCTCGAATCAGACGTCGAACTCGAGGCGCTGACCGACTATGAGTGCGAAGACAACGTCGCTGCCATTGGGTTCGAGCATCTCAACGCCACGTACCGCTCACTACACGAGCTGAATCTCACCCGCGTCCAGCGGAGCCTCGTACAGCGCTTCCGTCGCGACAACTTCTACCGCATCGAGAAACAGAACGAGGTGCACGAGCTCGCCGCAGCAGGCATCATCAGCGCGGAGGAGACCACTGCCATTGACCAATGGGTGCAGGAGGCGTCAAGCAAAGACCCTGGCACAGTCATATCGATCATCAGCAACGACACCGACGCGGCGAAAGAACTCCTCGACACAGCAGAGGCCGAGGACGCCAACGAGGCAATCCAGACTATTCTCTCCCGCATCGAAGAAGCACGCCGCGCCCAAGAGCATCCTCCAGCCGCCCACAAGCCTGCCCAGCCCAAGACCACGACCAAGCGCAAGGACAAGCGGAAGCACAAACGCAAGAACAAGCCCACCATCGTCTTCGACATGGGCTCTCCCGAGTCCCCGCCTACACCTGACTACAGCAAGGGAGACGCGACATACGCGCTCACTGTCCAACACCGCCGCAAGTCCCGCGAGAGAACAGAGCCGCCCACGCCCACCATTCCGGTAGTCGAGCCTCCAACGCAGCCAGAGGACGAGATGGCCAGCAAGTGCCCGCTGCTCAACCCCAGAAAGATCACGACCCGGGACTACAGCAACGCTCGGCTCTACGACAACGACGGCGGTGGCGACTGCGCCATCTTTGCCCTCGCCATGCGCACCAAGGCGTTCTACGACTTCTTCATGTCGCTTGGCACCGGCGACGACGTGGATGGACGCGTCAAGGTCTTCCGGCAGCGGTTCAGGCAGTACTGCTGTGACTACAGAGACCCCCACTCCCTCATATTCCTCGGCTTTGCCCCCGAGAGAGCTCACACGATCACGCTCGAGGGAACGTTCTTGAATATTCCCACCGTGTGGGCTTTCTACTGTCACGAGTGCGGCATCAAGAACGACTCGCTGATTCTGTACAAGAATCAGAACACGATTGAGTACACCATCAGGCCTGCAGACGATGACCCCGACCGCCGCGTGCCCAAGTGCCAAGACGTCATCAACCCAGACAAGGCCATTCTCGCGACCGGCATCCGCTACAACGACGGCATTCACTTTATGTGTGTCTTCCCCGAAGACGGGATCGAACGCCAGCTCGAGTACGTGGACTACTCGGCTGCAACGAGAGAAAGCGCCCTGAATCCAATCGAGATCTCTGACGATGACGAGCCGCCGCAGCGCCCCCCTGCACCCCACCAACGCATAGCCATGAGACGTCCACCCCAGGCCAAGCCAGTGCCCGCCCCTCAGCCCGCGTCTCCTATTGTGCACGACATCGAGAGCATATCGATCAGCTCGCCCTCTGCCTCGCCGTCCTCGCAAGGATACGTGCCCCCAAAGCGTTTGCGGACTACACCACCGCGCCGTATCCTCCCCAAGCGCTCGACTAGGGCCGCACCATCTCCCCTGAGAGAGTCAGCCCCCGCACCTGCCCGCAAGCTCGGCCGCCCTCGCTCTACCAAGTTCATCATCTACTCGGACAGCGAGGACGACGACGAACATCCCAAGAAGCCGAAGGGGTGCATCACACCGAAGAAGGAAGGACGGACTTGCTTCAATCGTAAGAACTATTAGTATCGAAGTGGCAGTGGCCACATGTAAATGATTAACGAACGTAGAATGGGTAGAGCGGGGGCTACGGTCGGCTGCGCCTCCCTCTGCCCCCCTGCACCCCCCGGAATTGAAGACGGGGGCTCCGTCATTCCTCCGGCTTCGTTCGGCTTCGCTCCGCTCGGGCGCTCGTCGCTACGCTCCTCCCGCCCTCCGCTACGCTACGCCTCTCTACGCCTCCGTCACTCTCTCTGCCCCCCTGCGACCCCCCGCGGACTCCGCCCATGGCCTGTAACTCCGTCAGATCACCCCACAAATTTTTGAATCTCGGGCTGTGATTTACATATGAAAAAATAAATACCCCCATCCTCCTCAGAGCATGTAATTATGTATTTTAGTGCGCACCCGTGTTCTCTTCCATTCCATACGCGTCACTCTAGACGTATTCACTCACCATGGACACAAAAAGGCTCTATAAAAATTTGTTGAGGGCCTAAATCGAAAAAAACTCTTCGTAGGGCCTTTTCTATTTCACCGTAGCGTATATATGTAGCATCAGATTTACTCTAGCATCAAAACTTAAGGTCACGCCGCCGGTACCAGTTTTCCAATTCTCCAGATTCGGATGGATATCGTGACTCAATCACACTGCGAGAGACTTTCAAAAATTCCAAATCCCGCAGCCCTGAAGCCTCAGGCCTCGTGCTGTACTGCACAAGAAGTTAGCGATCGCGACTTTTGTCCTATAACTATTTATGCATAATTCAATGTAAAGACGACGGATTTGAATGGAGCTTAGGGCGGCGCCTCCGAGCTGACACGCACAGCTATCCAGAGAAGCAATCCGCAGCCCTGAACGCCGTCTGTAAGCATGTGCTCTGACCTCAAAGTCCAATTTTGAGGTCCCGTTTTTGAGCGTGAAAATTTAGTATAAAATATTTGCGTTGTCCCAGATTTCAATGCATGTTCGAAGGACCCCTGGGGTAGGCTACACGCTGCATGTGTCGCCTTCCCTGGCAGGGGCCCAGGGGTCCCGTACCGGGACCCCCCAAAATCCGCAATACCTTACCATAACTTACCCCCTGCACCCCACCAACGCATAGCCATGAGATGTCCACCCCAGGCCAAGCCAGTGCCCGCCCCTCAGCCCGCGTCTCCTATTGTGCACGACATCGAGAGCATATCGATCAGCTCGCCCTCTGCCTCGCCGTCCTCGCAAGGATACGTGCCCCCAAAGCGTTTGCGGACTACACCACCGCGCCGTATCCTCCCCAAGCGCTCGACTAGGGCCGCACCATCTCCCCTGAGAGAGTCAGCCCCCGCACCTGCCCGCAAGCTCGGCCGCCCTCGCTCTACCAAGTTCATCATCTACTCGGACAGCGAGGACGACGACGAACATCCCAAGAAGCCGAAGGGGTGCATCACACCGAAGAAGGAAGGACGGACTTGCTTCAATCGTAAGAACTATTAGTATCGAAGTGGCAGTGGCCACATGTAAATGATTAACGAACGTAGAATGGGTAGAGCGGGGGCTACGGTCGGCTGCGCCTCCCTCTGCCCCCCTGCACCCCCCGGAATTGAAGACGGGGGGGCTCCGTTCGTTCCTCCGGCTTCGTTCGGCTTCGCTCCGCTCCGGGCGCTCGTCGCGTTGCTCCTCCCGCCCTCCGCTACGCTACGCCTCTCTACGCCTCCGTCACTCTCTCTGCCCCCCTGCGACCCCCCGCGGACTCCGCCCATGGCCTGTAACTCCGTCAGATCACCCCACAAATTTTTGAATCTCGGGCTGTGATTTACATATGAAAAAATAAATACCCCCATCCTCCTCAGAGCATGTAATTATGTATTGTAGTGCGCACCCGTGTTCTCTTCCATTCCATACGCGTCACTCTAGACGTATTCACTCACCATGGACACAAAAAGGCTCTATAAAAATTTGTTGAGGGCCTAAATCAAAAATCGGGGAAAATAACGTTCCTACACGTACGCAACATGATACAGCAGTATACTCTGTTTAGCTCCAGCATCAATCCTTGAGGCCAGTAAAACCGGTCTTTGAACGCGGTTCGCCAGATTCGGATGGATATCGTGACTCAATCACACTGCGAGAGACTTTCAAAAATTCCAAATCCAGCAGCCCGGAAGCCTCAGGCCTCGTGCTGTACTGCACAAGAAGTTAGCGATCGCGACTTTTGTCCTATAACTATTTATGCATAATTCAATGTAAAGACGACGGAGTTGAATAGAGCTTAGGGCGGCGCCTCCGAGCTGACACGCACAGCTATCCAGAGAAGCAATCCGCAGCCCTGAACGCCGTCTGTAAGCATGTGCTCTGACCTCAAAGTCCAATTTTGAGGTCCCGTTTTTGAGCGGGAAAATTTAGTATAAAATATTTGCGTTGTCCCAGATTTCAATGCATGTTCGAAGGACCCCTGGGGTAGGCTACACGCTGCATGTGTCGCCTTCCCTGGCAGGGGCCCAGGGGTCCCGTACCGGGACCCCCCAAAATCCGCAATACCTTACCATAACTTAGGTTCGAATCCCTCCTGGCACATCCTTTTTTGGACCTCGGCCATATCTCAGTCAATATTGGTCGTCATGCCTTGCAACTGCCCAGATTAGCTTGACTAGCCCTAAAGAACACATGGCAGTCAGATTTATTCAAGTTGTTTGGACATGACGAACGCTAAGCCGTTCAGGACTGAGCCACTGGCGCCGAGCGCAAACAGCGCATCCACGACCGCCCAATAGCGGTCCGGGTTCTTGGACAGCACCTTGGCGCGCTGGAGTGCCTTGTGCATGACCTGGGACGGTACAGCAGCCGCAGCGCCCCCCTGCACCCCACCAACGCATAGCCATGAGATGTCCACCCCAGGCCAAGCCAGTGCCCGCCCCTCAGCCCGCGTCTCCTCTTGTGCACGACATCGAGAGCATATCGATCAGCTCGCCCTCTGCCTCGCCGTCCTCGCAAGGATACGTGCCCCCAAAGCGTTTGCGGACTACACCACCGCGCCGTATCCTCCCCAAGCGCTCGACTAGGGCCGCACCATCTCCCCTGAGAGAGTCAGCCCCCGCACCTGCCCGCAAGCTCGGCCGCCCTCGCTCTACCAAGTTCATCATCTACTCGGACAGCGAGGACGACGACGAACATCCCAAGAAGCCGAAGGGGTGCATCACACCGAAGAAGGAAGGACGGACTTGCTTCAATCGTAAGAACTATTAGTATCGAAGTGGCAGTGGCCACATGTAAATGATTAACGAACGTAGAATGGGTAGGCAGGGGCTACGGTCGGCTGCGCCTCCCTCTGCCCCCCTGCACCCCCCGGAATTGAAGACGGGGGCTCGTTCATTCCTCCGGCTTCGTTCGGCTTCGCTCCGCTCCGGGCGCTCGTCGCTACGCTCCTCCCGCCCTCCGCTACGCTACACCTCTCTAAGCCTCCGTCACTCTCTCTGCCCCCTGCGACCCCCCGCGGACTCCGCCCATGGCCTGTAACTACGTCAGATCACCCCACAAATTTTTGAATCTCGGGCTGTGATTTACATATGAAAAAATAAATACCCCCATCCTCCTCAGAGCATGTAATTATGTATTGTAGTGCGCACCCGTGTTCTCTTCCATTCCATACGCGTCACTCTAGACGTATTCACTCACCATGGACACAAAAAGGCTCTATAAAAATTTGTTGAGGGCCTAAATCAAAAATCGGGGAAAATAACGTTCCTACACGTACGCAACATGATACAGCAGTATACTCTGTTTAGCTCCAGCATCAATCCTTGAGGCCAGTAAAACCGGTCTTTGAACGCGGTTCGCCAGATTCGGATGGATATCGTGACTCAATCACACTGCGAGAGACTTTCAAAAATTCCAAATCCAGCAGCCCGGAAGCCTCAGGCCTCGTGCTGTACTGCACAAGAAGTTAGCGATCGCGACTTTTGTCCTATAACTATTTATGCATAATTCAATGTAAAGACGACGGAGTTGAATAGAGCTTAGGGCGGCGCCTCCGAGCTGACACGCACAGCTATCCAGAGAAGCAATCCGCAGCCCTGAACGCCGTCTGTAAGCATGTGCTCTGACCTCAAAGTCCAATTTTGAGGTCCCGTTTTTGAGCGGGAAAATTTAGTATAAAATATTTGCGTTGTCCCAGATTTCAATGCATGTTCGAAGGACCCCTGGGGTAGGCTACACGCTGCATGTGTCGCCTTCCCTGGCAGGGCCCAGGGTCCCGTACCGGGACCCCCCAAAATCCGCAATACCTTACCATAACTTACAGTCGCTCAGCTTCAATCACGCAAGGCGAGCGGACAACGAGTAGACCACACCCAGATGAAGGCTGAATCGCGACATGTGCGCTCTACAGCTGTCTATAGGCCCGCACGCATACATGGGTGCGAAGTCCCAGCCCTCCAATGTCACGTATTGACGAGGTCGTCAAAGCATATCTTTACGCAATCTTTTGACCTCAAGTCGTGGACTGCCCGGGGGTAGTTCGGGGCGCTGAACACGCTGGTGAAGTCCCCTATGCTCCATCTCCGCCCCATCACCGCCAAATCCCGGGGATCGAATTCCGCGACTCAAACCCAGAGTTGCAGACCTCAGCGTTCACAACCACCCCCGGCTAGACACGTTCTAGGCCCCATAGAGCACATTTCACTCTTCATCTCGCTGAAACCATGGTCAAGTTGATCCAGCCACGTCGCTCAGCTTCAATCACGCAAGGCGAGCGGACAACGAGTAGACCACACCCAGATGAAGGCTGAATCGCGACATGTGCGCTCTACAGCTGTCTATAGGCCCGCACGCATACATGGGTGCGAAGTCCCAGCCCTCCAATGTCACGTATTGACGAGGTCGTCAAAGCATATCTTTACTCAATCTTTTGACCTCAAGTCGTGGACTGCCCGGGGGTAGTTCGGGGCGCTGAACACGCTGGTGAAGTCCCCTATGCTCCATCTCCGCCCCATCTCCGCCTGGCCAGATCATGATGCGTCAATTGTCACATATCTGGAAGTCAAGTCTGTTGTAACGCGTCAGGTTTGAGCCATGGTGTAGATGGTATAGCAGATGTTGGTGAATACAAGAGGTGGTAGGTTCGAATCCCTCCTGGCACATCCTTTTTTGGACCTCGGCCATATCTCAGTCAATATTGGTCGTCATGCCTTGCAACTGCCCAGATTAGCTTGGCTAGCCCTAAAGAACACATGGCAGTCAGATTTATTCAAGTTGTTTGGACATGACGAACGCTAAGCCGTTCAGGACTGAGCCACTGGCGCCGAGCGCAAACAGCGCATCCACGACCGCCCAATAGCGGTCCGGGTTCTTGGACAGCACCTTGGCGCGCTGGAGTGCCTTGTGCATGACCTGGGACGGTACAGCAGCCGCAGCGCCCCCCTGCACCCCACCAACGCATAGCCATGAGATGTCCACCCCAGGCCAAGCCAGTGCCCGCCCCTCAGCCCGCGTCTCCTCTTGTGCACGACATCGAGAGCATATCGATCAGCTCGCCCTCTGCCTCGCCGTCCTCGCAAGGATACGTGCCCCCAAAGCGTTTGCGGACTACACCACCGCGCCGTATCCTCCCCAAGCGCTCGACTAGGGCCGCACCATCTCCCCTGAGAGAGTCAGCCCCCGCACCTGCCCGCAAGCTCGGCCGCCCTCGCTCTACCAAGTTCATCATCTACTCGGACAGCGAGGACGACGACGAACATCCCAAGAAGCCGAAGGGGTGCATCACACCGAAGAAGGAAGGACGGACTTGCTTCAATCGTAAGAACTATTAGTATCGAAGTGGCAGTGGCCACATGTAAATGATTAACGAACGTAGAATGGGTAGAGGCAGGGGCTACGGTCGGCTGCGCCTCCCTCTGCCCCCCTGCACCCCCCGGAATTGAAGACGGGGGGGCTCCGTTCGTTCCTCCGGCTTCGTTCGGCTTCGCTCCGCTCCGGGCGCTCGTCGCTACGCTCCTCCCGCCCTCCGCTACGCTACACCTCTCTAAGCCTCCGTCACTCTCTCTGCCCCCCTGCGACCCCCCGCGGACTCCGCCCATGGCCTGTAACTACGTCAGATCACCCCACAAATTTTTGAATCTCGGGCTGTGATTTACATATGAAAAAATAAATACCCCCATCCTCCTCAGAGCATGTAATTATGTATTGTAGTGCGCACCCGTGTTCTCTTCCATTCCATACGCGTCACTCTAGACGTATTCACTCACCATGGACACAAAAAGGCTCTATAAAAATTTGTTGAGGGCCTAAATCAAAAATCGGGGAAAATAACGTTCCTACACGTACGCAACATGATACAGCAGTATACTCTGTTTAGCTCCAGCATCAATCCTTGAGGCCAGTAAAACCGGTCTTTGAACGCGGTTCGCCAGATTCGGATGGATATCGTGACTCAATCACACTGCGAGAGACTTTCAAAAATTCCAAATCCAGCAGCCCGGAAGCCTCAGGCCTCGTGCTGTACTGCACAAGAAGTTAGCGATCGCGACTTTTGTCCTATAACTATTTATGCATAATTCAATGTAAAGACGACGGAGTTGAATAGAGCTTAGGGCGGCGCCTCCGAGCTGACACGCACAGCTATCCAGAGAAGCAATCCGCAGCCCTGAACGCCGTCTGTAAGCATGTGCTCTGACCTCAAAGTCCAATTTTGAGGTCCCGTTTTTGAGCGGGAAAATTTAGTATAAAATATTTGCGTTGTCCCAGATTTCAATGCATGTTCGAAGGACCCCTGGGGTAGGCTACACGCTGCATGTGTCGCCTTCCCTGGCAGGGGCCCAGGGGTCCCGTACCGGGACCCCCCAAAATCCGCAATACCTTACCATAACTTACCTTACCTTCCAACTCGGCGAACAATTTTTGAGAACCCCATTTTGAGGCCAAAAATTTAGATGGTTGCTGGGCGATTGTCCCAGATTTCATGGGGTGCTCGAAGGGTCACTGGGGTAGGCTACACGCGCGTGCACTCGCCTTCGGCCGAGAGGCCGAAACTCCCTCTACACGGGCACCCCCAAATCAAGTGAAACCTTACTATAACTTACCTTTTGAGGGAGCTGCGAGATCCCATGAATGCCCGGTAGTCGCTGGTGAATCCAATAGTGTCGGGGAAAAGAAGGGGGAACATATAGAACGCGGCCTTCGGAGAGTCGAAGTTGACAAACGGCCTACTATTGTCATCGGCGGATGGGAGGCCGAACTGTCCGGGTGTTAGACCAGCGAGCGTGGGGTTCGGAATGAACGCGACAGTGACGTCAGCCACGGTCATCCTGCTACGGTTGAATGAGAAAACCACCTGCGTGGCGCCGGGGTCGGCTTCTCGCTTCTCGCACTCGTCTAGCAAGGCGCGCATCGATGCGTAGTTAGCATCGGAAGAGAAGATGTCACGAAGAGCAGACGTCAGCTCGTTCGGAACAGTCGGAATCGGGTCCCCACGGAGCTTGCCAGAGCTCTTCAAGGTCTTGCCGAATGCGGTGATCATGCCCTTGAATGTGACCAGGTAGGCGTACCTCTCGCTAACGTGAGTCATGACAGTAGCGAGGGCGAGCGAGTGATTCACCAGGCGGAACTGTACGTGAGAGAGAACGAAGAGCTGATCCTGCACAGAAGCAGGGAGGGAATCGATCGAAGCAGTGAGCGTACGCTGAAACTCTTCTCGTTTCGATGGCCGGTCGCGCTTTCTCACGTTCTTTGGGCACGGGCAGAGGCGGTTGCCCTTGAACGATGTAGCGCCACAGATGGGACACATCCTCCGAACAGTGGCTGTGTCCGGTAAGACTATAGGTGGAGCGTCTGCGAGACTTTCGAAGCCGTTGGTCAGGCCGGCCTCTATTGGTTGGTCGTACAGCTCGGCGTCGCTGTCAATCTCAGTGTCGCTGTCATGCTCCTGTGACATTTCGATGTGCTGATGTTGGTCGTATGGGGTGTCATCTTCAACACCGCGGACACGATACTGAGTGCGGTCACCGTCGTCGCCGTCAGCGCCGTCATCGATGAAGTCAACTAAATCTTCGCCAACGTCGTTATCATCGCTGTCGATATCGTCCATCCAGACATCGTCGCCGTGGTCGTGAGTCGGGACAGCTGGGCCCTTCAATCCGTCGACAAGGTCATCGTCGATCGAACTGGCGGAGAAATCGCTGCTATCAGGATCAGGTGGTCGTGGCGGTCGAGGGGGAACCTTGAGCTCGTCGATGAGGTGGTCGTCGAGGCTCGTAGCCGAAGTTGAAGTTTCATCATCATCGATGACGGGGTTGCGGATGCCCGAATGGAAATCAAACTACATAAGTGTAAATGTCTTTGAACGTACGTTATTTCTACACGTTTTCGTCGATGAAAGACCAGTATCTCTCATTATTCGTTCGGTCGTGAAAAAATGACTCTGACCCGAGTCAGAGTCGATTTGCTCCGAATCGAAAATAAGATGAACTCATTTTCGAAAAAATGAAATGACCCTCAACCTGTATGGAGCCACCATGAGCAACTATCCAGTCAGTTTCAGACCCTGGTGACCTCCAAGTCGTCGTATCCATCGGACTGTTCGATGGGGGCGAAAATCGAGGCCCGCGTCTGATCGCCCCGATTCTGCATACATCACGGCTAGAGGCCGTACAGTGTCTGCATGTACAGTGGCAGTCTCTGGCTACTGCTCCTCGGCTCGTACTGGGCCGTCGAAATTTCATGAGGCTCATGAAAATCGGGAAATCGAGGCCCGCGCCCGATCGCACTGATTCTGCATACATCACGGCTAGAGGCCGTACAGTGCCTGCATGTATAGTGGCAGTCTCTGGGTACTGCTCCTCGACTCGTACTGAGTTGACCCGAATTCACTTTCGGAGATCTCCGAAAAGCGGGACACACACAGACCTGTCATAGCGGGGGCTACGGTCGGCTGCGCCTCCCTCTGCCCCCCTGCACCCCCCGGAATTGAAGACGGGGGGGCTCCGTTCGTTCCTCCGGCTTCGTTCGGCTTCGCTTCGCTCCGGGCGCTCGTCGCTACGCTCCTCCCGCCCTCCGCTACGCTACACCTCTCTACGCCTCCGTCACTCTCTCTGCCCCCTGCGACCCCCGCGGACTCCGCTCGTGGTGTACTGGTCGCTGAGGAGATTCTTTCGTTTAGATTTTTTTCCATATCTCGAGATTGAGAGCCCGATCGATGACTCACTCATGTAGCATATGTAGCTATACAGTTATTACGATTTTACATGATAGTGGCTTAGCTCAGCTATTCCAAAAATCCCGAGAGGTGAGCGCAAAAGTTCTAAAATCGCGAATAATAATTTTTATAAAAAATCCATCCGGTGCCGATAAACACTGGCATGTCTAGTGCACAATGCTTTTTACTAGAACATCTGACGTCCTCTGGTTCGTTCGTAAAAGCATTTTTGGGAAATTTTCGATCGTGATTTCTAGCGGACTTTTTGATATGAAGGAGTCGGAGTTGAAAGACAAAAGTGCTTACGTGAAGTAAGGTACGATAGCACTACAGGGGCGTAGTGTCAGAGTTCACCGAAGGCGCCTGACCGCAAATCCCGCAGGCTAAAAAACACCCCCTACCTTAATATATATCTTCTTACCTTACCTAATACTGGCTCTAGAGCATGGATTCACTGCGTGTCCCGCGCTCCCACACCTCAAAGGTCTTGACTGGAACACGGATTTCGACCATCTCAAAAGTGACCCGCCCAAGTGTCAGTATTCACTCAGTCCACTAACATCCCAGTGTTAGCCCAATCCAAGTCTATTGCCCCACTTTCAGCCCTCTACGACGTCCCAACTGAATTCCGAAAGTGGCTGTCCGAAGGCTCCGGGCCGCTGAACCGGGTGAAACTGACCATCGAGTTCAGGCCTGGCTCCTGGGCAAATGCACTCTATATGGCCCTAGATGGCGGCGTTATGGTCAGATCCGAGGTCTGAGGTCTGATGGAGTCAAGTCGAGTCGGTCGAAATTCACTTTTCGCCTAGAGCCGCTGGAGTGTCAGTGTGCACCCAGCCCACGTCCATCCTAGTTTTAGACGTATCTAAGGCTATTGCCCCACTTACAGTCTCTGGCTGGGTGTCATCCGAATTCAGTGGTGCCGAACTCGGTGCTCAGCGTCGCCACCGCGATCACGGCTGACACTGAGTTCAAAGCTGTTAGTGGGGCAATCGCACTCTATCCAGGCCTAGTAGCTGTAGTTACGCCAGTGGGTGCAGGCTGAGGGTGTATTGAGTCAAACTGAGTCGTCATTTTCGACGACTCCAGAAATTAAGGTTGGGAGTTTAAAAAATAAATATGGGTCAGCCATCCTGTATGAGCTTCTCTTACAGTGCAATGGTGTGAGTTTCAGCCCTCTCCGACCTCTACTCGTCATGTTCGATGTCCGCCGAGATCGAAGATCGGATCGACTCCAAACGCATACTTCCAGTGTGCGCCCGCTGGTAATGGCCCGGATCCAGATGTTAGAGGGCTATACAAGCATTATGGCAGAGCGACAGCGATTCGATGGTAGTAGTCGAGGTGACGGCATCGCTCAGCTTCGGACCCGCAGTCTCGGGAGGATTTCGAAAGTCAGGTGAACATGTCACCAACCAAATTGATGGTCGATATAGCTTCGGAATGGGCTCTAAAGCATGCATGCACGCACCATTTTGAGTGATGGAGTCTGGGATGACATGGGGTCTGACCGACCCAGACCGATTTTGCTGTGTGCCAAAGGGCCGGCCTCCCGGCCTGCCCTTGCACACGCTTGGTCCTTCCCCTCCCCCGCGTCGACTGCCCCGGGCTCCGCCCTCGCAGCTGCGCTACTCGGGAATTTGGTCGGCTCAACCTTGGAATCGACGTATCTCACGAAGGAGGGGTAGTTGAGCTCCCGCGCTGCGCCAGGGTGTTTTACGCGGTTAGATAAGCATGCTCCCGCAGTTTTAGGACCCAATTCGGCCTGTAGCCCGAGTTCTGCCCAAATTGGTATTCGATTTACATATTACAGGGGGCGGGGCCCGGTATACATGCCGGGATGGTGGGCTAGTCTTTCTTTCTTTCCCCCCTCTCTTCTCCTCTCCTCTCCTTCCTCTCTCTCCCGGCGTTCGGACGGGCTGGGGGCGGGTTGGGCTGACTGACGGCTGGCTGACTGAACGAATGAAAGAATGGCAGAGAGAACGGCTACAGGTATGCAATGAAGGGCGCTGAACACGATGGCGCATAGTGTGGGCGATGAACGGGCGCAAAAGGCAAAAGTCTACGACATCCCGTATTCCCGAGTGGTCTCCCACCTCAGTACTGACGATTGGGACTGAGACAAGCCCGTAGACGGCGTAAAAGGACCCAGCGCCGTCTGCCAAAAAGGTTTGCGCTGGCAAAAAGATTATAGTTGCTCTCAGCTTTCTCCGACTAGCCATGACGCCAGACAAGTAGTGATTAAAATCCGTCACGGGGAGACAGCACGAAAATTGCCCCAGACCTTGATGTTGCTTAGTACAGCTGGGATCGGCAGTTGGTGCCGGGGCTGGGGCCGTGCAGGGGCATAGTGCGGGCCGGCACCGGAGGACGGGGGGCACCGCGGGAGGTACAGCACCTATAAAGGTAGCTATGCGTTAGATGATCCTCATACTGTCATATGGCGTGCCGAGAGGTACTCCAGGGCGGCATGGCTGGGGTGTGCTCCGGATGGAACTCCTGGGCCAAATTTCTACCCTTGGGGAGAGCTACATGGATGAAGAAGCTAACAGAGAGCGTATAGTGATACTAGAAGACATATCACGAGGGCTGTGCTTGCAGTACTTCTGAGCATAGCGGGTTCTCGGTGTCATCGCCGAAAGTGGCACAGTGAGATGTCTTCAAGCGCTTGAACCAGAAAGCAGCATTATTAAAGCCATATTAGCCTCATTGCTTCGCTTTCACGTGATTCTGTGGACCTCACCTTCAAACCATCGCTCGAGCTCTGCGACCCAATTTGCTGAAAATCGACTCGGCCGGCCATGGCCACCAGGGCGCCAACAGCCTGTCCAAACGAGTTTATACGGGCTAAAAGGGGCATAAGAGGTCTCATTTCGGCCTGGATGGTTGGAGAGCTTGGAGGCCAGACCAGCCGGGATGCCCGCGGATGGGGCGACAGCAGAGCGCCAAACCGGCACCGTGGGTCAAATGAGGTATTGAATGGCCGTAATGTGCATGAATAAGACGGCAGAACTCACCAGAATGGCCCTATCCTGTGGCTGGTCGACCTTCTACGAGGCTGACTTGAGTCAGACAGACGCCCACAGCAAGACTTAGCGTTACTGACGCCTTAACAGAGGCTCTGCGGTGGCTACTGGAGTGATACAGCCACAGCCCGACTCCCCCACGAGGGTGGCGACAGGGAGTGGCGATTCAGCGCTTTCAGCCGAGAAAACTGCAGCAGCGCTTGCTCTTGCAGCAGTTGCAGCGCATAACTGCCGCGGAAGACCTGCGGGGGTCGCCATGACATGCCGGACGTCGTTGTTGCGGTGCTTGGCCATGATCTGGACCTCCTGCGAGCGCTTCTCCGCAATGAAGCTCCGCTTGTCAGCAAGGTCGCCGTCGAGACCGCCGACCAGTTCGCTGCCCGCGTCAAGGCGACGGAGGACGAGTACCAGCAGGGTTTGGAGACCGCCAACGACCAGGCCACTGTCGTCGCCAACCACCAGAGCGCGCTGCAGTCCATCCGCCGCGAGCTCGACGACATCCACACGTGGAAGTCAACACTCTGACTCTGACCGGCAGATGAAGTGACAAAAAGCTGCTTGAGAGAGACACTTGCTGTGCCGAGTGACTGCGTCGTCGGTTGGGGAAGAATGCACCACAGGCCTGAGAGCGCTTGGCAACTGGCCTGGCCTGCATAAACACCGGTGCGGTCAAATCACTCACAGCTAGAGCTTGAAGAATTCTGTTAAGGTAATATCCGAGCAGTCGCTGTCGCTGGCTGAGTCTCCAAAACTACCACCAAAGTTGAGGTTGACACCGCGGATCCGACGGGCAGGGGCCTTGGCCTTGGGTTCCGGTGTCGGCCCGGGTTCGGTCATGTCCTCGTCGAAGTCGTCAGTGTCATAGGCCTCGCTGTCACTGTCGTCATAGTAGCTCACAGCAGCAGCCCGGGTCCTCAGTGCCCTGGGGCGGGTCTGGACTGGCGTGGCGGCCTCCTCCGAGTCGAGCTCCTGGGTCGCCTTGGCGATGCGTTGCTTGATCGACGGGAACTGCGCTGCAGAGTCAGGGGTCCCGGCGCTGTCAGACTCTGGCTCCGGGATGGGCGGCCTCCGCGTCCTCGTGATGCCGGGGCACGAGTCACGCTCCATCAGGGCGTCTTCCAGCGCCTGTAGGTCCGCGAGCCAGAGATCCTTGGGGGTTGCCCACCAGCTCGATAATCTTGGTCTTGGTGGCGGCGGCGTCCGCATGCAGCTTCTGGGCGCGCTCCTTCGTGAGAGTTTTGATGGGCATGGTGAGTAGGCTGCTATAGCAGTTCTCCTGGAGCTTGGTGACGTTCTCAGCAGCCCTGAAGAAGGCCTGGGTGAACTCAGTCCGAGGCCCATCGTTCTCCACAGCCAGCATGACCTCACCCGCCCCTGCCGCGGCGAGGACCTTGGCCCTGGAGTCCGTATCGGGCAGCAGCTGGCGGCCCCACAACTCCTGGATGAGCTCGGCCTCGGGCCTGTGGGTGTCAAGCTCCTTGGCGTTGACGAGGTTGATGAAGGCGGTCATCGTGGTCTGGATGAGGAACTGGCACCGCAGTGTGAGCAGCAGCAGGTCCATGCGGCGCTGGTACATCTCGCTGCGGACCTGGTAGTGCTGCTCGATGATCTCATCCGTCCGCTTGCACTCCACGATGCGGTTGTGGCGGTCGAACAGGACCATGTTGGTCTTGCTGATCGACCCGCTCATCTTCAGCAGCTTGGGCCAGCCAATGGTCTGCCGCACAACATCGTACATGCGCTTGGTCACCGACACCCTGAACCGCACCATGTTCAACCCATGGTGCTGGGTCATGTCGGCAAGCTTAAACGCCTTGTTGTTCTTGTCGTTGACGGTTTCGTCGAACTTTTCGTCCTTCTTGGCCGCCTTAGCACGGGCTGGTGACTTCTTGGCCGACGCGGTGACGGCAGAGATCTTGTCCTCGCGCTTGGGTATGTCGAGCTGCCAGGCGCCCTTCGCCGACTTCCGTCTGATATAGACGCCCTGTAGGAACTGCTCGAGCAGCTCCTTGTAGGGCTCGGTCCAGGTCCCGATGGGCAACTCGCTGATCTCGAGGCACATGGTGTCGTAAGCTAACGAAAGGTCGTCGTCGTCGGGGTTGACGGGGACCGCCTCGACCCGACCGGTGTGCTCGTACGTCAGCGGCTCCCCGTCTGCGACGTTGTCCTTGGCCACTATGGTGCCGGTCCACCCGGCGTACCAGTGGGCGAGGCCAGGCAGCCCAGCCTCCTCTCTCGTTGCCACGTGTAGTCTGCGTCTGACGGCGTCGATGACGTCCAGCGGGGAGTGGTTGGGAATGTTAGTGGCCCAGCTCGTGCCGATGCCCGCCGCGCCGTTGATGAGCACCATGGGGATGACGGGGACGTAGAATGCGGGTTCAATGGACTGGCCGTCGTCCACGAGGTAGTCCAGCAGTGGGTCGTCGTCCTCGGGGAAGATGAGCCGCGCCATGTCGGACAGCCGCGTGTGGACGTACCTGGGGGAGGCGGCAATCTTCCCACCCTGCTCCCTGGACCCGAACTGGCCCTCAGGCATGAGCAGGGGGATGTTGTTGGACCCGACAAAGCTCTGGGCCATGCCGATGATCGTCCCGCTGAGGCTCACCTCGCCGTGGTGGTAGGCGGCGTGCTCAGAGACGTAGCCAGCCAGCTGGGCCACCTTGATCTGCTCCTTGAGCTTGCGCTTGAAGCGGGCGAAGAGGATCTTGCGGGAGCCGGGCTTGAGGCCGTCGACGACACTGGGGATCGACCGGAAGTTGTCCTCCTGGCAGTAGAGCACGAGCTCCTTGTTGACGAACGTGTGGATGGGCAGCTTAGTTTTGGCGACGGCGTTATAGTCGACGAACACGTCCATGTCCGCAGTGGCCAGCCACTTCTTCCGCTCGTCCGCAAAGCTGCTCGCGACGGTCCTGTCGGCGTTGAATACCTTCTTGAGCTCGGCCGACGATGCGGCGAAGTCGCTCTTGTAGGACCTGTCGCGGCTCTCGTCCTTGGGGAAGACCCACGTGAAGTCGATCGTGTGGTGGGCGATGGCTTTGAAGTACTCGACGGCCTCGCGGTCGGACGAGGACCCCAGCCCCTTGTAGTACTTCACCCGCCATTGCCCCTTGGCGCCCTCGTTCTCGGTCCAGGACTCATACTCGGGCAGGGTGTAGAACGAACGAACTTTGCGGCCCTTGGTCGCCTTGACAATGGGCGTCACGAACTCTTGTAGGAAGCCCGCCTTGCAGAGGGAGCCCACTTGTGGTCGAACAGAGAGAGCACGAGCCCCTTGATATGAGAGCCGTCAGCGTCCTGATTCGTCATCAGCATCACCTTGCCGTAGCGGAGCTTCCTGTGCATGTCCGTCGAGTCGTTCTCTGACAGGCCCAGGATCTGCTTGATCGCCGCAATCTCGGCGTTCTTGGCCTCCTGCTCGGGCTGATGATGAAGGAGACCGACGGCAACCCGAGGAGTCCAGCCTTGACGATGCTGATGTCCCAGGCAGGGGACTCGGGCTTGTTGCCCCGGAGTGTGAACGTCATGACCTGGGCGTCTGGCTGGCCATCTTCGTCGGTGTCCATGACCTGTTGCACCGACACCGCCGTCTTGCCACGGCCCAGCGTCTCCTCGCCGTCGGGTGCCGTCTCGAGGCACGTGATGCGCTTGATGAAGGGTGGAAGCCGTTGGGGAGCTTCGTTGGGCTGCTAAAGGCCTCGGACCCATCGACCTTGAGCCAGACCGACACCGCATCGAGGCAGCTGGCGATCTCGTGGACGCGCTGCACGAACAGGGCCTTGTGGGAGTCGTCCAGGGTGTCCATCGGGTCGTCATCCTCGCCGAACCGGGAGTAGTCTGGTCTGAACGAGATGATGCAGCAGCCCCTCTTCTTGCTCATCTCGGCCATGAGGTCCGGGTCGATGTTGTCGCACTTGGCCTTGGTTGAGAGGGACTTGGCGGCAGGGACCGTCATGTTCTCCATGTTGCGGGTCCACACCTGGTGGTAGTACGCCTTGACGCCGCTCTTGTAGGCATGATAGTTCTTGATATTGACCTCGAAGCGGTCAGAGAAGATGTTGGCACTCTTCGCACCGAAGGTGATGTCGGGGTTCAGGATCCCGGACTCATGCTCGGACACGCTGACGCCTGTGCCGTCGTTGGCCACGGTGATGGTGTCCTCGGAGACGTGGACGAAGATCGTCTTTTTTTCGTCACGCGGTCGGTTGCTTTGCGGATAGCCTCATCAGCGGCGTTGACGAGAATCTCATCGAAAATATTGAGAAGTGCAGGAACATGCTGCAGCTTCTTAACGTGCATGACGGCCTTGGGATCCTCGGGCCGCACGATCATCATCTTCTCGCCTCCAAAGCCGGTATTACCGAGGTTCATTGGCGCCCACTCAGCGAGATGTTCTCAGGATGAGGGCTTGTTGTCAATTGAACCATTCCTATGTGTCGAAGTCGCGCTCATTCGTTCAGTCGACTCTGCGGAGTCATAGAATGGTCACATGGGACGGCATCATGAATAGCGTGAGTCCAGCTGACTTCTATGCGTCGTGTTAGCCCACGCCGACTGTTATATCCACTGCAAGGCCCGGGTAAACCCTGGAAACGTTTATGATTGCTCATGTAAAGGGCGTGTACCACAGTCTCCCCTGTGCCGCGGACTGCTTTACACTACTCCATTTATTTCACAGTAAACGCTGGCTTAGGCAACAGGGTCCACTGGAAGGAACTCCAGCGGGTTGAAAAGTCCCAGCTTGAGCGCCCACCTGTCATACACCAGAAGGGTAGCGGACATGAGGGCGTCGGCAATGATGAGGGCGATCTTGCGGGCAGGTATGGGGTGCCTGGTTCCCGCAGACTTCAGGAAGGCCACGAGCTTATCAGCAGACGGGTCGATGTTGGATCCGCTTTACATACATACATACATATACATAATGTCCCTGTGTGGAGCTACGGGCGAGCATGAGCTGCCTGCGTGTAGAGCTCAATGGCACCGGTCAGCACAGTATACGCCTCCTGGAACTGATCGAGACACTCGGGGGCGCCCAGGGCCTGCAGATACGTGTCCATGAAGGGGACCTTCTTCAGCTGCTCCGTCGTCATCTGCTCCAGGGACCTTCCGCTCAGCATACGCGAGACGGCGCCCTCCACCTTCCGCAGGACATGTGCCATGCCAGAGCAGCTCACTACAGTCACCGCAGAGGCGCTGGGGGGCTTGGGGGATCGGCTGGACGCGGTCTGGATGTGTTTCCACATGGGAATGGCCCAGGGCGCAAAGGCCGGCCTCACCGCCCCCACAGCGGCCTCGACGGCCTCGACGGACTCAGTTGTGTTCTGGAAAACGGTAAGCGCCGTGATTATCTTGTTGCTCTTGCTCAGATCATCGCCCGGGCTTCCCCGCGGCAGGGCCAGCTGGTTGTCTGCCACCAAGTAGCCGTTTGAGTCGACAAAGCTGGCCATGAGCGCCTTCGCACGGATGATCCGGGGGTTGCGGACGGGGGCGCATGACGGGCAGAAGAGGTTGACTGACCTGGGACCCCGCATCATTCGAATGAGCTCTGACACGGCCGACCGCTGGGTCGGGGTCCGGATGGCCGCCGTCCACCCGAGCATGACGCGGAGGATGACGTCGTTATCGAACCTCTGGCGTCCCTTTGCTGGGGCGGCCTGGCGTTGCAGGATGCCGTCGATGTTCTCGTTGCTGACGATGATGGCGGCGTCCGTGTGGGAGATGAGGCGCCGCAGCGTCAGCAGCATGTTGTACGGCTGCACTGTGACATCACTGGCATTTGGGAACACCGACACCGTGGCGATTGAGGTCGACGGGTACGACAGCCGCAGCTGCTCGATGACCCAGGACCCCATGCCGGACCCTGTCCCGCCGGCCACAGAGTGCACCACGAGGAAGCTGTCCAGCCTGTTTGTGTGCGAAACCTCCCGCTTCACTATTTGCATGACGCTCTCGCCTCGAACACGGCGGCTGCGGACGTGAGGCGCCTTGGTGAAGCCGTGCGCCCAGTTGTTCCCAGCACCAGCAGCCTTCGTCTCCTCGTCCAGAGCGGCGTCAAAGTGCTCACCAGTGACGATGTTGGCTGGATTCATGAAGCCTAGCGTCTCCTTGTTGTCAGCGAGTACGCCTGGCTCAAGGTCGAGAAGTATGGCTCGTGGAACATATTTCCGACTCCCATCAGTGTGTTTCCCGTAATGGAAGAATGCTGCCGGCGGGAGGGCTGTTGTGAGTGAATTGGTGGCCTGCTTTCCATCTTTCACGGAAATACCGTACTCCTTGGCAAGGGCTGTCCAAAAGTCCAGCCCAACCTGCAAGCCACATTGTCCTACACAGATTGTAATGGTCTGTATGACGGTATACTGCGAGTGAACAAACCTTTTGCATGAAGATGGTTTTTGCGCAGAATACCGCCTGGCAGTAAGCGTCACGCCAGACCTACGCTGGGTCGGCTGAGAGAGATTCAGGACGTCCGCGGTGATCTGCGGTTGCGACACCAGGTAAAACGCACTTTTTGGCATCAGAACCATCATGGCCAGTATACACGCCATGATGGCTAGATATGCCAATTCGATATTCGAAAGCTCTCGATCAGCCATAGAAAATGTGCTTTATCTCAGGGCTATCGAGGAAGGAATCGACGATGACGTGAAAAAGGAAAACTTTGTGAAAGGCGGCCTTGACGAGCTCCGAATCGACAACATAGAGGAGATATTCTCCTATCGCAAGCGCTTTTCCTTTGCTGTCCTTCTCGATGTCCTCAGCGGCAAGATTGAGCGAGAGGAGCCCGTCTCGTCCAAGCGAGAAAGCCCGGACAAGAAGCCGCTGACCATGCTGATGTCCAGAGTCGCATTCCCTGAGGACAGTCGGTTCACTGACAACACCAGCGCGTGGAAGCGGCGGCTGGACTCCATTGGTTTCGTGACATACACTAAGGCTGGCCAGTTCGACGAGACGAGGTCGAACGCGGACGTATACCGCGACATGTGGGCTGCCGTGGATGACATCAACATGGCCGAGCGCAGTAGCACCTCGCTGTCATCGTTCCGGGACGCCGTGTGCCGAGGCATCTTCCAGATTGCCCGATACCACATGATCTACAAGGTGGACTACAGCCACGAGCTCCCCGACGGCAAGACACGCCGGCTGAGGGGAGAGGACGGGCTGTACGAGTGGGCGATCGACCGGGTGCAGTTTTACCCGTCATCCCACAAGGAGACGACGACGGAGGACCTCCCTGCAGTGCGGGTGTACAGCCTGCAGCAGCTGAACGGGCACCTGCTGGGCTGCATCATCCACAGTTACGACCACTTCAACTTCCCGCTCGACACACTGGACAGGCTGTCGACGTCGCACGAAAGAACCCTGGTCGCATGCCAGTTTGCCCACGACGCCTATGCCATCCCTGACCTGATTTCGAACAAGAACGAGGCTTCACTGCTATACACACACAAGTGGTTCGTGACGCTGATGCTGGGCCACATGCACGCCTTCTTCAGCAACTGCTGCCCCATCAGCCTCCGCACGCTGACCGTGTTCAGCAGGACCAAGCGCTTCATCGAGGTCCGTCGGTCCCAGGACGCCTACACGACACAGTCCGCGGCCATCAGGGCGACGCTGGTCGACCTGGCCGACGGCATGGCCGCACCCGACGAGTCCTGCTATGAGGCGTACGTCGAGTATCTCCAGAGCGCCCCCGAGCTGGCCCGGGCGTGGGTGGAGACGACCGAGCAGTTCGTCCGGTACCACTTGTCTCACAGCACCCTTCGATACCAGCCTCCCCTCTTCTCTATAGATCTGCAGCAACTCATCAAGATGTGGGACGCCACCATCGACCGCGCGCATGCCCTGGAGCGGACCTACCTGGTCACCACCGGCCGGGATGAGGGCACCGGGGCCGTCCGGGACACCGTGCTGGGCTTGGCCCGTGAGTTCGCCAAGGACCTCGACGACGTGGCCGAGGAGGAGGCCGACCAGCTGCGGTTCCGCATGACGAAGGGCGTCATCGAGACCTCCGGGGAGTTCCCCGCGGTGCCGCTGTCCGGGGCCCTGTGGGATGACATCCGCATCCACATCCTGGTCATGAACGAGAGCTTCAAGCGGCAAAGACTGTGTGCGCTGATGCTCGAGACCCTGACGGACGCGACTGAGGCAGACGGGGAGGCGCTCGCCAGCCTGGCCGATGGAGCGACGATAGCACAGCTGTCGACGTTCAACGAACGCGCCAAGGCCGCTGTGGCACTTGTGGACTCCCGGTGGACGTCCCTGGAGACGGCGATCGCCCAGGCGATCCAGGTGAATGACCTGCTGGCGGAGTACCGCATCACCGGCGCCCAGGTGGAGCTGCTGATGCGATGCATCCTGCCGCTAGTGGCCGACAGCGAGTTCAAGCGCTTCACCCCCGAGCTCAAGAAGCTCGTGCTGTCTGCTCTGACCCGACTGTCGACGGGCCAGGTCCAGCCGACCATGAACAGACTCGGGGAGATCGGGCGGGACGTCCTCGGGCTGACCGGCGCCGACCTCGGAGAGGTGCTGGCAGTGGCCGGGCAGGGACAGGTGGACCAGGCGCTGAAGGAGGACGTACAGGACTTCAGAAAGGACCTCGCTAGACGGGACACGGGCTTCTCAGTGAACCGGATGCACCAATACACTATCACGGAGCTCCAGACGCAGTTCATGGAGAACGCCCGGTACCTGGCCGACACGATTGACTCGTGGATCGCCACTTTGCTCAGCCTGACGGCAGACGACCTGATTGATCCGAACAACCTCGAGGAGAGCGAGTTCGCGGCCGTCGTGGGGAACTGGGACGTGCAGTCAGTGGAGTTGAAGACCAGCCTCGGGAGTCTGGAGGAGATCGAGGAGTATCTGCTGGGCAGGGGCGCCGTGCTCAAGGTCAGCGTGCGGCAGATCTCGTCCCGGTACGCCACGCTCCAGTCGATCGCGGAGAAGAAGGGAGACGAGCTCATGTCACGGTCTGTAGCCCTCGAAACCCGACGGGACCGGGCCTCTGCCATCGTCAGCGAGTACCAGCGGGTCGCTGCGGCCCTAGAAGAGGCCAAGACACACTGCGACACGGCGGTTGAGGCGGTCACCACAATTCCCGTCGAGGCTGCCGAGCTGGAGGAGCTAATGGCCGCTGTCGCGGAGCTGGACATCGAGCCTCTCTTCCAGACGATGAAGCTGTCGACCGAGCAGATGGACCAACCGTGCGGGGTGCCCCTCGACGCCGGTGACGACGGCAGGGCGGACCCGCAGGGGTTCGCCGAGGTCCTGTACGGCCGCACGGACGCCCTCATCAGTGGCGTCATCGCGACGATGGTGGACGCGGCGTACGCTGATGGGGTTGGCCGGGCTCTGGCGATGGTCGGGACCAACGTCAAGGCCACCTGTACCGAGCTGGACAGGGTCACAGGCGCCTGGGGCAAGCGGGTGGAGCAGCTCGACGTCGACAGCCCCGGGGCCGACTCCCTCCTCTCGGGCCTGGGCGGCTACCTCGACTTCTCCAAGCTCTTATTCAGGGCCGTCGAGAGTGTCGCCCGGCAGTGCCAGGCCACACCCCTCGCCCAGGACGCCACCCCAGCCCTGGTGGTACCCTCCGTGCTTTATGAGCCGTACGAGACGCTCGTTGACAACGCGAGGCAGATCCGCGAACTTTATGAGGCCAAGACAGTCGACCTCGGAAAGACACTCGTCGCCAAGCAGGACGCCAACGGCACCACGCTTCAGCTGGGCGGGGTTGGCGCCGTGCTCGCCTCGATGCGCGCGTACCTTGCTGAGTACCGGCGTCTCCTCGCCACCCCGCCGCACGCCTTCATCGCTGACGTTCAGTTCGAGGGCGGTGCGGCGGCGATGTCCATGGAGACGCCCCTCGTCGAGTTCTTCGGCGAGGAGGCGGTCGACTACCTTACAAGCCGCGGGATCCTGCCCCACGGCCTCTTCCTGGCCGGGTTGGTCTTCGATGACGTCGACAGTGCCGTGACCCGGCTGGAGAACCTCATGGGGGACGTCCAGCGGGCCCTACTGTCGCCCCACGACGACCGCGAGGAGCTGTACACCGCGGATGTCGAGAAAGAGCTCAGCGCCCTAAAGGTGCGGGCCACTAGTCGGCGCAGGGCCCTAGAGGACGCGGTGGCAGACTACCGCAACTACTGTAGGATCCGAGACTCGGTCCTGGGTCGGTGTGACGGTCTGCTCGAGCAGTTGACGGGCCTGCTGCTGACGAAGGAGTTCGACGCGCTGAGCCCGCAGGCCCTCAGAGACCTCCAGGCACAGTACACGGCCATCAGCGGCGAGACTGACGTCCTCAGGGCACAATACCCCATGGTCGCCGCCCCCGCGGTCGACGTCAAGGTCCTCGCGTGCCAGCAGCGGCTCCGCACGGTGCAGCGGCTGACGGGGACCGCCGAGTCCTGGGCGGGCCGACTGGAGCAGGCGAGCGAGTGCGTCGCAGTCCTCAGAGCCCGCGACCAGGTTGTCTCCTTGGTGGCCTCGCTCTCGGAGTTCTATCACGGCCTGGTCGCCCAGCCTCTCACCGACCCCGTCGCCATGTTCTCCATCCGGCAGGCACTACAGACGACCGCTGCAGCCGACCGTGCGATCCTGGCGAGACTGTCGCCCCACACTGAGGAGATCGACGCCCTCTTCGATAGGATCGACGGGCTGCGAGTCGAGTACGAGACCGCCGTGGATACCGCGCAGGTCCGTATGCGCTGTGAGACGGTGTTGGCAGTGGCCGAGGCGCACATCCGGGCGGTCCACACTGACATTGTCGCAAACCCCGCTATGCAGCTGGACGCGGTGGGGAAGGTCGGCATCGAGGGCCTCAGCCCGCGCTCGTTCGCCGTGGCCTCTGGCATCATCAGTGCGGTCGAGGCTGCCCAGCGGGAACAGATGGCCATTTCGCGGGAGATCATCGCGGGCATCGATGTCACCCTCGCTGAGCATAACATCAGCACAGGCGAGCGTCTCGGGCAGCGTCTCGAGGACGTCATGGCGATGCGGGACAACACAGACCGGGAGCTCACAAACAGGCGCCAGGCCCTCATCAGGCTCGTAGGCACCACGAGAGCCGCCATCGCCGCCCGGACCTGCTTCGACGCCATCGCCGAGCCCCTCCTCCCGTTACTGCAGGAGATCCACGCGATGGTCCACACCCCGCATGACGTCGTCACGGAGGGCGACGTCGACCGGCTCCAGGACGAGGTCAGCCGCTGGAGGGGCCGGGTGCTGGCGGTCGACTGGGAGCAGCTGACCAACGCCGCCGCCGGGTTCAGCGAGGCTGACGGCACCACCGTCGGCCCCGTGCCAATGGCTGTCCTCGAGGCGCTGCGGGACTCCATCCTCGCCACTTGCCGCAGCATCGACTTTGCCGCGAACAACGCCCATGCATTCTTCCGGTACCGTGTGAGTCAGGCGACAGTCATCGAGGCGTGGCTTGTTGAGATCGAGAAGCACGTTTCCTCTGTCCGGACTGAGCGGGTCGACATCAGAAAGGCCCTCACTGGCAGCAGCCCCCCCGCTGCTGTCCGAGTCCAGCTGGAGCGGATCATCGCCCTGAAGGAGACCCACGCCGAACGGGGTTATGATCTCGTCAAATGCGCCAATGTGCTGGAGTCCGTCATCAGGCAACTCCCCCTCCTCCATCAGGCCGTCGTGCTCGACGAGGGCATGGAGCAGCGTGGCGCCCTGTCCATCATCGGTCCATTGCAGATGCGCGGCGAGATCTTCTCCGACGTCGTCTCCAAGCTCACCGAATCCATCGCCGCGTTCGACGAGGCAACGACCTCACTCGGCGAGCTCTATGTCTTCGGGATCGACGCAGTGTCCGGGAGCGGCATGGTCGACGAGGCCGTCGTCAGCCTCACCCGTGACGCAGGTGTGCTCCGGTCACTGCTCGGCATTGAGAACTCCACGGCCCCGAACCAGGGCATCGTGTCAGACGTCGCCCGGTCGACGTATGCCGCCGAGGTCGCACAGCGCATCCAGTCCAACCTCTCTGTCGCTGACCCTAAACTGCGCGGTTTCCTGGAGGAGACGCTGGACCGTCTCAACTCACTAAGGGTGGACGACACCGCGCCCGGTGAGGACGCTGAGCTCCGCTTCCTGACCGAGCTGCGGGATGCTGTGGTGCGGTTCAACGGGCATGTGCGGGACGCGGCCAGTGTGCGCCGGGCGATGTTTATAAGGCTGATGGCCGTCATCCAGGACACGTTCCAGGGCCAGACCGGCACCAGCCTCGACGCCCTCAAGGACGCCCTGGACTACCACGACGAGGAGTGGTCCACGCTGGGCCGACACATGGCGGGCGTCGTCGGGGCCGGACACGAGCTCGCCGACGAGCTGCGGGACTCAGATGGGTGTCTTCCCGCCATGCTGGACTTCTGGATGCAGCTGCTGAGCTCCATCGGCATTGCCGGGACTGTCCAGCGTCTGGCCGACCAGGTCCGGGACCGCCAGCACGCCCTGGTCGAGAGTCTGGACGTCCTCAGCACACACTGCGACGCTGTCACGGCGGCCATGATCGACAACAGGCCGGACACCTCTGCCGGGGACGGGCTTGAGTCGGTATGGGTCCTCTCGCGGGGTCTGGCCGATGCAACGGGCCCCCTGTCCGCTGTCGCCTCCATTGAGTCGACCCTCTTCGTGACGAGCGGTCGTGTCCCCGGGATGACCGCGGACCTCTGCTCCCGGCTGGCGTCGTTCTGCGCCGCCCACACCGCCCACCACACCAACACGTTCGCTGCCGTCAAGCGCACCATGGAGGCCTCTGTAGCGAACGCCGTCCAGGGCACAGCCCGGGGTGCCTGGACCTCCGTCGTGTCGGCCTTGGACGCCACCATGAAGCGGTGGGACCTGGCGACTGCGGCCGGCTGCCTCCACTGCGCCGCCGAGCACGAGGCAGTGCTGGCTGAGGCCCGGTATGCCAAGACCCGGTGTGCCAAGGACGTGTGGCTCTCGTCCGTGTACCAGTCTGCCGCGGCGCTGGAGATCAGCGCGGCGGACCTCGCCCATCGTCTGACAACGACGCTGGACAACTGGCGCGCCAAGGGAGATTTGTACAGGACGGTCGGGGATCGTCTGATTGACCTGGCCCAGGCCGAGATGGGTCAGCTGGTCACTGTAGACGTGACCTCCACCGACGTCACACAGTTCGAGAGGCTCCGGGCCGACATGGACACC
The DNA here is from genome assembly GCA_019828565.1 of Carpediemonas membranifera. Classification (NCBI taxonomy): domain Eukaryota; phylum Fornicata; genus Carpediemonas; species Carpediemonas membranifera. The sequence continues at coordinate 312,194 of JAHDYR010000014.1, read as the reverse complement.
GCCCTCAACCGCTACGGACGGGAGGCCAAGTCCCGCACTGCCCTGCAGAAGGACGCGCAGGAGGTGATGGACGCTCACACAGCGCTGCTCGGGGAGGACGTGGCCCAGACCACGCCCACTGCAACGATCATCGGGAACCTCATCCACATCGGGAACCAGAGACAGGCGGCGTGCACGTTTCTCCGGGACTTCGCCATGGCCGCCGTCGAGGGCTCCCACCAGCTGGCGACGGCCCTCGTTGCCGCGGAGGGCAAGGTCGCCCCCGCAGAGGAGGCGATTTCCTCGGTCATGCGGGACAACGGACGCATCGGGGAGCCGACGTCGACGATCCCGCTGCTCACGGACGCCCTCATAGCAGCATCCGAGGTGCTTGCCCGCAGCGGGGAGCCGCACGGTCCTTCATTCCTCGATGGCAGGGATAGTCTCGAACAGCGCCTGCGGACCTGCATGTACCAGGCCGCCCTCGCCACCGACATGTGCGTCAAGGCCAACAGGGCTGACACGCGGAGCACGTTCAACACCGCATTCACACGATTCTTCGTCAAGGTCGCGGAGCAGTCGAGAGACCGCATCGCGGCGGCTACGGCTCGCGTTGAGAAGGAGCTCGCCGCCCTCACAGCCACAGAGCTCGACCCCACCGCCTTCAGCGAGCTCCACCAGGTACACGGCGACGTGTTCGCCATCGAGAGGGTCGAGGCCCCCGTCCTTGAGGACGCCGCGACCAGACTCACCCTGTACGACGGTCGCCTGCCCCCCCACCGGGTCGCCCTTGACGACGTGCCCGCCCCTGAACCTGGTACGACCGGCGCCCTGACGTCCCGCGGAGTGTCAGACACACTGGCCCGGCTGACCAGGGCTAGCGGCACGCTGACGGCCCAGATGGACGATCTCAGGCTCGATATGGCCATGCCCGGCATCGCTGCCAACGAGACCGAGCGGATCCGGTGCCTGCTGGCCCTCATCGATGTGTGGGCGACGAACTCCTCTCTCGTGATCGACTTACCTCACGACGACCTGGTGGCCTCGGCCGAGCTGGCCGCATTGTACCAGATGTCGAGCCCGCTGGACAGTGCGAAGTACCAGCTGGTCACTGCCAGAGACTATGTCACGGCGATCGTCCAGAACGCCGGGTTGGATCCGACCAACGTCAAGTTCAGTCACATGACTCCCAGCGGGGCGCGTGAGTCCACATGCGCCGAGCTCCTGCGGGACATCAGCAACAGGATCCGTAAGATCGACATGGAGCTACACGCGATGCCCCCTCTCCCCAACCCGGATGATGCTCGCCAGTACGTCGGGAAGCAGTCAGAAGTGCTTCAGCGGGCAGCCACGGTGTTGATTCAGTTCCTGCCGATGCGAGTCGAGAGCCCAGAGAGCTACGAGGCGGGCAAGGCCGTGTTCGACGACGGTGCCCACGCCATCGCGACCATCGACGCCGCGTTGACAGCCCTGGCCGAATCACCCCCAGCCAGCACGGTTGGGATACCCCCGGCCACGCTACAGAAGCTGGCGCTGCTGCTGGAGGAGGCGCAGGCGGACTACGGCGAGCATCTCCGCCACTACGAGAGCCGTGCCGCCAGTCTCAGCGACGCCGCCCAGCAGTACGAGGAGATGGTCCGCCTGCAGAGCGCGGCGCTGGACGGTGCCGAGCAGAACCTGCACGACTTCGCCAACCAGGCGCTCGAGGCACTGGGCCGGCGCCGTGAGCTGAACATCGACACGGGCAACAGCGTGGCAGAGGAGAAGCTGACGGAGATCCGTGAGATCGCCAACAACAGCCGTCTGCCGCCACAGATGATGCCTGTGAGCCTGAATGACACCCGGCAGGAGCTACAGGAAGAGGAGGAGCTGGACGCACTCAACACCGAGATCGCCCGCATCCACGACTCTGTGACGATGAAGAGCGAGGAACTGATGGACTCGAAGGACGACTTTGTCGACATGTTCAACTACTGCATCGAGTCCGAGATCTCGACGAGGGCGGACGAGCAGGCGCTGCGGGATATGTACGACAGATGGTGCTCCACTGTGAACCGACTGGCCCTGTTGGCGTCGACCCTCGGCCACGCCATCCAGCTGACCCACTTACCCGAGCTGTTCACGCCGTACGCCAGCCAGGTACAGGCGCTGCATCTGTTCCTCGACGACGCAGAGACATTCGTCATCGACTTCGCCGAGAAGCACAACGGCCTCCTGTCCGAACCCGACGGCGACAGTTTTGCCGAACTGGCGGAGGCGTTCAATCCGTGCAACACACCAACCATGTTCAACTCGATCTTTGACCTGCTCCAGGTAATTCCCAACGTTATCCTGCACGAGCAGACGTTCACGTCGTACGCAGCCACCGTACTGGAACTCGAGGCGATGATACAGGCGGCCGACACGCCCATAGACGAGGATAACGTCCACCTGGCCCAGCTCATGGACCCTCATCGTCTCCAGCCTGTGCTGGCAGACGCCGCGGAGGTCATCGACCGGTGGACGGCGTTCGCAGAGCACCAGCACCGCCTTGTGCCCTCTGGAGAGGCTCTCAGGGGGCGCATGCACGCCCTGCTCAGCGCTACGAGGGCGCACACCGAGGCGGTCGCCCTGCTGGAGTTGTCGGCTGCTGTGCCGGCGGACAGCTTCGCCATGGATGTGCCCGAGCCCGACACGACCCTGCCAGACGAGGCCAACGAGGCGGGGCCATTCCGGGACTTCGACACCATCGCCGCGGACATCGACAAGAAGTTCTCGGACGCCAAGCTCGGCAGGAACCCCGCCTTTAGAGTCGAGGCAGAGGAGATTCTGCTGAAGAAGATTGAGGCGGCGGTCCTGGAGGACGAGACCGTGCAGGGCGCACACAACATCGAGACCGCCAAGAGGGTTCTCATCGGGCGCGAGGTCAAGGCTGAGCTGCGCATGTCGCTTGGTTACTTCCCCAAGTCGATCGAGATCCATTCTACAGACCTGAAGGAGCTGTCGAAGGGCTCCACGCAGGAGCGGCTACACCTCATCGAGTCGACCGCCTGCCCTGTTCAGTTTGTCACTAAGCTATGGTCAGCAGTCCGCCGAGTCATATCAGAGTACGCATCTGCCAGCGGTGTCACTGCCAAGGCCCTCATCCAGCACCTGGGGTCATCCACTGGGGCCGTGCGAGACCCGGACGACCCCAACGGAGAGCCGCTGCTGCCCGACGTCGTGGCCCTCTTGGCTGAGAGCGAAGAGCTGCTTTCGTCGAACGAGGGGCACACGAAGGAGGTCGCTGCTGCCATTGACAGCGCCTCTAAGGCCGCCCGCAGCGCCCTGTCGAGCCTGAACACGGTGAAGCAGCGGGGCATGGAGTGCTATCGTCGTCTGGCGGTGGCGACACAGTATGCCCTCTGCATCGACAGCACCAAGGCCACTGAGGAGGAGGCCACCGTCGCCGCTGAGATCCTCAAGCGAGTGGTGCGGCCCCTCATCGCCGACCCAGTACGGCCATCCGTGGCCCAGCTGAGCACGATGGTGTCCATGGTCATCGAGAAGCTCCCGCCCGCCGAGCAGCGCCGCCTGGGCATCCTCGGCGAGGGCTTCCTGCATGGGCCTGACGAAAACGGCGTCGGCCGCGACTACCAGCGTCTTCTGTCGTTCACCGACGACATCCTCACCGAGGACGCGACCAACAGACTTAGATCGATCGAGGCGAACAAGCGGGCTTTCGACATGACCGACGGCTTTACAATCGAGACACTGATCATGCTCTTCAACTACTTTGACGCCGATGGCAACAGGACGCTCGACCAGAACGAGATCCAGACGATGCTGAGGACACTCGAGATCAGCCTGACCCCCAGTGACGAGCGTTCTCTCAAGAGAGCTCTGGACAGCAATGCCGCGGCCACCGGCGACAGGGGGCTTGATTTGGAGCATTTCTTCATGTTTGCCAAGGACGTCTCCGCGTTGAAGATCACCCGGGGTCAGGGCAGCCTGAGTATGGCGTTCTCGGACATCACCCGGTGGTGGGAGGACCAGTTCCAGAACAACGCCCGCAACTACCAGATGCGGGTGCGCAATAAGGTCTTTGAACGTGTGTTTGGCATCGTACTCAGCAAGGAAGACATCAAGCTGCTCAACAGCATCGTGGACGAAAGCGCCAACGACGGTGGGCGCCGCAGCAGGTCACGCAACCGCGACGACAAGCTTGCGGTGCTGAAGTCGATTCCTGATCTCCAACTCCCGACTGACACGAGGAACGTGAGGGTTGAGCTGAGCACTATGTAACATGTAACTATAACACGTAAACAGTATTTATCTAATACGTAGCGATGTTTACTGGCCCTGCTGCCGCTCGCGGGGCGCGCACCGGATGATGTTGTCGACCTTGAGAAGCTGGGACGCCGCCTCCGTCGCGGACATGACCATCTGGCGCTTCGACTTCAGGGCCTCGACGATGCCAAGCTCGCGGGCATCACCGACGCAGCCGTTCACAATGTCGATGCCAGCAGTCTTGTGCCCGCCAGCGTGGGCAGCGTGCAGCTTCGCGACGATGGTGTTGGCGTCAAGCCCGGCGTTCTCGCAGAGGATGAAGCAGATGTTCTCGAGGGCCTGAGAGAAGGACCTCATCGCAACCTGGGTCAGGTCCTCGCGCTCGTCGGCCTCGCGGGAGACGGCGAGCGACATGAGCATCTCGGAGCTGCCCGCGCCGAGGCATGTGTGCCTGTCCTTCACCGTCTGCGAGAGAACGGCGAGGGCGTCGTGCAGGGAACGCTCAGCCTCGTCGAGGAGGTGCTTGGAGGCGCCGCGGAGGACGATGGTACAGGCCTGGTTCTTGGGGACGCCCGCGAACCGGATGAGCTTGTCCTCGCCGATCATGATCTCGTGGATGCGCTGGCACGTGCCAACCCTGGCCTTCTCGGGAGTGTCGAACGTCGAGAGAATGTCGGCGTCGAGAACGAGCGAGAGACGCTCGATGCCGTCGAAGTCGGCGTGCTCGATGCACATCACGCCCTTCGCCGCGAACTCCTCCTCGGCCTGGTTGTAGACAAGCTGGCGGTTGACGAAGCAGTTGATATCGTGTTTCATGATGCGGGCGCACTTGTCGCGCATGCGGCGACGCTCTTCGGACTCGATGGCGGCCAGCTCGGTGGCGCCCGAGACCTTGGCCTTAGAGCCGAAGATCTTGACCTTGTCGGCGTCCATAGAGGTGTTGGCGACGAGGACTCGCAGAGGGTGCTCCGGGTCCTCGGCCTTGAGGTCTACGGGGCAGCCGACGGAGATCTGCTTGTCAAGGATGAAGCCCTCGTCGAGGAAGGAGTCTTCCATCGTCTTGCCGAGCTTCTTGATGATCTGGATGTTGGCGAGGTTCGTCGACCCGCCCAGACGAAGAACGGCGTCCACGGCCATGTTGGCGAAGAACTTCTTGTCGACGTTGAGGATCTTGCTCGACAAAGTCGTCATGGCGATGCGGAAGAGCTCCTCTCTGAACGCCTCCTCGCTCCCGTCGTTGGCATTGGCGCTTTCAGTCAACGCAGCAAGGGCGGCCGCAGAGGCACGCTGGTAGCCCTCGCGGATGACGGGAACGGGGATACCGCGGGCAATGAGCTGCTCGGCCATGCGCAGGAGCTCACCAGCGAAGACGACAACGCTCGTGGTGCCGTCACCAATCTCTTGATCCTGTGTGGTGGAGAGGTTGATCAGAACTCTCGCAGCGGGGTTATCGACAGAAAGAGAGCTCAGGATAGTCGCTCCATCGTTCGTGATGGTCAGGGAATCAACACCACTCATGCTTTGGAGAATTTTGTCCATGCCAAGGGGCCCGAGCGTCGTCTTGAGCATATCGGCAATAGCAATAGCGCCAATGAACGTTGATTGGTGGGAAAACTCTCCCCTTTCTTCAGAAGCCTCTGACTTGAGCACGTTTCCACTGGACATCACTCTTCAGCTTTTGGTGCAGTTTTAGGATAGGAATCTTGTGCGCGGCAACTCCCCCTACATGACGCCGACTTCCACAACGGACTGCTCACACATGTACGCGGCGGTCAGCCGGGTCAGGCCTACGCGGCCATCGTGCAGTCGCTCGACACTCTGCCGATGTGGCGGGAGACTACCACGCGGGATCTGGTCGCGCAGCTCGAAGGTCGTTTGGAGTCGTTTAGAGTGAGTCCCAGTCTCCGGAAGTGGTTCACCCGATACGCCAACTCTGTGAAGCTGTGGCTCGCCCGCACGGTGACGACGTACCGTGACAGGCTACAGGGCACCCTCGCCCGACTCGAAGAAGGCACTAGATGGCACCAACTCATGTCGTCGTCGTCTTCGTCATCTTAGTCTGTTGTGAGAGACACTAGTGGTGGAAAGCGGTTGTAACTAGTAGTAAAAAAAGACGCTTTGTGTTGTATGATGCTGGTTTCTTGTGTTTTGAGGTATGCTGCTAGCTGATGAACCCTGAAAAGAAATGATCGATGCAGGCAGCTCAATATACTCCGATGCCTTCCAAGATATACACGGTGAAGGCTTCCGTTAACAAGGCCATTGGCGAGATTAACGGTGGAGGCGATAACAACGCGCCGCGGCGAGGAAGAGGAAGTCTTGAACCCGGCATGCGTTCTTTCACGCAGGCTAAGTACACATTCACTTGCCTGCTTGCGTGCGTCTCTGCATCTGCGCACGCGTTGACCCCACCGAGGACGGTCAACCTGTTCGACCAGGAGGTCCTCAAGCAGATCGTCAGCATTGCTCAGCAAAAGGTTGTAGTCAGTATTAATATCTACCAATATCCCTGGGAGGGTCCAAACCTCTTTTTACTCGTAAACTCTTTCTCTTCCAAACCACAGTACTAGTACTTACCTATGGGTAGAGAACAGAAAAAACAAGCGCCGCTCCTGAAAGAGGCAACATTCAGCGCTTTCGTAGCTTTTACGACGTCACTGCGTGACTTTAAGGCTAGAGGAGGTAAGGCGAAGCTCCGCAAGCTTATAAGCCCGGAGATCCAGTCCTATGCATCACAAGTGCTAGGCTTAGAGACCCTAGAGGAGGTTCCGCTTCCTCAGGGTGACCAACATGACGACGAACCTTCCACTTCATCACGCAAGCTCAGAGAGAAGATCATCATGCAGCGACTCGCCGCTGCCTTGCGCCCACCAGAAAGGAACAATGCCTGAACCTTATCAGGCTGCGCATCGCGGCGTTCACGCCGCTCGAGGTGTCGAAGCTCAACTCGCAGTTCAACACCTTGTTGGAGTGCCTTAACATGGACGAGGATGACACCATTCGTGAAGCCTACTTGCGGGCCTTTGCTGTGAAGGGCCAATCCCTCTACTACAGACTGAAGGAGCAGACTGAGGGTTGCTCACTGGCGGAGACCCAGCAATACACCATGAAGACGGCACGCGACGTAGCCGAGTCGGCTGAGTACCTTGCTCCGTTCACCGAGGCGATCCGCTCCGATCAGTCGCGCCGTCCGACAGCGCCCGTGCCAGGCGCCCATCCGCAACGCGGCCAGAGCCGTAACCAGCGCGACCGTCGTGACCGCCGAGATGACCGCCGAGACCGCCCCTACGACCGTCGTGACCGCCCGCATGACCATCACCGCCCGGACAAGCGGTCCCGCGATCGGGCTCGCCCTACCAGCACGACCCCAACCTGTTACAACTGCGGGGGCAAGGGCCATTTCAGCCCCGAGTGCCGGAAGCCCAAGTCCAAGTGTGAGAAGTGCGGGCGCGAGGGCCACAAGAGAGAGTTCTGTGACCGTATAAAGGTCCAGAACTATTCTTATTTGTCTTGTTTCGCGGCGTCTAGCAAACGCAGAGCGCAGGCTCTTCCGATTGTGTCAGGATCCATATACAGGACCAGCGCAGAGTCGATGTTGTTCGACTGTGGCGCGTCAGCAACCTTCATATCGCCGCAAGTGGCCGAGAGGTCCGGCGAAAAGATCCTGCATTGTGACCCGGTCGAGGTGACGACACCGGCTGGAGTCATCACAGTCGACCAGACTATTTCCACCGAAGTAACCTTTGCCAAATCAGCTCTGGTCCCCCGTGGGTGCACCTTTACTACTCGTGCGTACCTCCTACCCTCAGAGTACGATCTAATCATTGGGTACCCTGATATGGTCACCCTGGGGATCCTTCCTCAGATTGACGACTGCGAGGAGTCTGACGCCAATGACGCCGAGCAGGCTGAAGACGTCTCAACGGTCATTACTCCCCAGAAGTTGAGCCTATTCACCTTGTCTGACAAGTCGTCTTCCCTTCAGGACAGACTGCTCGCGCGGTTTGTCGGCCTGTTCGAGGACAGAGTAGGGCGTCCGAGTAAGCTCATCCCTTACGATCTAGTCTTGTCTGATGATGAACCCGTCTTTAGCCGCGAGTTCTTCATGCCGCCGGAGAAGAAGACACTTCTCCAGGAACACCTTGACGACCTGTCCCGACATGGCTTCATCCAGCCATCAGCATCGGCTTACTCCTCACCGGCATTCTTGGTCCCAAAGGGGAAGGACCGTACCCGGTTCGTTATCGACTTCCGTTTGGTCAACGCGAAGACTCCCCCGTTCAACTACCCTATCCCGATCATAGAGGATTGTCTAGCTAAGCTCAGGGGTAATACCATCTTTGCTACGCTCGACTGCAAGGCCGGCTACCATCAGGTGGCACTGACGGACCGTTCTCGTCCTCTGACCGCCTTCGGGACTCCCCTTGGACGGTTTGAGTACACGACTATGCCCTTTGGTCTGCGTAACGCTGGTTCTCATTTCCAGTGGGCCATGGAGCAGGCTTTCTCCGACCTGATCTCGGCAGGGAAGTGCCTTATTTACATCGATGACATTATTGTCATGGGTCGGGACGAGCCTTCCTACATAAGGAACCTATGGGACGTCCTGAAACGTTGCCAAGAGTATGACCTACACCTAGGTCGCGATAAGTGCGTCTTCGCCGCGGCTGAGGTCGAGTTCCTGGGTCGACTCGTGTCCGGAGACACCGTGAGGATTGCCGAAGACCGCATCGACGACATTAAGAAGCTGAAACTACCGACCAGCAAGCGGTCCGCACAGGCACTCGTCGGTTTCCTCAATTATTTCCGTGACTTCGTGCCCAACTTCGCGTCCCGAGCTCATCCTCTGTTGCAGGTGTCGGCTGGCAAGGCCGAACCCGGTGGGCCGGGTCAGCAAGCGGCCCTGGGCGACGTTATCGCCGAGCTCCTTAAGCGGGTCTCCCTCGTTCACTTCAAGACGGACGCGACACATGTCCTCATGACCGATGCCTCAGACGTGGGATGCGGCGCCGTATTACTACAGGACGGGCAGCCGATCGCTTTCATGTCCCACGCATTCTCCGCGGTCCAGACTAGGTGGAGTACCACAGAGCAGGAAGCCTACGCAATCATCCTGGCCGTCCAGCGTTGGCGGAAATTCCTCTCGTGGACGCACTTTACCATCCGTACTGATCACCGCAACCTGCTGTTCATGGCCAAGTCCATCAACCCCAAGGTCCGTAGATGGTACGACCAACTAGCTGACCTCGATTTCACCATACGTCACGTTCCGGGTGTTGACAACGGGGCAGCAGATGGCCTTTCTCGCGTGTTCGCTAACACCCTCGATACCCAAGTCGCGGACAGGCTGCAGAAGGCGCATCACTTCGCCGGGGCTCACTTGTCCGCCTGGGCGACCAAGAACCTTCTTCGAGACTGGGGCGTACGTGTCCGCCAGAAGGACGTGGACGACTATATCGCCAAGTGCCCAATATGCCAGTTAAGGCGTAAGCCCCCGGCCTCTTCCGATGCGGGTTTGCACACCGCGGTCGAGCACCCCTTCGACCGAGTGGCCATGGACACTATGTCCGCTACCTCGTGCACGGTCGACGGCACGACCTATAAGTATATCCTCGTTGTAATAGACATGTGCTCACGTTGGACTGAGCTTGTCCCGCTCCAGACTACCCGAGCGGTCGAGACGTCCAGGGCGTTTGTCAATAACTGGGTCCTCCGATACGGCGTACCGAAGGTACTGCAGACGGATGGAGGATCCCAGTTCGTCAACGCAGTCTTTAACGACCTGAGTGCCCGACTCGGGTTTACAACGAGAAAGACGACGGCTCATCATCCCCAGTCGAATGGGTTAGTAGAGCGAGCGAATGTGTCGGTTAAGTCCATCCTGACAGCACGTCGTTACCAGTTTAGATCCAATGATTGGGTCCACAGCTTACCGATTGCCCAATACCTTGTTAACTCGACCCCTCGAGTCCCTACTCGACTCTCCCCAGCCGAGATCCTGTATGGCACCGAGATGCGAGTGCCAAAGGACATTACCGTTATCGCGCCGGGTGAGACGTATATCGTTGACCAGCAAGAGGACTGGCTGTCCGAGGCCAAGGCGTACCGGCTCATGGCTGCCGAGCGCATTAAGAGCAAGCGGCTCCTACAGCAGTACAGGCCGGACGCCCGTGCCACGGTTTCGACTCCGTACGTCCTGGTGGCTTACCCCGACAGACCACCCGACAAATTCGCCGCCGGCCTGCGTGGCCCAATGGCACTAGTGTCGGTGCACCAGGAGTACAACAAGGTTGTTGCCTATACTGTGCGTGACCTTGAATCTCTGAAGCAGTTCAGGGTCGACGCTTCCCGGGTCCTCCCGTTCGATCACGGCGACATGTCCGTGGAGCAAGTTACTCGCTTGGCTAACACTGTTGCGGCCGAGTATATACCGAGCAAGATTGTGAAGTCCCGGCCCGACTCCGGTCCGGTCGAGAATCGCGAATACTTGGTTGAGTGGCTGGGCTATGATCCGGACGAAGCTTCGTGGGAGCCATTCGAGAATGTCGATGGCTGTGACAAGTTTGAGGACTTTCTTGAGCAGAGAGAACTACACCGTGCTGCGCACTCCAGGCAGTAAACGGATTCTCAATCAAGATTTATTGGTAGTCGTCATCGGACTCGTCGTCAGGGCCCTTGATCCAGTCCTCGAGCTCAAAGTCGATCAGATACTCGCGAGCCACGCTGACGGCAGCGAGGGTCTCGTCCAGACCAGTGCAGGTAGGGGCAGTGTAGCCCGCGTACTGAACGTGAAGAATGAGTCGGCGGTCGGATCCAGCCGTCAGGATCTCGTGACCCAGCACGTCAAGGACCTCGTACTCGCGCTCAGGGTCAGAGACCTGCATGGCCAGACCGAGCCGCTCCGGCAGGGACGGAAGCTCGTCCATGGCGCGGAGGTTAGCGACCAGGGCGGCCCAGTGAGTGGCGGTGACTGAGACGTTCTCGCTACGCTCCCCGTGGAGGAACAAGCGGTAGTAGTCTGGGGCGAGGGCCAAGACGGCGACCCGGTACAGGGTGCGGCGGGCCAGGCTCTGGCCGCAGCCGAGAGCGCGGGAGAGCGAGAACAGGGTCTCCGGGGTGACGTACCTGTTTGAGCCGTTGCCCTTGAGATCGAAAACGCCGGCGTCAACGGCGTCGCGGACTATGCCGGAGTCGGTTTCGGCACGGCTGCGAGACGCCTCCCGCAGGAAGCGGAGCGCACGATGCTCTCGCTGGAGCTGGACCAGCAGGCCGGCTGACAGATCGAGCAAGCCGCCTGCGTCCTTGCTCCACAGCGTGCCGGTGGAGAGGTGATCGAAGATCCCCTCGAGGGGCACCTCAACGAAGTTAACGTAGCCAGCCAAGCACCGTCGAACCACATCGGCGAGCTGGTCTGCCTGCTTCGTGAAGCACCCCTCCATCACACCCCCCACCGGCACACGGCAGAGCTCCCGAGCGGAAGTTGCCGGCACGGTGAAGATCCTAGGTAAGAAGAATAGAGGCGCACAAACCGCATCATGGGCATCTGGGAGGCATTCCCGCCGCTCTTGCGGATGGCCCTCTTCTGCAGGGCGCTCATCGTGCGGGCCTTATAGCGTTGCGTCCGAGCAATCGTCGCAAGGGCATTTTCGAGCACCTTGCGATAATCGTCATCAGTTAACTCCATCGAAAGCTCACGAATTTGGTCGAGCGCACGCGTATCCGCCATGTTTGGCCGCTTTTCCTCAGGAAAAAGCGACATATCCTGCACTTTTCCCAAATGACGAATGGAAGTGCCCATAGTGATCCCCATGACGGACTATTCACAATATTTATATCTCAAACACAGTCCACGAGACTTCTACCGTCCGTGGAGCAGTGCTTATGATGTTGGTTAACTTTCGGTACAGCGCAGAACAAAAAGAGTCAGAACTCGCCAACGAAGCCGAATTGGGGCTCGAAAACCCCTTTTTCGGGCACTGTGTAAGAATGGGGCGGATCAGCCCAACGTACCAGAACTTTCTGTATGAGCGATGGCGAAATGCCTAAAAATGCTCGGGGCCAGAATTCCCGAGTCGAGCGCGAGCCCCAGAGTGCCCGCGAGGGGGCGGGGCTGTGGTACGTCCTTTTTATACTTATACAGGAGCTCCTGAACCCATATCTTAATTAGCAGCGCTGCATAGATCTTTTCCGAATCTTTTTGATATCATCCTCGAATCTTTCGGTCACACCTTACTACGCATAATACCTCACCTGGAGGTTGCAATAAGACGTAATCCCAGAAGTTGGTTGTCGTTATCCCGTCGATAATTCCAATAGTGGTTCGGCATGAGCGAGCGTAATCCCAAGTTCGATTGGTGGCTCTAGCCCCACGTAATACCAGATGTTGGTTGTGGTGATGGCCGCGCGACTGCTTGGCCATGGGGGGGAAGTGTAGTCAGTATTAATATCTACCAATATCCCTGGGAGGGTCCAAACCTCTTTTTACTCGTAAACTCTTTCTCTTCCAAACCACAAGGTGTCGAAGGCAAAGGCAGCGGATCGGTGCAGGTGGATTGGCGACCTGGCGATGTGGAGGGACCCTGACATAACCCCACTCGTCCGGGACTTCAAGGAAGCCTACGTTGGAATTGCAGCGCCATTTTAGAGCTGGTTGGGCGAGTACTGTAAGCAACGGGTGGGTCGCACTGGTACCGTGGCCGAGGCCCTCGTCGGCGTGCTGTCGTGCGTCACGCGCATGAGTGCTGCAGTGACCAAGCTGGTCACACTCACTCGTGCCGTGAACCTCGAGCTCAGTCAGGCCCTGCCAGAGCCGAAGCTCGTCCCGTTCGTGCCGATGGCACCGGTCAAGCCTGGGTTCATGACCATCGAGTACGGTTATATGTCGCTCACCCCAGCGATGAAGAGGCGCCTGCGTGTGCACGTGAATTGGTCAGCAACCACGAATTTGACCGACGAGCAGGTGGCTGAATACGAGCGTGATCACGGCGACATCACTGTTGTGATTTCGTAATCAGTTGATGTGTATTTAGTGTGTGTATTTAATCTAAATGAAGTACCATCCACAGCGCTTTATACGCCAAATTGATCAATTTGAGCTATGCAGTCCGATTATGACGCTCGTATAGCGGCACTAGAAGAGACTATAGGTAATCTGGTCACTCTCGTGAGTTCTCTCGCGAAGAAGCCCGATGTTCGTGCCCATGATGTCCCTGATTCGGATTCCACGCTTGATTCTTCATGCCTTGAGTCTTTCGAGACTATCTTTAAGCTCTTCCCCTGCGACTTCAAGCCGGGATCGATCGAACGCCAGATTTTCCATTGCGCTCTCCCCTCCTCGAAGGAAGGGTGGTTCCGCTTGATCCTCGACTATGACGCACACCTTATCAAGCATCCCAATGTTGCTTCGATCGCCGCTTCGTTGCTCCCTCATTTGGGGACCATCTCCCTACTGCCTCAATTCACCAGGGTCTCTGCCGTCCTTAAGCTCGCCCAGGGCAAAGAGGCTTACGTCACTCCGGAGAGTGAGGTCACTTACACCCAAGCTCGGGACAGTCTGAACGAAGCTCTGAATTCCCTTATCTCTCAGGCCGTGTTGCCCGACGACAATCTCATCGTCGAGGCTTGGCTCTCCAAGTTCTTGGAAGCCGCTAAGCCTTCAGCAACCGCCAACTCGATCGCCCTTGCGAAGTTTGCGCACCGTGTATCACTCATCGTCCGCATCCTAGGCATGCGAGACTCCTACTCCGAGAAGGCTCTCTCCTCTGTTATCAAGGCCACCTTGCCGAAGACCCTACAAGCCCATTGGTCCCGGATTGCCCGTTTAGGCAAGTCTGCTTTCGATGAAATCCTGGCAGACATGGTCGCCAACGAGGAACGACTCGAAGATGCTCGCGTCCTTGTGGATACTCGCGCTCGACTCATTGAGTTTGAGACATCGTCGACTGTCAAGCCTGACAGTTCCTCTGCCAAGAAGCCTGAACCCTTCGTTCCCACGGTCAAGCCCAAGCCCGAGGTTCATCAAACTGGTCCCTCCTCGGCCCAGACTCAGGTTGTCGCACCCACTGGTCAAACCTCTGCTAAGGGTTCGTCCACTGTCATCGCTGATCTCACTGACAAGTCGGTCAGTCCCGGCGAGGGCTTCGTGTGGTGTCCATTCCACAAGAAGTGGGGTAAGCACTCGACTGACAAGTGTTATCTGAACCCGAACCCTCCGGAGCGCGGCCATTCGAACGCCATCGGTACTCATAGCCAGCCCGCCAACGTTGTCATAACGATCGATGGTCACGAGACCCACCTCCCCGCCCTTGCTGATCAGTGCAGTGAGGCTTCTTACCTACGTCTGCGTGAGTGGTCTGATATGACTAAGGACCTATTCCCGGCAACTCGTCCCTCGGGACACATCATGATCTCCGCCAACAACTCCGAGACGATGGCCCTCTTCGATGCGAAGTTACTGATAACGCACAAGAGACCCGGCTGCGTTCCTTCCGCTATCTCCGAGACATGTGTGGTGCATGTGATGCCGGACTTGAATGTCCCTCTCATCCTCTCTGAGGAGATCTCGTCTCACTTGGGGCTCCTCAACCCCGACGCGGTTACACTTGGTCGTCCCGAAACCTCTGACGCTTCACACGATCCCCTTGCAGACATTCCTTCTTCTGTCGACTCATTAATCGAGACTGCTACTGCGGACACGATTCCTGCTATAAAGCAGCGTGTCTGTTCCCTTTTGAATCGGTATCGAGAGTTGTTTGAGAAGCCAGACTCCCTCCCAGCCAAGGCCAGGCCCATGATAGTGAGGCTGCGGGAAGGTGCCGAACCGGTTGCCGCGAAGCCCTACAACATGTCCAAGCCTCTGAGAGAGATGACCGACGACATCATCGACGACCTTCTCGCTCGCGACATTATCGAGCGCAGCTCGTCCCCCTGGGCCTCGCCTCTTTCTATGTTCACCAGAAGGATAAGGAGAGAATGGTCTTGGATTATGTTCAAGTCAACGCCGTGACGGTGCCGGAACCCGTGCCTCTCCAAGGCTGCGATACCTTGCTAAGACAGGCTGCCGGTATGAAGTACTTTGCCTCATTAGACCTCCGTTCCGGGTACCACCAGTTCGAGCTGCACGAAGACTCTCGCTACCTGACTTCCTTCGTCTGCCACAGCGGGCAATTCCAGTTCAAGCGGATCCCATTTGGCCTAATGAACGCCCCCGGCCATTTCCAGAAGGTGATGTTGGAGATCTTTGACGACATCGTGAGAGAGCGACGCTTGATCATCTACGTTGATGACCTACTGGTAGTCGGCCGGAATGCCGAGGAATTCCTCGAGAACTTGGAGGCTGTCTTGGACCGCCTCGTCTCTCACCATCTCCGTTTGTCCGGAAACAAGTGCAAGTTCGGCACTGACTCGGCTCGTTTCTTGGGTTTCATCGTGAACGAGAGTGGCATGACTATCGACCCGGACAGATTGCTGGATATCGACAACCTGCAGGAGCCTAGATCTCTCTCTGAGTTGCGCGCGATCCTCGGCATATTCAACTATTGTCGTCAATTCGTTCCCCGATATACTGAGGTCGCCCATCCTCTCTTGCGCCTACTCAAGGAGACCCCCGTTCCCTTCTCTCTGGACGACTCAGCCCGCGAAGCTCTGTCCGATCTGAAAGAGATTCTCCGGAATGCGGACATGCTTCATCATCCTGACTATAACCATCCCCTTAGACTCCAGACCGATGCTTCGGGCTATGGACTCGGCGCCGTTTTGTACCAAGTCATTGATGGCGAGACCCGCTTCATTTCTTTCTTCTCTCGTGCCCTCTCCGGCTCGCAGTTGAGCTGGTCTATAACTGAGAAGGAGGCTGCTGCCCTCTACGAAGCCGTCTTGAAGTTCGACAGTTTCCTCAGAGGAACTTCCTTTGTTGCTGAGGTTGACCATAAGAACCTCACCTTCTTGACTGCTAGCAAGTCGGAGAAGGTCAACAGATGGAAGAACAGACTAGGAGAGTACATGTTCGAGATCGCTTACATCCCCGGAGAGACTAATGTCCTTGCTGACACTCTGTCTAGGATGTTCCAACCGAAAACTTCCTTCTGTAACGCTGTCCAGTCTCGCCTCCCCGTTCTATCTCAAGAGGAGAAGGTTGATCTATTCCGCAAGGTCCACGGCAACGCTCTTAGCGGTCACAAGGGAGTAGCCGCCACTGTTCAGACCCTCAAAGACCTAGGCCACGAGTGGGAGAACATGTCTTCGGATGCGGCTACCTTCATTTCCAGCTGTGGCATCTGTCAGAAATTCCGTCTCCAGAAGACTGTCAAGACGCAACTTGGCCACCTTGTCACCGACACCCCTTTTCACACGGTGTCTATCGATGCCATTGGTCCCCTGCCAGTAGACGAGTCGTCTGGATCCAAATATGTGCTGACAATTATTGACAACTTCACAAGATGGGTCGAGCTGGTCCCACTGAGTGACCTTGGCGCTCTCAGCGCTGCCGAGGCCTTGGTGGAAAGAGTGTACTCACGTCACGGTTTGCCCCACTTTTTGCACTCCGACAACGGCTCCCAGTTCGTCAACGACACCATTGCTGCGTTGAACCGGTCTCTGCATATCGAACACACCACCATTTTCCCTTACGTCTCCCAGCAGAACGGTATAGCTGAAAGGGCCAATCGCGAGGTTAGGCGTCATCTGAAGACCCTCTTGCCTTCCCTTGGAAGACGTTGGAGCGACTGGAGTTCCTGTCTACCTCTGGTCCAGTTTGTCATGAACAACGCCAAGCACAGGATCATTAACACCACGCCCTACGCCATGCTCTATGGCGATGTCCTTTCCCCATCCAACAGCCTGTTACCGAGGACGTTGACCCCTAACCTTGACTCTTACGAGTCCACCTCGTCTTATACCTCCGGGTTGCTGAGCAGATTGAGGGAGATCCACGACCTCGCCAGAGCCACCCAGTCCTCTGCCTTGGACTACCCCTCAGTAGAGCCTGATGTCTTCAAGCCTGGCGACTATGTCCTGCTGGCCCCACCTAAGGGTCCGCGTAGCAAGACGCTCCCGAATTACCGAGGCCCATTCATGGTGAAAGACTCGCTTCCGAACAACCAATACGCCTTACAGGCCTTTTCAGGGAGGGCGGAGCTGGTGTCACATGTACACCGTCTGAGGAGGTTCCATCGATCCTTCTTAACTGAGGAGGAGATATCTGAGCTCGCCAAGTTTGATGATGATGATGAATTATACGTTGTCGAATCAGTAGTGAGCCATTCGACCGATGAGGACGGGAACATCGTTTTCAGACTACGCTGGAGCGGTTACGAGCCTGAAGAAGATACTTATCAGTGCTATGATGAGGATGTGAGAGGAAACGAACAAGTTGAGTCGTATATCGACGCACACAAGTTGCGCGGCAAGCTCTTTGGAGAAGACGGAGGTGTTGTGATTTCGTAATCAGTTGATGTGTATTTAGTGTGTGTATTTAATCTAAATGAAGTACCATCCACAGCGCTTTATACGCCAAAATCACCAAGCTCCGCAGAGTGCTCTCTGTGAAGACAGACGGGGTCTCTGTTGCTGTGACGGTTTGGGTGGGTCGCGAGAAATACCGTGGCGGTCGGGTGGCTGACCGGCCCACGTACAAAAAGGGTAGCAGCAACAAGCGGGCTCGGCTCGGTCAGGATGACGCCGAGGCTACTCCTGCCCCGGACATTCAAGCTCGCATGGGCTTCGACCCTGGTGCTCGGTCGCTGGGCGGCTACACGATCCGCCCAGACAGGCAGAGTGTATCTGGCGTACTCGCTAAGTGTGGCTACACTGCCACCCCCTCTTTCCGCGTGAATATGAGCGTAGCATCGTTCAAAACGACAAGTCTAGAGGCTCTCAAACAGTCGATTAGGTTTGTCCATGAGAACATCGTTCAGATCATCAACGAGGGGACGAGAAAGTGTTTCCGCCGTGCGACTTTTGCCAATCACTGTCTGCGCCTGAAGCACTTCGCCCGGGCTGGACGTCAACTCCTGGATGATCTCGGCGGGCGCCCCCCGGAGCCCATTCACCTCGAAGTCGCGTATGGGGCTGCACTGTTCGGTTCCGCCGGCACTCCCTCCTGTGCTCCGTACCGCCACTTTGCTCGAGCACTTCCTGGCATCATGCTCCGGCACAACGTCGTCGTGAGTGTCACGATGGTCTCCGAATTCCGCACTTCCATCGTGTGCCCACACTGCAAAGCACACTTCAGACGTGTGGTGCACACACACCGCACCATGCTCTGCCAGAATCCCGCGTGCGAGGGAGCTCCATGGCGCGTTGAACGGCTACGTCGGCATCCCGAGCAGAGAGACATACTTCTCAATCTCTCTCACCGAGATGCAAAGTTGAGCAAGCACGCGCTGCAGCGCGCGTGATATGCTGCGCACGATTGATAGAGTATGATGAACCACACTGCGATCCTGATGCTGCTTGGATCACTGTGTGTTTTGGACTCAATAATTTTAATCCTGCGCGGCACAGAATCGATGCTCCAATGTCACCGCCAGGCTGTGTGTGTTTTATGTCCATTCAGCTTATCTAATCTTCCTTGACCCTTGTCCATCGTGTCCATCTCTTGGGGGATTTTCGTAAATTCACGGTCCTAGTACATCACAAGTCATACCTCTCCACTCTCCTCACCGTCAGGCTGAGGCAACCAATCATCCACCGCCCAATCGAATATCACTGTTCAGGCTGTTTATTCGCAGGTTTAAGCGCTGAGGGGGTAGTAAGTGATCTTGAACTCGTCAGCCTTGCAGCCCTGGGCGTTGCGGTGAACAAGGTCGAGGGGGCAGTCGATCTGGGTGAGGGTCTTGTCATAGCAGGCGGTGGCCTGAGCTGTGTGAGTCAAAGTGGAGTGGACAGACTGAAGTACTTGGGGCCGTTGTGGGGGCCGAGGCAGGTCACGGAGACGAGCTTGCCGGTGCCGTAGTGGAGGGCGTTGACGATGTCGGAGTACTCGTACGTGGTGTGGATGGAGGGGGTGATGTTGTGGTCAGCGAGGGCCTTGGTGATCTGGAGCTTGTGGAGCAGGCCGAGGACGGTGGTGAAGTAGGAGAGCTCGTCGTGGACGGCGCCGTTGCCAACCTTAGCGTAAGCGGCGCAGGTGCCGTGCTTCTCCCACTCGTGCTGGTGGAAGGTGTCGTCGCTGTTGGACATGTAGGTCGGCCAGTACTTGGTCAGGTCAGACTTGAGGCCTGAGAGCTTGCTGGCGTCCCAGGCATCGCCGGGGCAGTTGTTGGGGCCGTAGGACTCCCAGTCAGTGGGCCAGAGGCCGTGGATGGATACCTCGCTAACACCATCGGGGAGGTGGCAGCGGCCGTCGCTCACAGGCTGGGCACCAGCCATGAACAGATCAAGGATCAGGTAATCGAAATCGTAGTCGGCAAGCACGAAGCCGATGAGAAGAAGAGCGAAAACAAGCTTCATACGCTGAGTAAAATAGGAATGGCTTCTCCGGGCGCCATAACAGGAAGCAAATCCCGATGTCGCAAGGAATTGGGCAACGTACCGTTCGTTATCTCATTTTTTCTCACACGTGCTCAATCTGCCGTTGACACGCATTGACCACCCTGGACAGGAGATGCAAGGTCATCAGAGGCATTAGTCACATTGAACCAGACATGCTAGGCCTGATAGACCCGTCTCAGCTCACTCACGGTTAGTTTGGAAACAAATGAGTCAATCAAGCTAGGAGCGGCCAAGCAGTGGACAAACCCAGTGGCAGTTTAATTTAACACCACCAACCCGTCACAGCTCCAGTGGCTGCATCTCACTCCACCTTGGTCCAACCCTGCACTTCACGGTCAGCGGCACGGTCAGCATGACAGCGTGGGTCATGGCGTCCATGATCACCGCGGCAGCCTGGTTCGCCTTGCCCTCGGCGACCTCCCAGATGAGTTCATCGTGCATATTCAGCACGAGGAAGCAATGCTGACCGAGCCCAGCCTTCTCCAGCTGGGCTTCAGCCCTCGTTGTGGCTGCCATGAGAATGTCTGCGGCTGATCCCTGCACTACTGTGTTGATAGCCTCCCTGATCGCGGCCATGACTGCATTGGAGTCATTAGAGTCATGAGAACCGCGGAACACGGCGTCGTTAAAGTCGCGAGTGCGGCCTAATAGTGTGAACACATCGCCGTGGTACACCATAAAGCGGCACACCTTCTCCCTGAACAGCTTGAGGCCGGGGTAGGCGCCAAACAGGTTCATGAGGAGGGCCCCCGCCTCCTTTCTGTCGATCCCGAGGCTACGGGACATTGATGTCAGGCCCTGGCCGTACATGATGGCGTAGACGCACTGCTTGGCCCTGCCCCGCTCCTCAGGGGTGACGTCGGCGGCGTCCTTGTGGTAGAGGTCTGCCGCAAACAGTACAAACGGGTCGGCCTTGGTCAGCAGCTTCTTGAGTCGCATGTCGTCCGCTAAATGGGCGAGGAGTCTGAACTCCAGCTGGTTGTAGTCGATCGAGAGCAGGACGTTGCCCTCGCCAGCGCAGACCAGAGACCTGTGCAGCAGCGGGAGCTCTACCATTCCGTCACTGGCAGGGGTGGCAGCAGGTAGTGTGGAGAACTCCGCCGCTAGTCTCTTGTACAGCGACTGCGGTAGAGTCACCGTCTTCGGGTTGGCGAAGTTCTGGAAGTTGGGCTGGTCGAACGCAAGTCTGCCAGTGTATGTGCGGCATAGGCTGATGTCAGATCGGAGCCGGGCCATCGTGGCATTGCCGCCAGCTAGCGCTAGTGGCGAGTTGACCATCTCCATGATCTTCTTTAGATTGCGGTCCCGCAAGATCATGGCGACGATGCCGCATTGCTGCACCTGGGCACCCTCGGGGCCGGCCAGAAGCATCTTGAGTGCCGCCTTATCTGTGGACGGATTTCGTACGCCGGACTTCGTTGGTCTACCGAACTTTAGCGCCTTGAACCCGTAGCCGTCGGCAGTGTAGAGCAGCTTCCTGAGACAGTCCACGCTGTTGATATTGAACCCCGCGGCGGTAATGCTGGTCTCAGTAACAACCTTCTGGACGATGGCCTCGTTATTCCAAGCTCGGATCTGTTGCATGGCGGCCGTAAGCTGCTTCCCGAGAGAGCAGTTTACCATGACGCCCCGCCACCTCATACGGCCAGTGGATAGGGCGAATGGCACGAACACGCGGTCATGGACGTCCAGGAGACCGGCAGCGTCGAGCTGTGAGCAGAGGAACGAGCCGAATGAAAGACACCAGTGCGCCTCCAGCACTGCTTGGCTAAGTGCCTTGCCGACGGCTGGCTCGACAGGAGGGCTGACTGGCATGTTGCCGGACCACACGCTGCCGTCGACGTTGGTGTAGATGGCGTGGACCTTTTGCCAGGACATCTCGGTGGGGTTCTTGATGGTCCGCTTCATCTCACTGTCTCTGTGGATTATGTTCACGTCCAGCATCCATGCCGCAGCCGCAGGGTCGACCATGGGCGGGGCGAGGGCCAGCCCGGCATCCAGAAGGATGGGCAGGCTAGCCGCCGTGAGAAATAGCGACTTCCGGACACGAGTTGAGGACAACAGGGGCCTGAGGATGTCCGCGAGGGCCGGGTTGGGGAAGGGCGCAGTGACAACGACGACGTCGCCTGGGATGCCACAAAGAACGAGAGACTGCAGGGTCTCGGTCTCGGGGTCGGCGTGGGCGACGATTCCGACGGTGTCGCCGGGCGGGATGGCGAGCATGCGGTCCACGACGGCCGTGAGATGGGTGGAGAACATCTCGTCGCCCGCAGACAGTCGGAGCACGGAGAGTCGAGTTCTCTGGCCAAACATAGTGGGCGGTGCGGGGGGCGGGTACTCCAGGCTCTGCAGGCTGATCCCCACGGGCGGCGGCGGGAACAGCGGCACCGTAAACTGCGGGCCTACCAGAGGTCTGATGGCCGAGTGGCCTCGGGGCGGGGGCTGGGCACTCTCGTCGTCCAGGGCAGCCCGGAGAAGGGGGTTGTCATCCTCGCGGGGAGACTCGCTCTCCTCAGCCTGGTAAGACGCCCCGTTCGTCAGGGCAAGCCGGACGAGAGCCAGTCTGTCATCGGGACTGGGAAGATTAGCCCGGTTCATGATCTGATACGGCAGGATCTCCTTGCGGGCCGGGGCGGGCTGCTCGACGTTGACCCCCGCCGCCTGCATGTCGCTGTTCAGGAGCAGGTAACTTCCATCGGGTTGCTCAACGACAGACTCCCCGCTGAGTGTCATGGCTGCGGCAAGGAGCTCGGCGGACCTCTCGTAAATCCTCTGGTTGACCCCGCGGTCTGCAGTGAAGGGCAGCCCTCTACCAAGGGCCTGATAAACTCGGTCCCGACCAGCAGCAATGACGTCTGGGACAGCGCTGATGCCGCAACGGTAGAGCGCCCTAGCCTCATCCCTGCGGATGCCGGGGATATTAACAAGGTCGATGAGGGCGACCTGGACGCCGAACTCCAGTCTGGGTGCAACGGCGTGGACGAGGCTGCCTAGAAGGTTCCACGATAGACCCTCACAGAACCTGTGTACCATGGCGCACATCTGACCAGCTTCTTTCATGAGCTTCTGGAGGTCACCGCGCGTGGGGATGAGAGGACCGTCGAGCTCAGCCACGCGATACCCCATCCTCTCGACAATGACATCTAGTGGGATCTCGTCAATGAGCATCGTCATCAACAGCGCGGCGTGCAGCCGGTGCAGTGCTCTCATCAGTCCGTGCAGCAGCGGCCACGTCGACCGGTCTAGCACGAGGTCAGACACGCCCTCGTTGGGGACGCCAAGGGCCCAGGTAAGCACGCCGACGGGGGTGTGCTCCTTCGCTATGCGGGCGATGCCGCTGGCCGGCGGGGCAGTTTGGATGAGGTCGTGCAGGAAGGGGCCAAGGATGTCACATACAATGACGTTAAACCGCTCGATGGGGAGCTCGCTCAGGATCGTGTACAGCCGGCCGCGGAACGACATGGGGTGGATCGGCCTCATCATGTACTCCTGGACGACCGCAGCTGCGTTGAAGGTCGGGGCGACGTGGAAGAGGAGGAAGAGCTCGTCGTCGAGCCGGCACCGCTTCCTGGCATGGCCGAGGGACTTGTACATCTCAATGGCCATCTCCGGACTGAACCCTGCCCTGACAGAGGCAGCACCGAGCTTGGACGGCTCGCCACCCTCGACGAATGAATCTCTAGTGAGGCGGGTGATCTCAGTGGCAATGACCTTCTCGAACCAAGCGCCGGCGTGGGCGTCGTTTTGGATAGTGTGAAAGTAGAAGGTGTGCCGAAGGAAGCTGTCAACGGAGTTGGGGCAGAACAACAAGGCTTCCAGCACGGGTCGGTTGAGATGAAGCTGCTGCCCCTGCCCCGGAACCGGCTGCACGAAGGATGACAGAACCGGTCTGGCGAGGTCACACACAAGGCCCTTGGTCTGCTGCAGCGTCCAGCCGTCCTGCGGTATGATCGTGTGGCATCGGCCAGTGGCGTCCAGACCGAATCGTCCCGCCCGTCCCGCGATCTGTCGATATCTGGTGGCATCTAGATTCATCCCCGCGATCATGGGCCGAGTGATGATGACTGTGGACGACGGTAGGTTGACTCCGCTGGCAAGGGTCGGGGTGCAGAATATGACACGGATAACGCCCAGCCGGAAGCCCTGAACGACGATGTCGCGCTCCTCTTCGCTAAGGCCAGCATGATGGAAGGCGATGTGGTGCGGTGCGACGGCCACCAGCTGCCTCTCTGGGGCAAAGGGCAGGTTGGAAAAGGCGTCCAGCATTTGTCGTGTTGTCTCGTCAGACTGCGATCGTTTTCCCGATTTGATTAATTCAAGGGCCGTGAGCATGGCGCAGTGGACTGCCATCCGCTCCGCCTCGGCCTTGGAGCCACAGAAGACGAGAGTCCCGCCCTCAACGTCCTGGAGCAGCCGCATGGTCTCACAGAACGACACGCTCATGTACGTCCGCTTGTTCGTGGGTAACCTAAGTATCCTGGCCTCCGCGTCGGAGAGGTGGTGGCCCCCATCCCGCGGCCCCTTGCCAATGATTGTGGTGTCGACCTTCTCAGCAACCCCAACAGGCACGAGCTCATCACCCCGCCGCTCCAGCAGGCATCTATTGGACATTTTCGCTCCGTGTGCGGCTAGCTGGGTCCCCATCACCCGCATGAGATGTCTGGCGGGCATTGTGACCGTCTCCCTCAGCGTCACGGGCCGTACGGTGGGCGGGGCGACGATGAGGTTGGCGTCGAGCCACTCTGCCAGCTGGTGGGAGTTCGGAAATGTTGCCGACATTGCGATGATCCGGGTTTGGGGTAGTAGTAGCCGCAGCTTCGTCATCATAAGTTCGAGAGTCGCGCCACGGGTCGGGTCGGCTATCATGTGGACCTCATCGACCAGGACGCAGGAGATGTTGTTTGCCCGGTGATGCTGGAGCAACATGTTAATGGCCGATGCCGCTTTCTCAAACGTCTGAACATACAGCGAACCGTCGCTATTGGCCGCCTTATGGCTCCCGTACATGCCCTCGACCGACATGTGGGCCGCGGCAAACAGACTGGTCAGTAGCGGCGTGACCTCCGCCGCCTGGGCGATCAGGGGGGTCGACCATACCGCCCGCTGCTTCCTGTGGGCAAACACTGTCTGAGCAAGCAGGGCAGCGGCCACCACGGTCTTGCCCGCGCTGGTTGGGGCGATTATCACGGCGTTCTTCGTGGGATCGGTGGCCAGAGTCTTGATGGCCCGGGCTTGCCAGGGGTGAATCGTATCGATCTTAAAGCACCGCAGAAAGGCCATGTAAAAGACCTCATCGCCGTCGAACAGTGGCAACAGCAGGTCTCGTTTGTCCGCGGGCATCTCGGCAGTGTGCTCTGCCTCGAACTCAGCCGAGACCGACATCGGGGCCTGCTGCGTGACACGGACTAGGTCTGGCGGGACAACGTGCCCTGTAGAGGAGAGCAGGTGGGTTGGGGTGACCGCCGGCGACTTGCCAGCCCCGGGCTTCTCAGGGGTCTTTGCGGCGTTGAGCAGCATCTCCTTCGTCCCGGGCACGTGCTCACTGAATGAGGAGGCCGTGCGGTCCGAGTCCGTCGCCGTGCCCACCTCTGTCGCTGTCGCTGTGGCATCAACCTCCGTCTCGCTGTCGTCGGCTATCATTGGTCGCCGAGCATTGGTCTTCGCGGGACTCACCTCTGACCCTGGTACATATTCCTCAGTCTCTGTGTCCTCTGCCGTGGCAGTCGCCTCGCCATCGTCCTGTGGCTGCACCGGCTGAGTTCCTGCTGTAGCGGTGCTCCTGCCCCCAACAAGGGATTGGATGGAGTGCCCGCTGTTGAGGTGGGGGGTTGCAAACTCGCCAGCATCGGAGTGCAGGACGGTTTCTACCCGTGTGCGTGCCCGGGAGGTCTCGAATACATCGCTGTCCAACTCAGTTTCATCGTCATTGTCGCCGGCGACAAGAGACAGGTCAACACTCTCATGAATGGCTTGAGGTGTAAGAATTTCCCCTCCATTATCGTGCAGCATCTTTGGTGGCCTCTTTAGCTCAAGCCCGGCACCATTGGCCATGTTATCGTCAATTTCTTCAATTTCGTCGTCAGAAAGAAGCTACGTAAGATTGAACGGCAAGCAGGGATCTACATACTAGTTTTGGGAGTGCTCTGCGCCTAACTGATCTGCCAAGCGTCTTGGAAAGGTCATACATTCGGGTTGCTTTTCAAAGACTCCGACCCGGGTTGGCGAGAACAGCACCGAAGGTGTGCAACGGGCCTACCAACGCAATCCTTCTGTCATACTAACAACCAATGAAGTGTACCAGAGCTTGGTCGACGTGTTTACATCATTTACATGCCGATCTTGATCGACATGCCAGGGATGATGGCCTTGGTCTCGTGCTTGTACTGGGCAGTAAAGGCGATCTCACTGTCGCGGGCAGAGGGGCACTGGGCCACGACGGAGACAAACCCGTCGTAGTTCGAGTTGCCGCGGATGTCGATGCGCTTGACACCGGGGCAGGCGGGCTCGACGGAGATGGCGGCCTTGGTGTCGTGGGTGACCTTGAGGGTCTCGCCCTTGTGCATCTTCATGCCGGACTTGACGCCAACAGTGACACCGGGGTGGATGGTGTGGGTTGTGGCGAGGTAGCAGTTGGCGTCCTTGGTGAAGGGGGACACGTCAGCAGTGATGGCGACGCGGTGGTCATCGCGCTTGAAGGTCATGCCGAGACCGGTGACGATCTTGTTGTCCTCGGACTTGAGGCCCTCCTTCTTCTCCTTGAACAGCTTGCAGGCGGCAGCGGAGACGCCCAGGCTGCCGAAGAGGCGGTCGATGGGCGACTTGCTGTTGGTGCACTTGTGCTCAACGCCTGCGATGATGGAGACGGTCTTGTCGTCAACGGCGGTGATGGCCTTGCAAGTCATAGGATGGCCCTGGGGGCACTGCATGTGGTGAGTATAGGCGTACTTGGCCGAGAAGGTCTTAGGCATGGTGACGGTAACGCCCTTGGTCTTCGGGATTTCGATTTCCTTCATCTGCTTGCCGCTAGAGATCTTGAGGCTGTTTCTAGCATCCTTGCAGGTGAAGCTGCACCCGTTGACGGGTTTGGTTCTAAAGATTTCGAAGTCCAGATAATCCTCCATGCGTTCTTTCAGATTCTTAAGATGTGTGAATTGTCTTGACCACGAGCAGTCGCCGCAGTTTTCGGTAAAAATTCCCACGGGTCCGGCAGACTTGCAGCTGAATTCAGCATGCCTAGCCATGGCACATCGGCCCATCCACCATCCCCAGATAGTTTCACATCTCGACATCACCCAGTAGTCCGTTCATAGCCGATTTCTTCACAATACAGTAACCACGTCCCGTTTACGTTCATATAAATCGTATATACATGCCTCTCACCTAGGTCCGAGTGGCCTTATTACAGGCCCAAGCCCTACATACATGTTCTGACCCAGAGGCC
This sequence comes from Carpediemonas membranifera, assembly GCA_019828565.1. NCBI lineage: Eukaryota > Fornicata > Carpediemonas > Carpediemonas membranifera. Next base: position 285,034 of record JAHDYR010000014.1, on the reverse strand, counting down.
GGTCGCGACTCCCGGTAAACTGCGGATAGACTCCAGACACCGTCTGATGCTGGATGAACGTGTGCCGGGGCTCAGCTCGGACCACTGGCCTGTTAGCCATCATTTGGGGCACTGGGTCGGCCAGCATCTTGTGTATGGCCTCCCTGACACCAGAGGCCGTGATCAGTCGGTCCCGGATCAGACGGTCAGCGATCCTACTCCGTTCAGAGTGCGCCTCGATCGACTCACCGGCTACGAACACGCTTGGGAAGGCCCCGCCGTTCGGCCCCGTCGCCGCCAGCCGCGGCACGGGCTTGGGGGCCCTCGGCCGGGCGCTATACAGCGACTCAAACCGCTCCTGGCCTGAGAGTTTGACCGAGCTACTGGCCGCCTTTGGGGGGGCCTTCTTCTTGGGCCGGGGATGGCCGTCGGCCGATGCCGCGGCCCTTGGGGGCTTACCCTCCCTCGCCAGCCTCTCCGTCTCCGCCTTCTCCTTGACACTCTCCATCTTCCGCTTGATCTCCGTCCGTCTGATCTTCGACGCCGTGGTCTCGCCGTACAGAGCCTTATCCTGCGAAAACGACGAGTACTGTGCCATCTTGGCTGCAGAGCAGGGGAAGATCCGCTCGAAGTCTCCCATGTGCTCGTCCTCCCACTCCATCGTGGTCGTGCCCAGTGCTGGTCGCTCCTTCTGTTCCTTCCCGGCCGACGACTTACGGTACAGTCGGGCATTCTGGTCAGCGCGCTGCCTTGCCCTCATCTTGGCCTTATCAGCGGGGTCCATATTGAGTAGGACGCAGGAGTCGTGTATGACTCCGAACTTAAGCTCGTGGTCGAGTGGGGAATCGATGTTGAACGACGGTGAGTGGTTGACCTCTATAAGCCAGGGGTTGTACTTGGAGTCGAGCAGGATGTCCATGCCCAGTATCTCGAAGCACGCGTTGCCGGCCTTGTCATTCGGCAGACATGTCCGATGCGTGTGGGCAAGGGAAGGTTGGATGGCCACCACGGTCTTCACGAAGATGTCCTTGATCTTGTCCCACACCTCATCGACGTCCACACCCTCCGCCCGAAGCACGCGCCACACGGACTCGAGACTGCGTTTGCTTCCCTCGTCATCGTGCTCCATGTCAGTGTTGTACGAAAACTGGTCATTCTTCTTGTTCAAGGAGTAGTTCGTAAGATGCATGTACGTCTCCCCAAGATTCCTTCCGGTTGGCTCGACGTACTCCTGCGTGGCAAACCTGGCCATGCCCTTTTTGTAAATGAACAACCGAAGGGGCGAGACAGACGCTACAAGGAGGTAGATGCGGAGGTCGTACTTGAGCCCCCCGATGAGGTGCGGCCTATTGATGTACCGCTGGACAACCTGGGGCTCGGTTACCTCGATGTCGTCGATGCTCTTGAAAAGAAAGATGCCCTTCCCCTGGCAACCCGCTACAGGCTTGCTGATGAACACAGTCTTGGTCTTCCGCTTGGCGTAGTAGCTCTTGAAGTCGATGCTGTCCCCTGGGAGGGTGAAAGAGGGCGGGTAGAAGTCGAACTCCTCGGGGTACTGCCGTCGCATGCGGTTCAGGTTCTTCGAGAGGTTGTCCTTGCGGGAGATCTCGTACATCCCAGGGAAGTGGTTGCAGCGCTGGAAAGCCTGTGTGAGGGAGGAGTGGACAAGCAAACGTTGAAACGCATGAGACGTTCGGGGGCTACAGAACGATCGGACCAGTAGAGATCCCAGTTGGACTCCTCAGAGACAACTCGCCAGCCTAGTGATTTGCACACCTCTGGTAGAACTGCGTACTTGCAGTTTGTGAGGCATACGTAGATCGTAGTCTTTCGCCGGCGTCGTTTCGTTGGTTTTGCGGGCTTTTGAGCCTGTAACGAGCTATCGCTATCGATTTGATCCTGAAAGTCATCCGTATCAGTCTCACCGAGCTCTTCAAGGTCCATATTCTGTTGTTGGGTTCTTCGCCAGGTTCTTGCGAATATTTTGGCAAATTGACCAAATCTCGAGATATAGCTCGCTCATCCCGTCTCCATCGGCCTTGCTCTACACAGCCCGGTTTTCTCCGGACGTTTTACGACAGTTCTAGGGGTCACCTCTAGGGATCAACAACCTCCACATTTCAAGCAACCACCAAGAAGACCACATTTAAACATTCAACCACCCACCCCTCAAATAATAAACTCATCCTCGTCCTCAGCAGGTGCCGACTGCTCCAGGTAGACCGGTCTTGCCCCTGCCTCAGTCATCTGCCCCGCCGCGATCTCGCTCTCCAGAATACTCATTTCAAGTTCAAGGTCGGCATCGGTGACCGAGTCCGGCACCGCGAAGTCCTGAGACAGCGTGTTGGTGATCTCATCGGCGGAGTAGAGAAGCTCGCTCATGTCGTCCTGGAGGTCTGCGATCTTGTCCGCGCTGAAGCCCTTCATTCTCTGCCCCATGGCCTTGTTGAGTGAGGACATCGCGTCGAACGTCTGCCTCGAGGTTTCGAGGATGCTCATGCTTGTCTTGGCGGCAGTGATGTTCATGCTCTGCTTCTCAATGACAGTGAGCTGCCTCTGATACTGTCGGCGCTGCTGTAGCAGCTTCGTTGCTTGTGCTCGCGCAGTATCTCGCGTCGGTCCTGCAAGCTGTTGCTTCAGGCGGTCAATTTGGTCGTTAACGCCTTGGATCTTATCCCGTAGTCCTTGCGCCTTCAGCTCCATTGAACTGACGACATCATCCACATTCTTATCATGGGATTTCTTCAGCGGCATTCCTTCCTGAATTATTCTCGTTGTGATCGTGACAGCAGTATTCCCTCAACCATTCACCCCACAGCTCACAGCCATGGCCCAGTAAGCTCATTGCTCCGCAGTCGTTAGTAAACTAGTTTAGTCCCGGATGATGGGCAACTTAGAAACACCCTCGTTGAGCCCTAAATGGACTCGCTCCGCCAACCACATCACATTGCGGATCTCTTGCTCCCTCAGCTTGAAGAACCCATAGAACGGGGCAAAGCAGAAGCCGCGGTACATTGCCTGACGAGCCATGGCGGTCTCCAGCTTGTACATGCCGTCTTCGATGCTCACAGTACTGTCAAGGTCGTCCTCAGATCCCGCCACGAAGATGTGGTGGTACTCGTCAACCCTGGAGAGGGCCAGCCCAACTCCTTGCAGGGAGTCGCGGTTCACAAGCTGGTCGGTGCCGCATGGGAAGAGCACGCCCATGCGGGGCATCAGGGCACGACGCTCCTCCGCGGTGATATCGCTGTTGAGCGAGTTGATGCTGATATTGATGGCACGGCGATCGGCCTCGAAGTCGAGCAAGGGCTTCATCTCATCGTAAGTGTCGCCGCCGAGCTCCTTGATGAGCTCCAGGAAGTCCTCAAGATAGTGCTTGTGCAGGGAGTTGCGGAGGAGCTCGATATTGCTGTCCGTGAGGGTGTCCTCGGCGGATCCCCCAATCGCCGCCTTCTCGAAGTACTTGGCAATAGGAGTGTCGATCAGCACGCGGTCGTACAGATCCTTGGCCGACCTCGCCGTGCTGAGGGCACCGATACCGTCGAAACGACCGAGGGGATGGCATGCCTTGATGAGGCGGGCGGGTTCACGGCCCTGGAGCGTGCCCTGGATGATGAGAATCGTGTTGTCGATCATGTGTCCGTATGTGCAGAAGCGGAGGAATGTGAGGAGGGGCTCAATAGCATTGTCGAGAAGGAAGTTGTAGTCATCCACAAACTTCCGCATCATCGCGTCGTGAATGACGCTCGGCTCGAGATTGGCATCATCACGGTGATGCTGAACGTACTGGCAGTAGCGAGTGCCATTCAACTGAACGATGAAGTCGCTAATGTTTTCGCATTCGTTCAGAGCAAGGTAGTCAGAGGAAGAGAGAAAATCGTTATAGTGGGTCTTCACAACACCCTCAAGGAAGCCAAATTCATTGGCATATGTGGCCAGTGAGGGGCAGGAACCGACCTTTTTCACCATCGTTGTGGAAGAGTCAAGTGCAGTTTAATGCTGAGTGTGTGTAGCGTTTGGAGGTGTTTACTGGAGGTTCATGTGAAGAAGGCTTAGGCTGTCAACCCCCCGGGATGAACTCCAGGGGACTAAACAGGTTCAGCCTGACTGCCCACCTGTCATACACCAAAAGGGTAGCGGACATGAGGGCGTCGGCAATGGTATTTAGACTCAAGTATTCTTATCCTGCGCGGCACAGTGTGAAGGGTCGAACAATGTATTTATACTGCGCAACACAGTGAAGCTGAGCACTGCGTAAAGCGATCGACGACTGCGTCACACCTCATGGGAAGATTATCTCCGTCGTAACGTCTCAAATACAACACCTTCCGCCAAAGAAAACAGAGCGCCCACTGCAATCCGTCAGTATTTAACGCAGCCCAGTAAATAAAAAGGGTCAAAGTCACTCAGGAGTCGAGTTATGGGTCACGGTGAGGTCACCCAGCAGGAAGCGTCTGTTTCCATCGAGATCGAACCCGTAGTAAGAATCCTTCCCGATGGCCGATACAGTGAAGGGATACGTAAACCGCGCCGGGGCAGACGCCACAGCAGCATCGGCCAGCCCTTCGCTTCGGAGGAAGGGCACGATGACGGCCGCCCCCCCGTCGAGGGTGACAGTCCCGCTCCCCATGCGGACAGTGATGCACAGAGACCGGCACGCCGTCGCAAACACCGCCCTCACCTGCGGGCTCTCGATAGCGACCGTGAGGCTGCCCGCCGCGTCCACGGCCCCGGCGACCATGGCCGAGCGGTGTTGCGGGGACTGCCAGGCGTCGGACACGGACAGCTCCTTGGCGGACAGTAGGCCGTATCCAGCGTGGTAGGCGTCGTCCAGAGTCATCTGGGGCGGGAAGATTGCTGGGAGGGTGCTGGCACGCCGCATGTAGACCTTCAGGGGGGCTACGTTAGCACAGGCCGACTCGAGCTCCCTCGCCGGGACCAAGAACTCGGTGCGGTGCCTAGCAAGCAACTCACGAGCGGACTCAACGGGCACAGTGACTGTCTCGGCCTTTGGAACGTGAGGCGTCGTGGTAACGACCACCATGCCGTCCACATCAGCACGCTCAATGCGGGGTCGCCCTACGATGAGTACGCACAGGTGGTCACCGCTGCATGCCCATATTCCGTCCCCCCCGATCTCTCTGATGCAATAGAGGTCCATGGAACCCGTGCTGAACGCTATGACCTTGCGCGCCGTGCCATCATCTCCCATGACTTTGTCGCCGTTGGATATATCCTGGACAAAGCGTGTTGACCCATCAGCCATCGTGACTTGCGTGTTCGTGCCGAGACATCTCGCCACTGGCGTATAACTGTCTTCAGACGATTGTGCGCGTTTCTGTGAGCTTTTGGACCTTTCATCTGGCGTGTTGGCTCCAATACTTTCGCTACTCATCCAAGGGATAGAGAACACCGGTGGCCAGCTCGTCGCTGAAGGGATTAATGTTCTCGGCCGTAAATCACGTAAATTGGACAAATCATGCCAAATCGCACGGCTACGTTTATCAGATTTGTACACCAGCCCCGTTGCCACAGCTATTCCTCGACCCGCTATGGTGCTCCTCATCACTTGTAAGTTCCATGCGTCTTAAGCCGCTCCTGGTCATGCCGGTCGTCACGGCAGTCGAGGCATATGGACTGGTCGTAGAGGCCGGAGTAGTCCTCTGTGGCGCACAGGGGACAGAACACGTCATGGCATGCGGTGCACTGGCGGGCACACTGGGCGCAGACCAGCTTGGCGCAGTAGCCGCACTGCATGCACTCCCGCCACTGCGCCGAGCAGTGCTGGCATGTCGCAATCGTCGCTTCGGGCGCTTCTACATCCCATCCCAGGTCGAAAGCGAGCTCGGGCTCTGTTGGTCGCTGGAAGTATTGGCGGGTGGCGTCGAAAAGCTTCTTACTAACGGTATGGGGTGGTTGTGCGAGTGTCTGGTGCATCTGGAAGCCAACTGGTCTGAATGGACTGAGATTGGCCGAGCCGACGTCGTGCGGCGCCATATAGGGTTCCTGTCCATCATCCAGGTTAGAGAGCTTTGTTGGAAGCATCGCTGTGTCCGCTGTGACCTCTTTAAACTTCCTACTGCGAATGGGGAACGACATTTTGTTTCGCGCTCAACTGTGCGCCGCGCAAAATGAAACCATCAGAACAACTGAGCTCCCAAACGCTTTCAGACCAAGACAAGTGTCAATAGCACTTTACTGCAGTGAACTATAATGGGCAACGTCGCCCGATGTTCTACGCGTCAACGTCAATCACGTCGACAACATTTGGCAGGTAACGGCCGACAACGTTCGCAACAAACCCGCGCATGGTCTGCTTGCTGTGAGGGCAGCCTGCACACGCCCCCTGCAGCCTGACGTACAGCACTCCTCTGGGGTAACCAGTGACCTCGTCCACACTGTCATCCTCCAGGGGCGTGAAGTCGACGATGTCAAGGTCGCCACGGTCAGCCCTCAGTGTCGGTCTGATGGCGACATCGAGTACCTTCTGGAGGTGAACCATGTGGAGTGGGACCCCTTCGATCGGGTCGGGCACTGGGATGGTGAGGTCTTTGAGACCGTCGTCAGGCTGCTTGGGATGCTCAATGGCACTTGCACCGCTCTCTAGGAAGGATGTGATGTCGCTCTTGATGGGATTAGCAAGAGTGTCGAAGTCCTCGCGTTGGGCAAGACGAAGCACAACCATGTCACGACCGAGAAGCACCATACGGACACTGTCGTGGTCGAACAGCTTTGTAGCAAGCTGAGACCCGCTGCTGGTGTGTCTGCTGAACTCTAGGAGACGCTTGTTGTCGAGCTGAGCGTCGATGGGAACATCTGTCTGGAACCGGAAGTAGTTGGGCAGCGATGTCTTGTTAGCAGTGATGGTGAGGCTTCTGAGGCCAACATTCGCACAGATATTGCGGCCACTAAGACATTGGAAGAGACTTAGCATTGTTTCGTCAGGCGCCCTCGAGTCAACAGCAGTCAGCATCCATGCACCAAAGCAGGCAAGGCCGGCGTTTACTGCGTGTCTAGCCAACTCCATGTAACCAGAGAGCATTTATAAGCCCAGCTTACTCTCTGTCATCCTCGAGCAGCTCGTTCTTGGGGCTGTCTGGCCGACTCTCGTCGACGACTACATCACCAAACTTGTCGTCAACGTTGGTCTCAAGGCTGGGGGTGCTGTCGCAGAGAGGGTACGCGGGAACAAAGTCGGCTGCCTCCTCCTCGATCTTAGCAGCTTCCTCCTCGGCGGCGGGCTCAGCGTGCACAGGCAAATCGGGGTCACGGTTGAGGATAAAACCCCAACGGCCCGAGAACCAGTGGTGGGAGAGTGGCATGATGGAGATGGCGAAGTTGAGGGCGACCGTGGGTCGGTGGTAAAGCTCGTCTCTGCTGGCTCCGAGGAAGCCTGTGTTGAAGACGAGATGTTCGATGGAGAAGTTGATCGCGGCACCAAAGGCGATGATGAGAAGACGAACCATGACTCTGGCGCTGAGGGGCTTGACAGAGGCGAAGTTGGGGGTGTACAAGGAGAGGGTGATGAGGGTGATGAGGGGCTGGGTGCCGAGGGCCATGACCCAGTGCCACGCCTCCTCGACAGTCGCACCGGGAGACGTCGTACGAGCCACGGTGAAGGCGAAGAAGGCAGCGAACACGCCGCACACGATGATGAGGGCAGTGCGAATGAGGGCGACGGCGGCGGGGGTGAAGGGGAAGGCCTCGGACTGGCGGGCCTCCGCCCAGACCTGGTTTAGATGCAGGCCGGTGATGAGGTTGGAAACGATAACCCACTGGAGGATGGCGAGGGCGCCGATCCAGCGGGTGCCGTTGAAGTCATCCATGGCGTTCCCGATGCCGATGGGGAGGTAGTAGACCGCCAGCCAGCCGGCAACAAGGAAGGGGAACCACAGTGCAATGCGGAACGGGGGCCATTTGATCCACTTATCAAGGAAGCTGTCGCAGCACGTGTCGTTGAAGGCAGCTATGAAGAAACCGAGGACAATCGCCGTGCTGTGGCCCGCACCCTGGTGGTCCTTGGGGATGTCCAGCAGCGTCATGATCAGCCGAAGCGCGGTGTAGGCGACAATGGCTGCAGCCGCTCCGAAGAGGTGTCTGGAGCTGCCGATGAGAGCAGGAAGCCATTCCCTGAGCGTGTGCGGCTTGCCGATGGGCATGAAGCGGTTGCTGAGGAAGTGGGCCTGGACAATGGCGATGAGAACGTAGTAACCGTGTACGGAAGTGAAGATCTCGTGGAAAAAGCCCTCATATACGTACTTGTCGATAACGTAGTAAGCAAACGCCATCATGGCGGTTCCAAGGAGCACTGAGAGGGGTAGGGCGATGAGCCAGGCATGGCCATCAAGAATTAGTTCCAATCCCATTGAGTAATTCTTTACGCCTCGTCGCAAGAACAGAACCACAAGACCCGATTTGACTTCAAAAGATCGACCCGATTTACACAGAATCAAGCGATTTATACTAAGCACACTGCACCATATTGAGCGGCAACCCGCGATACTCACGCTAGATCTTTGACTGACTCATTCTTGAACGTTGATCAGCAGTATATCACCGTTTTTCTTCCATAGTGGTGTGGATTCGGGAGCAAGGCAGGATCCCCGCCGGCCGCCAGCACATAGGCTTGCTCTGCATGCTTATAATCTTCTGCCCCACATCATTCCAAATCCGAAATGTGCGTTCCACAGGAAAGTAATCAGGTTTTGATGAATCCGAATTTATAAAATAGATATGACAGATTTGCACAGCTCAATTGCTCTCCGGTCCCGAATCCTCGCTGTTCTCGACGATAGCACGGCTTGGGCCATCACTCTCGTCGTCGTAGCCCGACTCGTATCCACTCGAGAAGCTGTCATCAAGAGCAGGGGGTCTCGGCGTAGTGAAGTTCGAACCGTCGGAGCTCTCTTCAGTGAGGTCACCGACAGACGACTGCTGCACGCCCCTACCCAGCTTCGTGTCGAGGTTCGCCATGATTTCCCGCAGCCTTGGGTCGCTTGGGAGCGGTGTCGACCTTGATACTTCTCTGGGGATCTCCTCGGGCTCGCCGTCAGCGATGGACAGCCGCTTCTTCGGCTTGGGGAGGTCAGTCGGGGGCTTCTGTGCGAGGATGTGATCATACGTCGCATCACTGCCCACCCCGAGAGTGCCGCTAGATGACCTGAGGTGCTTGGGGGCGTCGGGGCTGGGGACGAGCGTGCTGTCCTCGTTGTTCAGCATTAGCTCCGCGGCGGCTCCCATGCTGAAGAGCTGGACGGCCTTGCGACGGGCTTCCTCCTTCTCGGCCTTGCGCTTCTGCTTTGCCCGCTCCTTGTCTTCACGGATCTTGCGTTTCTTCGCAGCCTTATCCCACCTGCGCCGGTTGTACTCGACTACCTTGTCGCGGAGCCGGTAGTAAGAGACGTAGAAGACGTCCTCGAGCTTCTCGAGCTTGATGAGGAGATGCCTGCCCCAAGACCGCTCGATGAGGCGCATTCTGATGAGGACAAGGACGCCCTTGATGGCGCTGGTGGGGAAGAGCACCTTCGAATCGAACACCGCGAATGGGACATAGATGATTGCCATGGCGGCCAGCAGCATGACGACGAGGACCTGCATAGAGGCCTCTTCCCACGTGTCTTCGATGAGTATGAATCCAAACCAGAGCAACCCGCAGAATATAAGATGGGTGGCGCCAGAGATGATGACGTGACACCGCCGTCTGTACGCCCGTGCCTGGAGGATGTAGGCCAGGTAGGTCACGGTGAAAGCGCCCATCCAGAACAGCTGGGTGACCGCCTTGTCGACGAAAATGACGATGAGGACGAGAACAACGGTCCTGAGCTGGAGCATGTTGAATACAAAGAACGACGACGTCTTGAAGGGGATGATGGCCGGCCATATCGCGTGCTTGAAGTACCCGCCAGCCTTATTCTGCAGCTTGTTCCCGAGTATGGCCGACCAAGACCCGTGAGACCCGCTGGACTCTCCAGCTGAGGAGCCACCCTTCGCACGGCCACTGATTCTGGATGACCCGCGGCTGGAGCCGTTGGCCGACCGCGCACGGTTCTTGCGGGCCTCCTTGAGTGACTGCTTCTTGAGCTTGGCCAGCTGGACGTTGTGTCTGATGGCTTTGATGCGGGTCGCGGCTGCGGCGAATAGGACAACCGGGACAGTACCGATGATGATCGTGAGGACGACAATAATGACCCGCCAGATGTTCCATTCAAGGCCGGTGCACTGTACTTGAGGCGCTCTGGAGTTGTAAAAGACTGTGTCCTGGTGCGCGCAGATTAGGGGTGAAACGAGTTGGACTAGCATGCCTGGGAAGAAAAACATGAGGAAACGGACAAAGGACGCGACCAATGTGGTGTAGGTAGCCGGGGGAGCCGATGACGGTCCTGAACACATCGTAGTTCGACACGTTGGCGTTGGCACTGGTGAGGTCGGGCTTGCTGAGAATGAATGAGAGCATCGTGCTGCCGATGAACACGTGGATGCAGACGAGGATGTAGAGGAAGGGGAAGACGAGCCATACCACGGACCTGAGGTAGATGTCATTGAAGATGGGGCGGAGGACTCCGACGCACGCCGGGGCGAAGAACTCAATATTGAGGGTGAAGATGCCTGTGAACGAGAAGAGGGAGTAGAAGCGGCTGGGCCAGTTGATGTCGACGAATGAAAGTATGGTGCATAGGTTGAAGAAGTCGAGAGCGATGTCGAGCAGAGGCATGGTCATCTGCATCATCGTAGAGACAACCATCACGACGAACGCCACGACAAACGTGCCCACGAGCAGCCCGAGGCCTCTAATGACATCCATAAGGGCAGATCCGGTGCATCTGTTGCACATGTTGTCAGCGCGGTAATATGTTGTCGTGCAGGAGCCACACAAAAAGTCGTCGTAGCCCTCCTCACAACGGTTGGCGGCGTCCTCGTCGGCTGTGACGTCGTCGCCGTACTGGGCGACGGACCCGAGGCAGGCGTCGGCCGGGATGCAGGCGAGGAAGGTGTCGCGGTCGTACTTGTAGTACCCGGGCTGGGGCAGGGGGTCAACCACGCCGTACAGGCAGGAGGCGTCCTTGCAGCACGTCGCCCCGTCAGGACAGGCGGTGCACGCCTCGATGGACGCGTTGCCGAAGTACCCGCCGCGGCACATGCACTGGGCAAGGGAGGTCGCGCCGTCCGAGACCGTGACCATGGAGTTGTCTGGACACGCGACACACTCAGTGGCGCCAGCCTCGCTGCTGTATGAGAAAGTGTCACACTGTACGCAGTAAGAGGAGCCGTCGCGGTCCTGGTAGTACCCTGAGGGGCAGGGCGAACACTCCATGGCGCCTAGGTTGTCGGTAACATAGCCGGCGGGGCAGTCCTCACAGCCCTGGCCGTCAGCGCTGAATGTGCCAGGCAGGCATGCCGCACACGCCGTCGCCACGAACTCAGAGGTGTCGAATAGGGGCTGGTAGCCCGCGTCGCAGTCGGCCTCCTTGAGAGCGTCGTGCATGGTGCACTCGGTGAACGTATACCAGTCGTCCCCGCTGATTGAGACGCGGTTGTAGTCGGAGTACGTGCCTGAGTCGCCGCGGACCTGAAGCAGCTGGACTTGGCGCAGGCCCTGGTTGCAACTATCGGTCAGCTCGGCAGTGATGTCATCGCTGAGGACGAAACTACCAACGGTGTTCTCGAGGATGACGTCCGGGGTCACCTCCGCCGCTGTCCGCACGCCGCTCCGGATGAGGGCCTGCACAAAGAGCCACCCCGCCAGATAGCCCTCGACAGCAGAAACTTGGCTGGCGTTGCTGTACATGAGACCGTGTAACTCGGAGTCGGAGAAGGTGATTTCGAAGTCAGTCGGCATGGGCACCACGTTGGTCAGATAGATCCTGCTGATATCGTTGTCAACCACATAGGATCCGATTCTTGACGACATCGTCTCGAGGCTGAGGCTCGTCATATAAAACCAGGCGTTCATGAGGTCATCACTCGATCTGTCGCTCATGGTTGCCAGTAAGAACTCCTCAGCTGCCTCTGGGGTACACATCATGATCACCGCGTAGTCCTTGGTCATGTCGAACGTGTCGGAGTGGAAGAGGTCCTGGATGGCTTGGCTCACGTCTGTCGTGCCTTTCGGATATGTACCCACGGCGGCGATGGTCAGGTTGATGAAAGCTAGGCTCAGATTCAACGCATCCTCGCCGCTCTGGCCGAACCCGTCGTCCTGCCGGAACAAGACGTACTGCTGCACCTCGCCCTGCTCGATGGCGTGGTCAACCATCACGGCGACCTCGGCGTCGTAGCTGGCTCTGATGTTGACAACGGAGCCCTCCGATCTCAAGGACCGGTCGCCGCTGTAGACGCCGACCACGGGTGTGACGGACCCAGAGACGTTGGTGTACTCGGGTATCACAGCGAGGGCCTGCGATGTGCCGACCAGGTTAAGAAGAGAGACCACGCCGTACGTGTTGATAAGTAAATCGACCTGGGCGACTGTCTTGGTGGCGTCGTAGGAGTCATCAAGTGAGAGCATCACCACGGCAAAGGGAAGGAGGCCCGCAGCGTTGGCGTCAATGAACGCGTGTGCGGTCCCGGCCCTCACACCGCGCCCTACATCCCCAATAGAGGCGCTGTAAGAGAGGGGGGCGGACTGGCCGACGAGGAGGGCGGGTTCGGTGTCGTCTGCGTTCATGGCGCCGCAGTACTCGAAGTAGTGGTCATACACGCGGTAGTAGGACCCGTCTGAGTTCAATGAAGACAGGTAGACGAAGTGCATGCCCTGGGAGCACGCACAACCGCTGTAGGAGTACTCCGACTCGCACTCGTAGCCGTAGGGACCCACACGGATGTCGTCGAAGTGGAAGAGACCGCTCATGTACAGAGCGTCGAGGAAACTGGCCCTAGTGATCGTCGTCGAGCTCATCCGGTTCAGGGTGGTGGTGACGAGCTTGCCCACCATCCACCCCTCGAGCGTGCCGAAGCCGACTGACGCGGTTGGGTCGTACGCGGCCATGTCAGCCTCGTAGCTTGTGAGGATGGAGAAGCCGTCGTCGGGGAAGTATGGTACCACCTGCGAGACGAGAATGTTGGTCAGGTCGACGTCCGCGGCAAGCAGGGCAGCAGAGAACGCCTCGGGTCCGACGAAAGAGACCGTATAGAAGACAGTATCGGGGTACTCGGGCTGCATCTCGGCGACGAATGCGGCGAGAGCTGCAGCGGTTCCGGTCATGATGATGCAATCGGGGATGTTGGTGCCAAGACCGTCGCGGATGGCGGTAGCACCCGCTGTGATGTCTGTTGTACCGCGTACATAAGTGCCTGCTGCTAGCACGGGGAGCTTGAAGCTCTCGAGGGCCAGCTCGAGGGCGTTGAGGCCTGCCTGACCGAACGCATCAAATTGAACGAATGTAGCAAATGACGTGCGGCCCTTGCTGATCAAATACTGAACAACACCCATGATCTCGTCATCGTAGCTGGCCCTGAGGTTGAGGGCGTGCGGGTTGAATGGGTCACGGAGGAAACGGGCCCCAGTGAAGGAGCCGATGAGGGGCACCTCGTGGTACATCACGTCGTCGAAGATCTTGGACACGGTGGGCGTGCCAGTGTATCCGAGGAGGCCGAATACACCGGTGTCGTTGACGAGAATGTCCGTATTGGTCAGGGTGTTGGCGGGCTCGTAGCCGTCATCCAGGCTTACCAATTGGACATCAAAGGCGGTTTGCTCGCTGTTGTAGGCGGAAAACGCGGCGAGAATACCATCGCGCATGTTGGTACCGAGATCCTGGGCGTCACCTGTTAAAGCGGCCGATTGTCCAAAAGTTATCGTTGTTAAACAGAGAGAATAGTGTACAAGCAAGAGAAATAGCGATAAACGCATTAGATCGCTTCTTTGGTGGCCAAATACGGGCATCCTGCTCGTGATTTGTCCTCTGATTTCGAATTCCACGTGTGCTTGTGCAGTTTAAGCAAAAATCAACGAATATATTCGTTATTAGTGTCCATCGGTCATTCGTTGATGTCTTTGTCTCCCGCACTACTCCCTGCGCCCAAGTGATTACATCCATGTCTTCCCCTGCCGCCCAAGTGCAAGATCTTCCCACGACCCTCGGTTCAGTTTCTTCTTGGAATAATGAGTGTTTCGAAAACGGCAACCTATATTTATAGCCACGTGCCGATCATCCTTTGCGTGCCACTATGCGTCTGAGGGCCCTCATGTTGGTCTCATGACCATTCTTCTCATCCACGGGTGTCTCTAAGATCAACGGGAGCCCAGCCAGCTCTGGCGTTGATAAGAACACGCCAAGCCCCTCAGCCCCGATGTCCCCGAGCCCCAGGTGCTCGTGTCTGTCCAGCAGAGACCCGACTGCCCCCTTCGAGTCGTTGACGTGGATGGCCTTGACCAGAGAAAGGTCGACGTCAGCGCGTATCCTAGCCACGCTCTTGGCGACTCTAGTGATGTCCAGACCATATCCGGCGGCGTGGAGATGGCAGGTGTCGAGGCATATTCCGACCTTTGGCCTTATGTCATCGGGCAGCCTAGATATAAACGTCGTAATCTCTGATAGATCACCGCCCATGCTAGACCCGCAGCCAGACGTGTTCTCCATAATGATCATTGTGTTGGCCGCAATGATCTCAGTCCTCAAGGCCGTAAACATGTTCACCATACGCTCGATGCCCTCCTCTATTGACTTGGCCACATCTTCGGCCTTAGCCTTCGCCTTGACGCTCAGTCCGTGCTTTCCCATGTGAACCACGAGGTAGTTGCACCCGAAAGCGTCGGCATACTCGAGCTCCTTGGCAAGGCTGTCGCGGCTCTTGTCGAAGTTCTCCCCCGTCGCAGCAGGATTCAAGAGGTAGCCACTATGGGCAATAACAGGCGATATCGATGCCTCTTCAACACCGTCGCGGAATGCTTTAAGCTGTTTTTCGTCCAACTCCTTGAAGTTCCAGCTGCGAGCATTGTGGGTGAAAATCTGAATAGTATTGGCCTTTAGGGCAATCGCAGAGTCCACCGCTACGATAGGCTTCGGTGATATGGAAACGTGCGCGCCGATTCTCACCATCCGTGTGATGTTGTCAGGGAGCCTGGGAAACGGTGAACGTGGTTTGGCCCACGCTTGCTGAGTGGTAAGACTGGCTCTGGCTGATGCTACTGGTCTAACTGCCCAGCCTTCGGTTCATTGTTTGGCGAGTTTAGGAAAGAAAAGCTGTTCTTATTCTGGACAGAATCGGGCTGTCTAAAAGACTACTGGCATGAGGCAAATACGGTGATTGCGCGCAGAGAACTATGTTTAATGCGGTAAAGTTCCGAAAGAGATAATGACGAGGAGAAATTGATGTTACTTAATAATTAGACCTGTCAGACAGCCTCCTGTGCATGGAAAATGATTCCACGATCTTCAAATGGCAATGGCGGGCCTTGCATCCGCTACTCCGAGGAGTACCACGCCAAAAGCTTCACGCTCAGCACAAGAGGGGCATATCGATCATCCAGGTTGGATTGGTTACCAAGATATACACGTAAAGAAACGAAGAAGTTGCTATAGTAGCGATCCCGTTCGAGTATAGTCTTGTTGATAATTGTTAGCCTTTGCCTGCGCGACTTGATGACTGTGGCAAAAATGGCTTAAACTCGCATGATGACCTCGGTGCGAAAATTATCAGTGAGGCCAAAAAGATGCACCATTTGACGTTCTTCATTTACCTAATCGTATAAACGAATCCGTCGGGGTCGACCAAGGCTGTTTCTCTCGAGACTCCGGGAAGTCACATGGACCCTAAAGGAATGCAGCAGGGAAGAAGAAGTCTCCCGGAGGAGGGACGCGGTCCTCATCGGGCACAGCGTCGAACACCCAGAAGTGGGGGGCGGCGCTGTCGACATGCATGACGGACGCCTTGTTGCGGTTCCTGTACATGTAGTTGGGGGCCGACCAGACGGTCACCAGGCCGGCCTCCTCACCGAGGGGGAAGTTGAAACCCTCCTCGGCCAGCTGGTGGGCCCTGGCGATGAGGGTGAGGCCGTTGACCCGGTTGAACTTCGACACCGCCTTGTGGCCGAACACAAAGCCGGTGCCGCGGGAGGACTGGGCCCACTCCTCGACAGCGGGGTCGGGGTCATTCCACATGATGTCACACAGGGTGCCCTCCATGGGGATCTCGTCGTCGCGGGGGAGCAGGTTCAGCTGGTCGACGGTGACCATGTCGGGGGAGATGCCACCGTGGACACACAGGATCTTGCCGTCAATGACCGCAGCAACGGGGATGGCATCAAACATGTCTGTGGCGGCGCGCCACACGGAGGGAGTGCCGTACTTTCTCATGCACTCGTCGAAAAAGCCGTACATCCGAGACGTGTCGCGGCACTCGTGATTTCCACGGAGAATGGTGATCGATTTGGGGTGCAGGACCTTGAGAACAAGCAGAGTGCACAGAGTCTCAATCGAGTAGTAGCCACGGTCGACGTAGTCGCCGAGGAAGATGTAATTACGGTTGCAATTCTGGTTGTATACCTCCATCTGCTCCAGCATGAAGTTAACGTCGTAGAACTGGCCATGAACGTCGCCTACAACAGAAGCGGGACTTGAGACGGGGACAACGTTAGGTTCCTCGATAAGAATCTCAGAGGCCTTCATAAACAAGTGTATTACATCCTTCAGAGCAAGATATTTGCCGCTTCGAAGCGTTTCCAGGTACTTCTGAGGGTCCATTATGAATTTCGCCAGCGAGCATCTTAGGACCCTCAGCGCAGACATGACACTTCATGGCAGCTGGCGCAGACGGGTCCCATGATGTCTCAGAAGCACGGGTCTGATAAGAAAATTTTGTCACAACAGCACCTTGTTGCCAGAATCTCTATTTATATACGCTCACGTAAACAGCAGCAAAACTGCGCCCCGCGCGGCATGAGGTGACTTGTTGTCTGGTTAGATGGCCGCCGAAGCAGCCATAATCTGCGCCAGCCTGGAATATACTGGCATGCAAAAGGGCGGCAGTCGCGTTAAGTGCTGCGTCTCCATCGCCACTAAGCCGAGTATTTACATAGGTCCTAGCCTGCACCTACCTTCCACTAAACCCCGTTGTCCAGACCACCAGGGCCGCTATTCTCTGGGTCAACTCGGGGTTCACTGCCTGAGCTAGGTGGGGCGGGGGGTTCTGGAGCAGACCGCTCGCCATCTCGACCACGTTGAGGCTCCTGAGGGGGTTAATAAGGGAGTCGTTGTCCGTCTCAAGCATGAGAGCGTCAAAGTCAAAGTCCGTGTCTGACCAGTCCGCCCCGGTGTTCATCTCATCCTGCTCCTGGGTGGCGCGGGCCTCGAGCAGACTGACGATGAGATTGAGCAGGGCGGGGTACTGGTTCGTCAGCTGTACACTAAGGGCATCGGGCGGCACCGTGAGGAGCGTCGCCAGCCCAGCAGCCTGCAGCCACTTGTCGACGGGCCGGGTCGGGTTGAATGCAGGGTTCTTCTTCTCGAGAAGGGAGTTGGCGATGCGGGTGAGCATAGCGTCGAGGTGACGGCCGTACACATGCATGGCAAGGGCGGGGTGGATGAAGCAGAGGGAGGCAAAGGCGTCCATGAACAGCACGAGCTGCTCCATGGTCATCGAGCTCTCGGGATCGTTGCTGAGGCGGGTGATGCACTCAGCGACGGCGTTGTGCCACCGCATCATGAGGGCCTGCAGCATCTGCTGGTCCTTGGGCTCGATGCCCGACTGGGACGGGGGGACCATGTATGCCTTGAGGCCCTGGGTGATGGCCAGGGCGAGGTAGGCGCCGTAGCGGGTGTCGTCGTCGATTGTCTCGCTCAGCAGCTCCTCGACGAGCTTGCTGATTGCCTCGTGGAAACCCGTGTGTGAGAGGAACGACGCGGGGTCTCTTACAATCATGTTGGACAGGAAGGGGATGAATTCCAGCACAAACTCGTGGAACTGGTCAGCAGTGGTGAGTATGACAGCAAACATCTCCCAGTGTGTGCCCTTGATCGTGGGAGTGCGGTGGGATACAACGGCAAGACTCTCGCCGACCTCCTCGAAGCAGTCGATCTGCCCCCGCTCGAGTGGGTTCCTGATGCATGTCAGCAGGATCTCCTCGACCTGGTTGTACTGTTGGGGGTCCTGGTCCGCTACGTGCTCGGCGAGGGTGGTAAGGGCGTTCAGGATCTGCGTGGCGGCCTGAATGATGTTGTCCTCGCTTTCGTCGGGGTCGAACCCGCGGTCGTCGCTGAGGATGTTGGTCTCGAAGCTCTCATCGACCTTGACCTTCTGCATGAGGCTGAAGAAGATGTTCGCCAGCTCCCGAGAGAGGTCAAGGATCTGCGGAGTGAGGTGGCTCGCGAATGCATCGCAGCAGGCCACGAGCGACAGTGCGATCTCCTCGTTGCTCATCTCGCAGGTGATCTTGAGCAGCGCCTGTATGAGTTGAAGTGTCCTGTCCGACAGCAACGAGACGACGTCGTCTCTGTGGATGAGGTACTTGATACAGTTGGCCGCGTTCACCCGCACGGGGCTCTCGGGGTCATGCACGAGGAGTCCGAGGATCTTCTCGGCAATGGGGCCGATCACCTCAATCGGGATGTCCGCAGCGCCGTCCTCGCTGGCGTTGAGCAGGAGGCTGGTGAGGAGGTTGCAGGCCTGTGCCCGAAGCTGGCGCTGGTCGCAGCCCATCATCGGGATGACGACGTCCGACAGCAACGAGGGGATGAACTCCGTAGGGAGAAGGGGGCCACCCCTGGTCATGCAGGACGACAGCGTCATGATGACCTCGATGCCAGCGTAGGGGGAGACGCCGGGAACCTGACCCCCGACGATGTTCTGTGATTGGGTGATCAGCTCGCTAGAGAGGTTGTACGCCTTGGCGCACTCAGCGAGCAGGCCTCTAGCGGCGTACTTGGGGCTGGTGAGCTCTGTCATGATCGAGTACTGCTGTCTGACGTACTCTTCGGGGTCGGACTCCCACAGGAAGTCGTCCTCTGCAGTGTAGTCTACCACGTGGATGCACGCCCACATCATGCGGTGAATCTCCTCGGGCTTGCCGACGACGTTCCTGGACGCTTCTGTGTGGACGACGAGAGTCTGGCACAGGGCTAGGGCGATGTACATTGTGCGGGCCGCGGGGGAGTTCGGGCTGGTCATGCCGTGCTCGATGACGGACTGAAGGATGCCGGCGACGCTCTCGTACACGAATGGGATGAGCTGTGGCACCATAGAGGCGACCACGGAGTCCGCGTCCGTCTCGGACTCGGCCAACTTGCGTTGGAAGAAGCGGTTGGCGCATTTGAACGCGTGTTTCCTGATCTTCCAGTATGGACTCTGGATGAGCTCGTTCTGGACGTCGGTAGCTGGGATGTCAGCTGGCAGGGGCGGTACGGTGATCCGGGACATCGCCAGGACACTCTCCATGAGAATCATAAAGAGCTTGCCGTTTTCCTGCAGCATGACCGGGGGGACGTAGGGCTCGATGCTCCACCGCAGCGTCTTGATGATGTCGAGCAGCATTGCCCCGACGAGAGGGTTCGGGTCGTGCCCCATGAGGTGGCGGCCAATGGCGCACATGGGGGCTAGCAGCGGGGAGAAGATGGCGGTGGTCGCCTCGCGGACCTTGTTCTGACGGAATCTGAAGGTGCGGAAGGCAACGAGGCTCATTTTGATGGCGGTATGCACAGTGACGAGCTGCTCATGCGAGACGTGCCCGCTGGCAACAGAGCTGTTGAACGAGGCGTAGACCTCAGTCACACGCTCGACAATCTCCTTCCAGATCTGCTCGTAGTCGGCGAGGATGATGAAATCGAGAGCGACGACGAGAAGATCACGGACAGGTCCGCCCATCTGGGATGAGGCAAGGACGAGGCCGACAATCTGGTTGCGGACCTCCTGCTTGACACTGTTGGCGAAGGTGGGGGCGCTGGTGTGGTATGGGGCCCAATGGCGCTTAATCGCGTTCTTGAACACAACCGCCGAGAACTTGCGGATGTTATCGTTGGTACTGTCATCCATGATGAATCGGATCAATTGAGGGAGGTATTCGGGAGAGAAAATGATCTAGGTCACGGGAATGGCGAGGGAAACTAACAGATTCGTGCTGGATGTAATTGGTGGCATTCTCACGCTCTTCGTTGTTCATGGAGTGAAGTGCAGCATCGATCGAGCGGTACAGCAGCTGGGCATCGAACCGCGGAGCCTCCATCCTGTGTTTTCGCTCAGCACTATCGCTTGCACTTTTTTCTTTCAAGCGCCGTTTTTCATGCAGCGTGGTCGCGCAAAGCATGTAAGCAGAGTGAGCAAACCCCTATAGTTGCTCTCCCATGACCAAATCTGCCCGAATCCACTACTTTTTGCTGCGTTTGAGTTGACAAATCAGAATCGAATCAGATGAATTGCGCGCTCTCATGGCGCAAAAAGACGCAAAAAGCTTCAACAAGTGAATTTATCGAATGATTCCATGTCATTCGACAGTAAGTAACGTAGCATAGTAGCTTGAGTGATAGAATGTGATAATAGTAAAGTGTTGCATTAAACTGCACATAATCCGTGGATCAGAGGACATAATCATCGTACGCCTCGTCCCCTAGTATGCCAGGCGCCTCACACTCCCCCAAACAGTCGTCGTTCATGCAGACTGTCTCGTTTGGGCGAGACCACTGGCTTCCGTTGATGTCGTCGTCGCCCTCACCCATGTCCCAGTGACTCTCGTTCAGCAGTGAATCCGCAGCAGTACGGCGGGCTGGGGTACGGACGCTGACGGGGCAGGGCTTGGGTCCCGCGGCGACTGTGAGCATGTCAACGCCGGCAGCCAGGTCGTGCTCAGTCGTCTCGTACTCGGCGAAGTCGTCGTCTGACTCGACCCCGAGGCCCCACTGGTCCCAGTTGGACTCAGCTGACCCCGGGACAGAGACGTGCATGGATGTGTCGGCCGACTCGGTCGTGATTCCCATGAGTCGGATGGCCGCCATGTCCTGGCCGTCACTGAACAGCTGGGACAGGGTCGCGCCGCCCTCGCTCGTTGGGGTGGATGCCTCGGTGTGTGCCCTCTTCAAGGCGATCTCGGGGTTCACAGCCGGCACTGCTCGCCGCTTGAGATGGCGAGCCCTCCTCCGTTCCCGGGGCTCGACATTACGGCTGGGCCAATGGAGGTCGGATCTGCCAGCCAGGTCAATCTCCCTTGGCGCGAGCGGGGGGGGCTTGATGAGGTCCTTCCAGCCATGCTCGGCGACGTTATGGGTGGCCATTATCCTTGACAGCATCTCCCTCGTCATTTCTGCTGTCTCCTGGGATGGCTCTAAGACATGGTCGAGAACCCACCTCATCCTGGCCCGGAATGACGCCGAGACGTCGAAAGTGCGGGCCCACAGAGCCTCGGGTCGACC
This sequence comes from Carpediemonas membranifera, assembly GCA_019828565.1. Taxonomy (NCBI): domain Eukaryota; phylum Fornicata; genus Carpediemonas; species Carpediemonas membranifera. The sequence continues at coordinate 263,720 of JAHDYR010000014.1, read as the reverse complement.
CGACGCCTTCAGTACTGAGAGCACGACCCTCTCCCCATCGCCCAGGACGCCCTTGTCAGTCTCCCAGCGGACCCCGCCGAGTCGACTCATGCCTGCTGCAAGACACAGGGTCGTCTCGACTGCATACATAGCCGTCGTCGGGAAGAGGCTGTTGTTGAAGAAGATCTCCCGCGGGTCATCTTTGGGTGTGGTCCCCGGCATGAGGAGGGGTGAGAGGGTCAGCCCGACAAGGGTGGGAGTGTCAACGGCCCGAGGGATCAGCAGTGGGCACAGCAGCGAGCTCTGGGCGATGGCGATCTTGGTCTCCTGGTCGGCCGGGATTATCCGCTCAACCACAGCCGTGCCGTCGAGGGGGTTGAGCAGGCCTGACATGAACTTGCGATCGGTGGTGAGTTTCAGCTTGTAGAACGAGGCCAGCGACGAGTGCATGCCCATCGGCGGGTCAAACATTACCCCACCGTCGAGGTCCGCCACGCTGACCTGCTTCGGCTTCCGTGCCAACATCACATCGAACTCGGCGAAGGAGGGGTGGGGACTCTGATCCACACGCTGGGTCGGGGCGCGGTGTATGACTCGCCGCTTATGCCCCTCGTTGTCGGCAACTGTGAGGATCTTCAGGTCGTGTAGCCGTGCCTGTCTCTCGATCTCAACCACGGCCTCGGCAGACTGCTTGTAATCTGGTGGGGGGAACTCGACAGCCCTGTGGGGATCAAGAGGGGGGTCCAGCTTGGCAATGGTGCCCTCAGTCGACACACGGGTGGCCGTGAACAGCCGCTCGGGATGACCAAATGAAAGCATCAAAAGGGCGAGACTGACTCTGGTCGGGTCACGGCTGGAGAAGGACGGGAAGATGTACTGCTGGAACGACACACCAGAGGCCATGGGGTGCTCCACGTCGGCGTAGAGGGACCTGGGCATGGGCACATCGCTGTCGGGGGCGGTGCACAATCCTGCTCGGGCTAAACTGCGGCGTACCATAGCGATGGTGTCATCCATTGTCTGCAGCTCCCCTATGGAAAGGTAGTGGTCCCTGACCCAGGTGGTCTCGTCCAACGCTGAGTGGATAATGACGGGACGGGTGCGTTTCCACCAGAGATATGTGTTGGCAACAAGAAGGGGGTCTGAGCGGACGCCCTCGGACAGGCCCAGGGCACTGCTGAAGGCGGCAGCGCTGTTGCGGTGCTGGAAGAGACTGAACGCGCCGGCCCTGGTTGCTGCGACGGCGACCACTATGGCGTCATCCGTCATGGCCATCCTAGTCCCCAACCACAGCGACAGGGCTGCCGTGGGGGGCAAGGGGATGGATACAATCATCCGGGACATGTCGGTTGCCCTTAAAGTGCCGCTGGTGGTGCATTCGAGCAGGTTCCTCTGAGCGAGCCAGGAGATGCTGTGCCGGATCCGGTTCTGTCCTGGGACGAAGGGGATGTCGAGTAGGACCTGCAGATCCACCGCATCTGACCCTTTGAGGGCGTCTAGGATGACTCTGTCAAGGTCGTCAGTGAGGATCCCGGGCTCCCTGAATGGCGGCAGGGTTGCCCACATAAACTGCGGAACGACTCTGATGACTGTGCACCCAGCGCTGCCGTACATATCGCCCAGACTGGCCCGCTGCAGTAGAGTGGTCTGTGAGGCGAGCAGTGTCTTGAGCTGGGTGTTGGCCGTGTCAGTGACGGTGTGGTACTCGAGGCAGGAGTCAACAATGATGTCTGCCCTAAGCCCAGAGACCTCCATGGCTGGTGTCCCGACGTAAATGCGGATCACAGGCGGTGTGGGGCGGCCCCTGACTGGTTCAGGCGTGTAGAACTCCTGCTGCCCGCCCACGGTGACTGTGCTGACTGCGATAGGCATCATCTGTGCTGCACGACGCACTACATCGCCCGCAACGGTGCGGACCATCGCACTGCCTGGTATGAAGGCGGCCACGACCTTGGCGTCCTTGACTTTCTCGAAGTCCGTCCTCACCACGATCTTCACAACGGCGTCCGTCACCAGCTGGATGAACTTAGCTCTGATTAGGGGGTCGACCTGCACACCGGGCAGGGGTAGGGTAGACCCGGGTCTGATCCTAGCAGCCCTGGCCGCTGCGGGATTATCCCACAGCGTCTGGACCCTCATGGCGCTGGACATGTTGCGGGCATCGTACACATCGACCCAGGATGGATTGAACTCGTCAAAATAGTCAAGAATGGTCCTCATCGCGTGGTCACTGTCGTGTGGTAGTGCCGGTGTTGTGGCGAGCAGTACAACGCGCGTATGGGCGAACTGGCGCAGCATCAGCCTGGCTTGACTGATAGCTATGCTGACATCGCTCCTGAGAGTCTGCAGCTCGTCTATGACGAACGTGCCGTGACTGGGATGCCCGTGCCTCTCCCCAGCCATTGCATGGACCGCCCGCCGCACCGTGGACACCGTCACCATCGTCTCGGGCCCTGTAGTATCGCTGTCCCGTACTAAGTGGCCTACCACACCGGCAGTACGGTGTAATGTCCCCGTGACAACGCGCCTCAGGCAGGCACTTGTCGCCATAGCACTGTCCCGCGTGGGTGCGGTCAGCAGGCACGTGCTGCGGCCACCCTCGATGGTCACACGGTCGATCATCGCCTTGACGACGAAAGACGTCTTACCGCAACCCGGCGGCCCCGTGATGAGCGTCACTCTTCTGTTCTGGATGGCCTCCACGATGGCCCCGCCCATGGCCTCGATGGGCAACTCGCGGGGCATCATGGCCTCGTTCACGATCGACGGGATAAACTCCCGGTACCGCGTGGCCAGCTCCCTTGCCGCGGCCCTGTCTTGGGCAATCGTGGGGGGTGCGGCGGGGCCGTCGTGGAGAGGAACCGGGCACTCATCGACCCGCAGCACACGCTGACCCTCCTCGTCGAGCTCTATGACGTACGCGTTGTTACCAGACTTTGCGATGTTCGCAGTAAAAAGTACAGGGGTTGACCGATGGAACTCCACGGGCCAGAGAAAGAGGTCGGCTACCAAGCCGCCCTCGGACTCACCCCGGATACACCGTAGCTCTGACACTATATCGGGGTAAAATGGGGCCAGTGCAAGATTCATTGAGCTGTTGGCCGTGGATGAAATGCGGTCCCGGTACTTTGACCTTGCTGCCTCGTCCATGTGTCTTGGGTAGACGTGCTTGAACACTATGAGACCGCCCGAAGTGTTCAGCAGGGCCGTGTACCACCGTATGAGGGCGTATGCTACTGATTTGGCGTCTGTTTGAGCTGAAAGGAGGCGATACACAGGAGCGAGGTCGAATATGGCATCGCTCGTCTCATCGCAGTTCAAACAAAGACTTCGAAATCGATTGAAGTCGCTATGTGAGATTGTCGTCGGCCTGATGGTGTGTTTGGTGTACATCTTTTTGTGGAAGACATCGGAGATCTCCTGAGCCTTGATGATGGCCTTACTGCCTGAAAAGAAGTCGTTCTCATCGAGGAATATGTTACAGACGTAACAATCCTCGTTTGGGGGCATGTTCTTTTGGCGCTCTCTTTTCACTGTTCCGCTGACCCGCGAAAAAAGATTTCTGACACTCGTGGCGGCCATCGCGCGAGGCTGGTGCCTCTAGACCTGCTGGGACATGCTTTGCGTCTTCTCTGTTTTTTACGGCAATTGCGGTGGGGTCGAACAGGGTAGGGGTGACCCTCAAGTCGACGGTCTAGCTCAACCCATGGTCGCCAATTATGATTTGACAATTGATATCCAAACTGGAGATCCTTGACAAGATCAAACGAGAGCATCAAAACGGACATGCTTCAACAGTAACTGGAAGACAGCGACATCGTTTTATTAACTCACCCTGATTGGACTCTGCCTCTCTTCGATCACGGCGGTCACGGCATGACATCCAGGTGACCGACGACAGTTGACATCAGGTCATGTCTGGCATCGATCTCCGTCACCATAAACAGGTCTACCCGCACCATAAACCGTTACTATACCATGGTCTGACGAGTGAGTAGTAGGGTTGGCCGGAACAGGAGAACTCAAACAGTGGCGAGGCCAACCGTACCATTGTTTGAATCAATACTGGCAGTAATAACCATTACAGAAAGATACTTTAACTCATAAATCACACCCCTTTCAATAGAAGACGAACCCGTCGTCAATCTGTGTTGGCCCACCCCCGCCCCGGGTGCCAGCCATCATAGACCGCTTGGGCTGGACCCGTTTCGCCTGAGGCCGCTTCATGTATCGTCCCACCGCACTGGCAGCCCTTTCGTTGCCGACAGTGCCCTCAGCAGACTCATCCCGCATGCCTCTCTCAATGTCGTCCAGCGCAGTGATGCGGTCCCGGGCCTTCTGCTGGAGCTCCTCCCTCCGTTGCTCGAACATCGGATCATCCAGCCCCATCTCAGCCACCACCTCGTCAATAGTGTCGTCATGGAGCGACTCCAACAGCGATCCGGTCATCATGGTCGTGTCAGCCATAAGCGGGCTCTCCTCGGCCAGGGCGAAGTCGTCGGCCTCCTCGAACTGAGGCTCCATGATGTTTGACTGGTCACCATTCCACTCGGGGCGAATGGGGGTCTCGAACGGGTCGGCACCCACAACGGGCAGACCCACGCCGTGGGCGACGGGAGAGGCGAACAGCTTATTGTGCTCGAGCTCGTCAATGTCAGACTCGTCGTCCTCGACGGTGAACTGGGTCGCCCTGAAGGAGTCGTGGCCGATGGGGCGGGGCGGCGTTTCGTACTCATCTTGTACTGAAATGAGGTCATCATTTTCCACAACCTCCTCCAGCGGCTCAAAGTCGTCATCGAACTCAGCCTCTGGCAGCACGTCCTCGCTGATCTCAGGCATCCGCACCTCGTCGTCCAGGACCTCGAGGGGCTGGTACTGGGGCTCGTCCAGCTGCACTGTTTGTAGCCCGTCGATGGCCACGAACTCAGTGCCCTCGTCCAGGATGAGGTCCTGCAGCGTGTGCTCCAAGCTCTGCTCCATGTCATCAAGATATGACCCCCATTCCCTCTTATGGACAGCCTGCACCTCAGTAGCCAGAGGGCCCTCAGCCTGGTCCCACCGGCTGACCGGACACTTCTCAATCGCCCGATTGGCGAGGTGCATCAGCCTGGCCGTCGTGGCGGGTCTGTTCATGTTCAACTCAAGCCTGGGGTCACGGCCACCGATGTTCATCGGGGGATAAAGACGGTCAGGGGTGGGTCGCGTCATGGGAGTTGCTGAGTGCCGCTCGGGCAGCCGGCGGGGCGGGGTTTGTGTCCTCACCTGAGGCTGCGGCTGTCTCACAGGACTGTGTACTAGTCTCGGACTGGACCTTCTCCCCACGTGTCTGGCAGGGCTGTTATTGCCCGTCGTGCTCTCAGGGGGCGACGAGTTCAGACTGTGGGGTGCCGACTCCTGCTTGGCGACAATCCGCTTCAGGTCCTCGAGCTGGGCCTTGAGGGCCGTGATCTGGGCGATCTGCTCTGACTGGAGGTTTGTCTGCATGTTGGCCTGACTCTGGGCCTGCATACTGGTCATGAACTGCTGCATGAGACTCATCATAGTGACGCCCGCTACCTCATCCATGTCCCCACCTCCCCGCTTGCCACGGCCTGAGCTGCGGCGGTGCGGCCTCCGTCTCCTGTCATGGTCTGACTCCGACTCAGACTCACTTTGACTCGGGCTGGGGTCACGCCGTGAACTCCGCTGGACCGCCCGTCCGGCTGCCCTCCCTCTCGGGGGGCGGGTCGGCTGACTGTCCTCCGCCACTGGTGCCACGGGCTCGCTCTGCTGTGCCTCGGGTTGGGTGGGCGGCGGCGACCTCTGCCGGCGGGCGGGCTTGACAGCAGCAATGCGCCGCATCTCTTCCTCCTCCGCGGCCTCCTTCTTGCGCCGCTCCGCCTCGTCCTCTCGCTTCTTTTGCTCCGCCTCCTCTCTGATCTGCCGCTGGATGCGCTCCTCTTCCCGGGCCTCTTCCTCATCCCTCAGACGCTTTTCCTCGGCCTCACGCCGCTTCTTCTCAGCTATCTGGGCATCAAGCTGTGCCTTCCAGCTGAGGGCTTCCTGCCTAGCCTTCTGCGGGCTCTTCTGCTCTGGGAATGCGTAGTCCATGGGTTCATCGGGTTGCTCGCCACCTCCCCGACGACGGCGGTCAGGGGCTGCAGCAGCTGGTGGTGGTTCGAACAGGTTACCCTGCACCATGCTCGGACCTCTTGGGGGGTTCGGCTGCCGGTCTGCCGGGTCCTCGGAGGGGAGGGGTGCGGGGTTGTAAACTTCATAGCGTCGCTTCTCAGCCTCAATGCGCTTCTTCTCAGCCACCTGGGCGTCTAGCTGGGCCTTCCAGTCCATGGCGTCCTGTCTAGCTTGCTGTGGACTCTTCTGAGACGGGAACCCCAGGTCCATCGGCTCCTCAGGCGCCGAACGGTCTCGGCGGAAACGATCGGGGACCTCCTGCGCTGGGGGCGGCTCAAAGGGGTTGCCTTGCACTATTGCAGGGGCGCGGTTCTCGGCACGGCCGGGTCTGTTGTCCGAAAACTGTGGCGATGAGTAGTTGGCCTCATATGGATCCTGGTGACGCTCTTCAACACGTGGTGGTGGCTCGTGGCGCCGTTTCTCGGCAACTTCAGCGCCCATCTTGGCCTTCCAGTCCACTTCAGGCTCCATACGAGGCTGTGGCTGGCGTATTGGCCGTGCAGCGGCTGGAGCAGGGCGATTGGCATTAGTATTGGCGTCACGGTTGATCAAGTCTTGCCGCTTCTTCTCACGCGCCAATTCTCGTTCACGAAGTCGTCGCTCGCGCGCGTTCATTTGTTTTGGACGTCTGGAAGGGGCTCCAAACTTTAATGCGCTACCTAACCGGCCAAGGCAGGGTGTTTGGGTGTACGACTAGGCAGCTAGGCGCATAGATCCTCTTGGCTGGGTCCTATTTTTTTCCAGAAAAAAAGCTGAGCACCCACAGGAACGATATCTCCGCCATAAAGATGAACACAAAGCAAGGTATGCTCCCAACGTTGCTAATTACGCAGTGGAGGCACAGATAGCAAAGATGATCAAGTTTATTGAGAACGAGGCGAACGAAGTCGTCAATGAGATCACCATGAGCGCTCGCGAGCATGCCAACCAGGAGAAGCTTCGGCAAATTGAAGCTGAGCGCAAGAAGCTTGCTGCTATGTACAAAAAGAAGGCTGTAACTGCACTCCGCGACATTCGGATCAAGCACTCCCGAACAATGAACGAGTCCCGCATGCTCGAGCTGGAGAAGAGACAAGCTGTCCTCGAAGACGCGATCTTCAAGGCGCATGCACAGCTTGTGAAGGTAGCGGAGACCGGGGAATACACTGCCATCCTTAAGAAGCTCCTCGTTCAGGGCATGACGGCATACGGCCCGGGGGCATACCTCGTCAGAGCTCGGCCCGGTGACGCGGATAAGGCCACCGCTGCCATTGCCGGCGCGTGTGCGGAGGCCGGCGAGGATTACACTGCGACGTTGTCGGAGCAACCCCTTCCCCCGGCGCCACCCGCTAAGGCCGAGTCGATTGATGACATCGACGGCTACTGTGCCGGTGGTGTGATTCTGACCAACGATACCGGGTCTGTGCACATAGACTGCACTTTTGATGCGCGTTTGAACCAGATTGTCGAAGACCAGCTCGATCAGCTCCGGGTGCAGCTGTTCGAATAAATATGGGTTAGTACATGGCCGGTAGCTGCATTATTGTTTGGCTGGGCCTAGTATTGGTGCAAGGCCTGGTTTCGACGATCACACCTGATTGCCTGAACAGGCTGTGTTCGATGGTGATCCGAAATGACGCTCCTGGAATACCCAGCCCAGACAGTGTATGTCCACGGACGCATATGTCATTATGACCATCAAATCTTTGACTCTGCGACTGTAAGATTGTGACGAGAAATTAGGAGACTGGACGCTCGTTGACCTTTCAGAACTACTCTTCGATCGAAATGAAGGTTAAGTCTTTCCGTGGATGGATTCCCGGCGCCGATTGCCGCCAGACGCTTCCCGGCCCCCCATACGACGTCATTTCCTCCTCTGAGGCCCGCGTTATCGGTGATAAGAACCCTGATTCAGTTCTCCACCTGAACAAGCCCGATATCGATCTTCCCAAGGGCACTGATCCCTACAGCGACATCGTGTACGCCACCGGCCGGGACAACCTTCAGCGTTTCATCGAGGACGGCAAGCTCGTCCGTGATGAGCAGCCCCAGATCTATGCCTACCGCCAGGCCAAGGCCGGTCACGCCCAGACTGGCTTCGTTGCCCTCACTGCCGTTGCTGACTATGCTTCCGGCGCCATCAAGAAGCACGAGGTGACTGTCGAGAAGAAGGAGCAGGACCGTGTCCGGATGGTCGACACCCAGAACGCCAACGTCGGCCCCGTCTATCTCGCCTACAAGGCCCGCGAGGACCTGACCGCCATCCTCGACGAGACCGTTAAGACCGAGCCCATCTTCCAGATCCCCTGCGCCGAGTGCGACGAGACCGAGCACACCATCTGGCGCATCGACCCCGCCAACTATGAGCGCGTCATCGAGCTCTTCGGCACTGTTGACTCCCTGTACATCTGCGACGGCCACCACCGCTCCGAGTCCGCCTTTAAGGTCGGCCAGCGCCGCATCAAAGAGGCCGAGGCCCAGGGCGTGACCCTCCCCGAGTCGCACCCCGCCCGCTGGTTCTTGAGCGTGATCTTCCCCCACGACCAGCTCGCCATCTTCGACTACAACCGCGTCATCATCGACAGCCCCTACACCAAGGCGGAGGTCCTCGCCGAGCTCGAGAAGTACTTCAAGGTCGAGTCCCTCGGTGTCCAGGACGCCGGCAAGCCCGACACCGAGCACAGCCTGGCCCCCGCTCACCACGCCAAGCCTACCAAGATGCACGAGTTCGGCTTCTACATGGAGGGCGAGTGGTTCCGCCTCACCCTGACCAACCCCGTGGACGACAGCCACCCCATCGACTCGATCGACGCCGAGATCCTGACGAAGCTCATCCTCGACCCCTTCTTCGGCATCAAGAACCTCCGCACCTCGGAGATCATCCGCTTTGTCGGTGGCGACCGCGGCCTCCACGGCATGGAGAAGGTCGCCGACGCCAACAAGGACAAGAACGCCTGCGGCTTCGCTGTGTTCCCCCTGACCATGGAGCAGCTGTTCAAGGTTGCCGACGCCGGCGCCATTTGCCCCCCCAAGAGCACGTACCTGCTGCCCAAGCTGCTCTCTGGCATGGTCATCCGGACCATCGAGGAGGACACCGTGTAGATTTCCTGTGACTTATAAATATTCAGTAGAGACGTGTGATGGTCGAGGAGGGTTCCTGAGGGGCGAGATGAGACGGATACAGCGGTTTCATGATTTGCCAGATTTGCACATCTCACAACAGCGTGGTCCAAAACAATGGTACGTGCTTATCATGCGTGCTATGAGATTGTCACGCCACACAATGGTGGTAGAAAAGGGCCTGCGCGAGAGTTCTTTCTTGTGCGAGACACAGATATGGAGCCAGACAGCGACAGATGGCTGCAGAACTATCTGTCAGCAAACTCAGCCAGTTTACAGCATGACGGCACATCGTTTGAGATTGCGTTAGAGAGACATGGCCGTCGGATTCACACACTCTGCTATGGCCGGCGTTTCGACGTCGACACAGTACAATCGCTGACCCGGAAGAGCTCGCGGTCCTCGTCCATCACCACGATGACAGACATGCGCCCAATCACCCCAGACCCCGCCAAGTCCGGTTTATCAGCGTCTATTGGTGACAACCGGTACGTCGCTCCCGCCCGCCTCGCCCCCGTGCATGCCTTCTTGCCGGTGAAGCAATACTTCATCGTGCTAGTGCTGTACGACGTGGAGGACGAGTACACAGACGTCTGGCGGTGGCTATCACCCGACATGGACGCCTACCTGGACTGCGCTGGTCAGGTTCTTAGGGAGGGGCGGCAGCGGACGCTGGCCATCTCACTGCATGTGTGGCCGTATATCACCATCGACTACGTGGCATACACTGCGAGGCGCCTGGGTAAGCAGCTTGGACAATTTATGCTCGCCATGCTGTCCAACAGATCCATCCTCATCCGGTCCGCCGCCCCAGTTTCAGCCATGGTATTTGCCCGGTTCGCCCGGATATTCCAGCTCCACAGCAGGGCCCTGACTCAGCTGAACGGCCCCTCAGCCCATGGAGATGACCTGATGTTCCTCAGTACCCTGCCCCAGGACAGACCAGCCATAGTTTATGAGCCCGCCCAACATGTCACGCCAGAGCAGATCTCCATGGCTGCCGCAGCTCTGGGAGAGTCCTTCTCCGTCCCAGCTGGCGAGGAACCCAAAGTCTACCTCGACTTGACCCAAACCCAGTGGAACAACCTCTTCCTCCACGGCGATAGCGGGCTTGACTTGTTCCCGACGCTATCTAGGATCGATGACAATGCACTCTGGTTTAATATCCCAGATATGTATCAGATTATTGAAGATCCTGGATATGAAATCCCGGATCCGGACCCGTCCCTGTATCATGCATCTGTACTTGCCTCGCATCATTTGATCACACCCAAGTCGACAAGGGCGAAGAGGCCAGCTCGCCCGGCCCGGCTGCCCGACATGCCCGACAACTACTTCCTCGTTGATCTCGACCGACCCAGCGGATCTGTGTTGGTCGATCAGTCGCACGCGATACCGTACGAGATTGACAGGATCGCGGCAGATTTCCACATGGAGTCAACAAGGCAGTCGGACGGTCTGGAGAGCGCCTTACGGTCGGTCATGAAAGCACGCGATGTGATGACGAAGGTCATCCAAGCCTACAACGACGTCCGCGGGCTCGCCCACCATGCGATGACCCACCATGATGAGATTGCACCACTCGTGAACTATCTCCGTGCCAGCGGTTGGAAGAGACCCTTGTTGGAGCTGCTGTACAGCGAGTGCTCCTCCAAGGGCGAGGGCTGGCAGCAGCTCGGAATGACAGTCGGCCTGCTGGTGCCGCTATAGAGATATTTTATCCTATTTCACTAAATTATCACTAAACTGGGTGTATCAACGATCGTTCACTCAAAACACTCATAAATAAACTCCTGGGCCCAGGTGTGGAATACTTCGTTAAATCCGAACAGCGACGACGGGGGGTGGGCTGACCAGTAGCTGTGGAATGACGACATCATTTCTACCAAAGCAGGCGCGACGACGGTGTCGATCTTGATCACCTCCGCGGCCCCTGCCCGCCTGAGCAGCAACGGAGTGCGATCCATGGTCATGTGAAGCAGGATGACCATGTGGATGAAGGCGAGGGCAAAGGGGTAGGCGGGCACAGCGGTGTTGGCCGCGTCGATCATTGCGAAGAAGGCGTCTGGCATTGTCCAATGGACAGACACCATGAGCATCAGGCAGAGATGGCCGTCCTGTCTGAAGTCTGTCCGCGGTGAGTCGGGTCGCTGGAAACCGATGTCCTCCCAGGTCGCCTCGGGGTGGCCATTGGTCCTGTACTGGGCAAGGACGGAGGCCAGCTTGGAGAGCATGGCATCGTGCGTGGGGTTGGACTCAAGGGGCACGGCGTTAGTATGCACTGAGTCCATGAGCATATAGGCCTCCTTGATGCGTCCCATGGCGATCTCAAGACGCTGCTGGATGACAAGCTGGGTTGTCCACGATGAAGTGGGAGTAAACGGGTCGAAAGAACGAAGGCTCGGGCAAATACGGAACATGTGGAGGATGAACATGTCTACGAAGTCGTCGATGTCGAGTTTTGAGCGTACCAGGCTTCGTATAAGGGAGTTTTCAGCACTCAGTAATGGAATCAGGCGACCGAGAAGCCGGCGGATCGTAGCAAACGCCCTGGAGATAAAAGGCGTTGGTCTAGGCGAGAACTTCAAATCAAACGGCAGCAGCGACATTCTGGTGCCCAGAAACGGAAACAGGCGATAAGCTCCGATCAAATCTCATTTTGATTGATCGTCGCGATTCAGGGAAAGACTGACGTTGGAACCCCGGAGACGATGTGCTAAAGGGTCACATACCGCCTCGTATTCGATCTCGCTGTCGCCCTTGCTGAGTGTGAACATTCCCTGACGTTTCCCTCGTTTACCACGTTGCTCGGGTCGAGTGTGATCGCCGCCGTGATATTTCAATGAGACCCCGAGAATCTCTGACCATCAGCAGGGTTGGAATAGCAGTGGTTGAGTGAAGTTCTGGCTCTGGTTTGCACTCGTTTACGTTGGGTTGACCTCACATTCCCCTGGTCTGCTCGGTCAGGGCTCAAGGTTAAAAGGTCGGCCCGATCAGCCGCGTCTGAAACGGCATGCTATTAGATATGAAGAGTGTGGTTATGTTGCCATCAGCCTGCCGTGCGTAGCGAGATAGTCCACAGGCTTGGACCATACCAAATGGTCTGCTGCCCCGTGGGTTTAGTGAGACTTGGCCGACTCACACATGAATGCCTAGATCGCCTCTATTACACTCACCATAAAGTACAATTTTACAATAGACCTATGCCGACTCGTCAGCATCGAGCACAGAGGACGCCGCTGTGAACTCGATACCATTAGCAATGCTGCTGCCACTGGGATGCTCACTCTGGCCTGGCAGAAGTTCGAGCTCATCGATGGTGTCGAATGTTCTGATCGACTCGGTATGAAGGGGGTGAGTCATCTGAACAATGCGGGCAATCTCGGCATCGGATACGTGCTCGGGCCTGCCGCTGCCGCTGAAGTGGGACGTGAAGCCATTGTCACCGAAATCCGACATCTGATCAAGACCACCACCAGATGCGGATGGATTGAGCATAGTCTTTTTGTCATTAGTGATTGTCTCGATATACTTGGTGATACGCTGCATTACAGACTTCTCCATGTCACTCTGACCCACCCTGTGCTCAGAGTAGTCAAGCCCCCGGACTTCGTCGGCAATGGATACCCTCACCATGCCAAGCAGGCGAGCGGGGAGGACGATGAGGACGGTGCATACGGCCGTCCAGGCAATGACACAGAGACACGAGGTCAGCTGCATGAAGAGAAGCCAGAATCCTCCGCCGTGAATGAGGCCCTTGTAGTTGTAGACGTTGTGTGCATCAGGTTGGGCGAATATGCCTGTCAGGAGCATGCCAGTGATGCCCCCCACGCCGTGGACAGGGAAGGCAGATACAGGGTCGTCGATGCGGAGCTTGGGGAGGAGGAAGTCAGCCGTGAGGACCGTGCAGCAGGTGATGACGCCGATCCCGATGGATGCAGGGGCTGACACAAACGCACAGGCGGGAGTGATGCCGACCAGGCCGGCAAGGGTGGCGTTGACCATGGTGGCGATGTCGACGACCTTCCCCCGGCTCTTGATCAGACAGAACATGATGGACACCAGCAGCGCGCCCCCGGCACTGATGGTGGTGTTCAGACAGACAGTGGCTGCAACATAGTCCCTGTTCCCGGAGAGACCCTGAGTTGACCCTGAGTTGAAGCCGTACCAGCCCCAGAAGAGCACGAAAAGACCGAGGATCATCTGGAACGGGTCGACTACATCCCAGTCATCGGACGTGAAGCGCTGGTGTCTGGGCTTGAGGATGATGGTGCCAACAAGTCCTGCGGTGCCACCCAGGAGATGGACAACGGTGCCACCAGCAAAGTCGGCTGTACCCTCGGGGAACGGATTGTTGGGGGAGTCCTTCGCGAAGAAGCCGTCCGAGGCCCAGATCCAGTGGGCGGCGATGGGGTAGACGAAGAGATTGAGGAGGAATGAAAAGAAGACGTAGAAGGAGAACTTGGTGCGCTCAGCCCACGCGCCTGACACAATGGTTGAAGCCGTCGCTGCAAAAGAGAACTGGAACACCCAGGCGGCAAGATGCTCCGATTCCGAGCTGATGAAGAAGTCTGCGGTGCCAGCAAAGCCGTTAGACCATCCGTCATGGATCCCATAGGAGAGGCCGTAACCCAGAGCCCAGTAGGATATAGCTCCAACGCCAATATCAGTCAGGTTCTTCGCCATAATGTTTGCCGAGTTCCGCTTGCGTACACAACCGGCTTCAAGCGCTGCAAAGCCGCCTTGCATCGTTAATACCGTGAATGCCGATCTCAGAAGGAAGTTCCGGTCCGAGACGGCTTTCATCGCGACGATTTGAGCTTCTAATTCCGCGATTGTCGTCATTAAATGATCGTCGAAGCGTGTCGACGAAATAACGCAGTTTCCCAAAGCAGTATTCTGCACAGCACACTAATCTTGTTCAAATCATATCTTTTGATCATTGATTCTCCGAATCAATGAGAGTATCTTCATTCTATACCCTATCCAGCGCCTGTCACGCATAGGGGAGGCGAAGGTTCGACGAAGTGAGTCTTGAGTGACCGTCATACGAACGGTATGTCAAGGTCTTTCCCGGTCAACACAGATTATTCCTAGATACGACGAGAATCTCATTGCCCACTCTGACTGGATCGGTCGACGACCCTTTATAAACTACAAAACAACTCCCCGTTAACCTGCGTGGCCTGGCATCCAGCCACTCTCAGACGGGTCGTCGCTTTCACTGTCCAGCGCTGTTCCGTCAACCCAGACCGGCATCCACGGGCGTGACACAGGCCCGATGCTGTCCAGACCGGGGCTGTGAACTGGAGCGTGGGTTTCGCCGTCGTTCACTGTCCCGATAGCATCAAGGTCAATGGCTGAGTTCGTCCGTTGAGCCAAGAGCATCGGCTTGGGGCCAGAGGGGCCCGCGTGCGTGCCATTGTACCGGTGAACACGGAGCAGGACGATGGGCAGTGCGAAGAGAGGTCCGAAGCAGAAGCCGAATGTGAGCAGCGAAGCAACAGCAGCGAGTGGGCGGCCAAGGTAACTGTTGTACGAGGCACCCGGGATCAGCACGCGTATGAGTGCTACCCACTTGGACTTGGGCCCTGTTCTGACCGGGGCATACGCAGTTGCAATGACGACAGCGGCGAACACCACCGCGTGGTAGAGCACGAAGAAGAAAACAGTCATCCCGATGACAGTGGATACTATGAGGACCCAGCCAGTCGACACAGGCGAGGTCATTGTCACCAGCATGGAGACGTTGGCAGTCACGGGGGCGTTTAGCACAACAACAACAGTCTCGTCCTTGAAGAACGTGTCAATGTTGTTGGAGAAGGTGAAAACCCGCCTCCCGAGGCTAGTCAACGTTGCTTTCCCCATTAGATCATGGAGGGTCGAGGTTGAATGGAGGAAAGATTCATATTCAGCTCCAGGGACGATAAAGGCGTTAAGCGGCTCGCTGAAGTTGGCGCTAATGTCTACCAAAGTGTATGGATTCGCATCACCGGTTACTATAACACCGATGACGTCGTTAGCGCCCATAGAAGCGTGTACCTCTCCCCTGTAGTCGCTGGAATACTGACAATCCATCGTATAGGTTCTGACAGCGAGAGATGCGGTAATAAGAGCAAGTAGTAGCAGAACTGCATTCTTTCCCATTCATTCGGTTCGTTTAACCGTCGTTTGATCCGTGGTCGAAAATAGCCTGCTCAATTTAGGCGAGATTCTCAAAATCTCATGATTGCGTCGACCTCATCCCTTGCTATACACACAATGAGCCAAGTACCCGAGTCCTTTCAGCCCTTCGTCCATTTATCCCCAGCTCCTTCAAAGATCGGAAACGTACACAGCCTTATGATCCTCGTGGAACTGATGCCGACTCACCATGGCCGACTGGAAGGTGCTGAGCTCGCTGACGATGCTTGCACCGACCCAGTCGAGGACGTCGGCGTTGGCGGGACACTGCATCCCGAGCTCCAAGCTTGCCGGGGCGAGTGCGGCGTAATCATTGAGCACACGGCTCGCCATACCTGGGGCGAGGGCACACCCACCCGAGAGCACGATGTTCTTGCACAGGTCGGGTCTATCAATCATTGGTGCGCGCTGGACGGCTTCATGAATGACCGTCGGCACACCAGGGACGTCCTTGCCGATGAGGGTGGGGTCGAAGAGGGGCTCCCAACACCCGGTCCGCTCTGAACCCTTCATGGTCACGATACTGCCATCGGGGAGTGTGTAATCGACGGGCCCAGCGGGGGTTTGCTCGTTGAGTCGGACAGCCGTAACATGCTCAAGAATAGACCGTGTGGCTTCCAACTCTGTCGTTGTCTGCAGGCCATAAGACCCTGAGGATCTCATAAGATATTGCAGATACATCTGTGCGTCAACGCCACCGACATCCGTCTTGACAATCATAGGGTCAGCTGCAAACCCGTGGACGACAGGCACGGCCGTGGTGCTGCCATACCCGACGTCGACGGCCAGGCCAGTGGTTTTCCCGGTAGCAAGCAACGAAAGAACACCTTGCGGTGGGAACAAGACAGAGGAAACGCCCAAGCCCTCGAACAGGATCTCAGCTGCTCTCATACGATCCGCCTTGGGCGTGAGGGCGGGTTCTACGAGCACGAGGGGATGGTCCTCGAGGGAGGCGATGTCGAGCTCATGGTTGATAATGTGGTTCCATATGAGAGTCAGGTCGTCCCAGTTGGTCACTCTGCCGCGGGATATGGGCCAGTTCAACCGGAGGATGCCGCGCTGTGTGAGGTTGTGGTGTTGGGCGGGAACAAACGAGCTCCTGAGCATTTGACCCGATGTATTCTGATTGCTGCATGCCTGTGCGAATAACAGCCTTGTGCCTGCTACGTCCAACCCTGAATAACGGTTATGTGCGGTGAATAACTAACCATGTCCCGAATTTGGCGGCAGGATGATCCTCGCCGGCGAAACCAACCTTCGTGGTGCAACTGCCCTGTATAAGCTAACGGATAAGAACATGCATTATCGATACAAATCGCTGGTCCACTCAATGACATATCGTCAAGCTCGCCACGACTGTGAGCAAAGTCAATGTATCCAAATGCAGCGGCCGAGAGCCACAACTCACTAAATGAAGAGTTTACTCCTTTTCCTCACCAGTCTTAACGCCAGTGGAGGTGGACTTCGCGGCTGTGATCTCGTTCTCGCCCATCATCTTTCCAGAAAGGGCGGCAACTGCGGCATCGAGGTCAGCAGCAGCGAACTCGACGAACGCATAGGCGCTCCGGGCGAAGCGGCGGCGGGGAGTAATGAGGCGGACCTCGGTAGGCTTGGGGGCCTCGTTGGCGGTCATGAACTCGGCGAGCTGCTTCTCGGTGCAGTCATGGGGGAGGTTCCCAATGAAAGCTACAGTCGCAGACTCGGGGCCAACTTCAGGGGTGCGGCGGACGCGGCGGGGAGCCTCGGTCTTCTCACCCGCGGGCTTGGAGCCCTCGGGCATATCGTCAGTCTTCTTGGACGGAGTGCGGCGGCGGGGGCGAGGGCTGGAGGAAGCGGCCTCGAGGTGAAGCTCATTTTCACCAATCTGGAGGCCAGACTTGGCGAGAGCAGCGTCACGGGCCTCTTCGGTAGCGAAGCCGACGTGACGGAAACGGCGAGCCGGAGAGCCAGCGATTCTGGAGGCTTCGGGGAAGATGGCCTGCAGTTCTTCCCGCTTGATACCAAGGGGAACGTTTCCGACAAAGATCCAGGACGACATTAGTATTGGGTTTGAATGCTGAAGCAACTTTTTTCCAGCATTTTTTGCCGAAAAAACTGAAGCGAAATGAAACCCTAGCTCGACGGCGTAGTAGAGGCAGTCGACCCCATTGCGGTCTGCATAAGTTTATGGAGTAATGGCATGTATAGACTATAATAACCCCGGCATGGCACTCCGGCCGACCAGCATCTGTCCGAGCTCCTCGAAAGATGGCCGGTGTTCCGGGTCGGGTGCCCAGCACCGCATTGCTATGGTCGCGAACTCGGCGGGGGTGTCCGCGGGAAACTGGAGGCGCTCGCCCGACAGAATGGACTTCACGATGGCATCGAGCTCCATGCCAGCGAACGGCTTCTCACGTGTAGCCAGCTCCCACATGACGACGCCGAATGAGTATACGTCGCTCTTCTCAGTAAATTGCCAGCTGAACCGCTCTGGGGCAGCCCAGGCAGGAGTGTATTGTGGTACGGTCGAAGCAGTGCTGACTATGGCCTCGCGACTCGTGCCAAAGTCGCTGATCTTACACCGATCGCCGACCATCAGGATGTTCTTGCTCTTGAGGTCTCTGTGCTGCACGCCCCTCAGATAAATGAAGGCGAGCGTCTGGGCGATAGAGGCAGCAATGTCCCACCGCCGGGACCACGGGAGAGTCTCGTTTGAATGAATCAAATCATATAAAGATCCGTCCGCCAGCTCGAGGCAGATGAGCAGCTTCCCATCGAGCCGAACAAAGCCAAGTAGCTGGATAACCCCGGGGTGCACGAGAGAGCTGTGGATGGCGAGCTCCTTGACGACGTTACGAAGCCCACTAGGCCCCATGTGTCGCACGATGCTCTCCTTCACGGCGCACGGGGTCCCGAGAAGGTCACCCCGGAAGACGTTGCCGAAACCCCCTTGCCCGATGATCTCACAGAGCTCGAGCTGGTCGTGAGTGTACTCGATGGCCGCGATGGCCCCAGCACCTGATGCGGGGCTGTCCGGGATTGACATCTGTGAGGGGTGACGGGCTAACAAGGCTGTGACGTCTGTGGGGGTAGATTGGGTGGTGCGGGTTGACGCAGACCAGGCCCGGGCTGGCACAGCAGGGTGGGTCTTGGTCTTGGGCCTCCTCGCAGACTTCCGCGGCATGAGCCTGGCGTGCATGATGACGAGGGCGGGTAGGAGGAGGACGGCGGCCATGATGACCACAGCACCCGCCCAGACGAGGCTGAACTCCAGACTGATGACTGTTGCTGTCAGTACAAGGACGCCGAGGCCCAGGGCGTACGAGGTGAGCCAGGGCACATGTCGGAGGACGACGAGCACACGTCTGACCGCGGGGAACACGGTTGCAGCCGGCCGGGCCAGGCAACCGAGGAGGACGTTGGCCGCCAGCACCAGGGCCAGGATTGTGTCCGCGACCAGTGCGACAAGGATGACTGGACCGAGATCCCTTGACCCACGGGGGGAACAGTCAGCCGACCCCGCCACACTGGTGGTGCCGCGCGGACACGCCCTGCAGCTGCCCCAGGTCGGGCTATATTGGCCCTCACCGCACGCTGTATTGAGAGAGTAAACCTCCCCGGCCGAGCTGGCCGACCCCAGAACAGACGGGGTCGATGCGACGGCGATGAAGCGGTCAGTGATGGCAACAACGCTGCCAAATGCGGTGTCACCGACGTCGATGTCTCTGATCACCTGGCCGACCCAGGTGGATGTGTTGTAAATGTTGATACGGGCGACCGCGGGGGCAATGAGCGAAGAGGGCGCCCCAACAACAACCATGTCACCGGATATGGCCACAGACTGCCCAAACAGCGTGGGTGTCCCCTCATCGCTGGTCAGGGAGACGACGTCCGACCACTGCCCCACACCGTCCCGCCGTTTGACCAGGGCAGACGGCATATAGAGGCCGGGCGAGCCAATGACCGCCAGGCCGCCCTGATACGCCAGCTGGTGACCTGTACTAGTGCTGGCGACGTCTTGGAAGAGGTACTCGTACTGCCAGCTGTCCAGGGGGTTCTCACGGCTAATGACGAAGACACAGGAGACTCCGGAGGCACTGATCAGGGCAACGTTCCCCTCTAACGCAACGCTAGACCCGAAGTTCGCGTAGGACACGGAGTAGGCCTTGGGCGCCGTGAGGACGGCAGTGGATGTCCAGTCACCGTGTTCGAGGGCAATGATGAAGGCCACACCCACCTCAGTGAGCGTGGCAGTGGAGGTGAGGGAGGCGCCGACGATGGCGCTGTCCTCGTCGAGGTCTATGGAGGATATGGCTGAGCACCCGTCGGGACCCTCTACCTGCGTCATGAGCGTGAACTCGTCGGCATGGCGCGAGAAAACGATAGCCACACCAGCGTATGAGCCTGCAGCGATCAACCACTTGCTGTTGAGAGCAACAGGACCACCTAACGGGTACGACCGAGTGGTAGGAACAACCGGGTGGGCGAAAACCCACCTCCCGTCCAGATATGTGAATACGTCGTATGCGTCCTGCGCCGAAATAGGATCACCGCGGCCTACTATCATAACATTCCCGTCAATCGCAACGTCGGAACCAAACTTTAGGCTTGATGCCTGTCCGGGCGAATCAACTGTATCCACGACGAAGCTGAGGGTAAGACAGAGCTCTAGTAACAGAAATAGAGCAAGCATGGTCATTTTCGATGGCATGTGGCCATGCATTGTTTGTTGCGCAGTATAAACACATTCTTCGAACCTCCAAGACAGGGCCTGAAAGGAACGATCAAAGTGCCAAACTGTACAACATGATCCGTCCGTAGACGAATGCTGGCGGTTAGCCAATTGATGATACTGGAATGATGTTTGAAGACGTGGGATCGATGTGCGACTGAACGGAGAGCCACTGAGCTCATCTTCCGTGGCAAGAGAACGCCACAGGATGTTCTCTGCAGCACTCTTGTCCCGATGATCAACATTCAGAGCATCAGGAACTGTTGCGCGCCACTGAGCACCACGGCACTGTGGTTTTTCGCAGAGCATCACACGATGTGGGTGAACGTGCTGGTCATCACGCGGACGAACTCGCTTGTAGGGGGCGTGGCAGTGAGGGCAGACGACGATGGTGCAACACATAGTTTGACCCTTCAATAACACATTGTTGATGGTCGTAATCTGCGATCTCGTCAATTCGAGAGGGACAGGCGATGATAGCACTCTCACACGTTACCAGCAAGCACCCGACCTCAATGCGTGTGTTAGTTTTAAAGATCCGAATGAATGAAGTGATGATGCCGAGCAGATGCCAGCCTGTGCCATCATGCAATGAACTCTACATCACCAAGGTCCAGGGAGGAGAAGCCCAACAGAGACATATCAGACGTAGACACGTCGAAAAACTCCTTGAAGTCAAGTCCACCAATCCGGGCAATAACGTCAAGACAATCGGGCGATGACTCTGCGAAGAACGCATCGACTGCATGACTCACGTTTGAGTCCATCCCCTCGTCGACGAACGAGCAGTCTGTGCCAAGTGCTGGGGACGGGATGTGTCTCGAGTAGCGGGGCGGGGCATGGGGTGACCGTGTCGGTGTCGTAGGCCTCGGTGTTGCTGCAGTGTGGACAGGTCCAGGGGGGTCGTAGTCTGTGCCCTCCGTCACCATGGTAACAACCGCTGTCTGGGTGTCTGTGGCGGTCAACGCGGGGGTGGCCATGCAGCCGCTGTCCACGGCGTCGGGGGGTACAGTCTGGCATGAGGCCTCGCCAGTCTCGACCTCAATGGGCTCCAGGGCCTCGCTGCTCTCTCCAATCGCCAACACGGGGAGGGACGGTATCTCAGGCAGAGTCGGCAGCTTAGTGTAGGGGGTAAAAGTGCTCGAGCTCCCCGACCTGACGGGCGTGGTAGGATGTGTCGGGTCCAGACCCCGGAGCAGCGTCCGCGGCGACTCGTGCGGCACAAAGGGCTCGGGGAGGTCAGTGTCGTCGCTGCTGAGGATGTCGTACGTCCTCCTGGGGCTGACCTCGGTGCTCTTGCTCCGCAGCTGCTCCTTTTCCAGCATACGGAGGCTGTTGTTCATCATTTCAACAACATTTCGGGCCGATGCTGACTTGCCGTATTGGATTTGGTCGTTCAGCCCTCCGATTAGCTGCGTCTTGGCAGCTCTGAGCTTCGGCTGCGCTTGGCTCGAGAGGTGCGAGCGCGGGGAGGTCTGTGGCGAGACGAGCGGTGCGACATGCGAGCCAATCGAGGACGTTGGCCGCCGCACTTCGCCGAATCTCTCCTTATCGATAGATCCCTTTCGAATGAACGTCGTGGATTTGGGCCGTTTGATTGCGGCCGCTGTTGCTGACGGCCTTGTTTCTTTCCCAGCAGCTGTATCCATTTCAGACGGAAACGAAAGCGTAACTGTACTTACTTCGCCTACTTTCTTTCGTGCAACGCGTTTGCTTCCCGTTCCTGCTGTTACTGGAGGCATCGGCGGCAATTGCTTCGTATTTTGTTCTGAGCCTCCCAAAACGACTGCCTCAAAACTACCTTTGAGACTAGGCCGGCATTCCCCATGGCCGGTTGACGTCACCCCGTCACCTATTCATCGGATGTGCAGTTTAGTGCGCCGGATGAATTTCGTTGATTTTTGGCCCTTCAACCCATTTAGCCATGTTGGAGCCTTATGATGACTATGAGTCGGACGATGAGGAGTTCATGACGTTAATACCGGATGACTATCGGGAAATCAAGGCTACATTGCTTGATACGTCGAAAGAGTCCATTGAAGACCGCTGGGAGCAGCGAAGGGATGCGATGGCCAGTCTTGGCGACCTCGGTGAAGTTCATCCCGATGCTGACAATGTCTTTAAGGTTGTATTCGACCTCAAGGACGTCATCCTGCTGGAGCTCCTGTGTGAACGCACTCAAGCCTCTTCCTCCGCCCACGATGCTGTCCGCCGCATGAACGAGCGCCTGAGGCAAGAGGACACTAACACTGTGGCCAAGACATTCTTCCGTAAGTTCGTCAATTTCATCTTCGACGACGTGATGAAGCAAACCGGCACCACCAAGAGCATCAGCAGGCAAGATGCTGTGCTAACGCTGCAGGAGCTGGTTGAGGGCAACATGGTACGTGATGGCAAGATCCAGACCCTTTGTAGCCGGGCGTCGTTCAAGGTTGAGAAGTCGAGTCACGTCAGATCGGCTGTAGTGTCACTGCTGACGACATACCTTGAGAACCAGCCCCAAAGACCTAAGCCGGGCACTGTAGAGAGTGTCCAGGAAGCCCTGCGGACCCTTAGTGGCGACAAGGACCCGAGCATCCGCGAGATGGCCAAGGAAGGGGCGACGGCGAGTGGTGTCAGACCTACTAGCGGCATACGGACAGGTACTATCAGCTTTACTATGGCGCCAGGTCTACCCCAAGGCCAGGATGGATCAAGACGGACCACACTTGGGGGGGTGACGATGAAGGGACTGGGCCAACCCAGCGAGAGCATCAAGTTCGGGTTGGGGCGGAAGACGGCGCCCAAGCCAGCCCGGTCCACTGGCTCGGTGAACGTGTCCATGCTGCCGAAGACGGGGCTCAGCGGGGGAGTCCCGCCACATGCACCGGTGAAGCCCACGGCGACGTTCGCAACACTGTCCGTCCAGCCGAGACCAGAGCTGCCGGCGACTGGGGTCAACAGGCGTCAGAGCATGATTCGGCTGCCGCCCAGGATCCCCGCTCTCGACAACGCGTTACCCCAGCCACAGCCGGCCCCCGCCCCTGCTGATGACGACACTGTGGAGTTCAGCAGCTTCAGCGTCTCACTGGACAGTGACATCCTCACTGCTCCGCCTCTCAGCCCCGACCCACACTCTACTGCCCCCACCGCTGCCCCTGTGCCCCGCACCATCCCAGTAGTCACCCAGAGCATGCCCGTGGATGACCCTCCTGCGGCTATTGAGTCAGCGAGTCTCGACTCCGTACAGTCACTCCCGCGGGTCGGGTCAGAGTCGGCCGTGGCGTCTGCTCTCGAGCGTCTGGCCGACTCGCTGGGTCTCGGGCTGACCGACGTCCAGCACAACGCCGCTGTCGACGCCACCATCACTGCTGCCGGCTTCCTCGACCATGACGACGCCGCCGTCTCTGTTGCGGCTGGGTCGGTGTTGACCGCACTGTATCGGGCCGTACCGACTGCTGTGGATGCTGCTATGGAGTCAAACCGGGTCAACCAGAGCGTCAGGGGCATTGCTATTGGTTTATTAGAGCCATGCAAGGTCAGCGCGAACTTCCCAGCGATGCCCGAGCACCAGGAGGGCACCGACTTCATCTCTGCCTTGAAACACGCCAGCAATGACGCCTCGCTCAGTGCTGTCCTCCGCGATGTCTGTACTGAGTTCTCGACCAAGAGCAGGGCCGAGATAGCACCCTTCATGTCCGAGGTGGCCGCGACACTTGTTACACTCGTTCCCCACCCTGATACCCGCGTCCAGATGTTCGCCACGCTTGCTCTTGGGGCACTCAAAGACAGGGCGCCAGACGTGTGGGGTTCTGTCAGCGAGGAATTGACCGAGGTCGACCGGACCATCGTCATGCGGTGCCGTGGGAAGGCTGTGTGGTGATGCGGGTGATTTACTATAGTTACCTTACAGTTACAGTGCCCTATGTTTACTCATTAAAGCTCGTCGTGCGTGTAATCCTCGCCGCCCTGCTCCGCGTAGACCTTGGCGACAATGGGGTTCGTCACCTTCTCGAGCTCGGCCGTCTTCTCCTGGTACTCCTCAGCGGAGGCCTCGGGGTTGCTGTCGAGCCAGGCGAGGGTCTCCTTGACGGCCTCAAGGATGGTCTCCTTGTCATCCTCGGCAAGCTTGTCGCCAAGCTTGTCGTCGTCGGTAACCTGCTGCTTATACTGGTACGCGAGGCCCTCGAGGTTGTTCCTGGCCTGTACGCGCTCCCTGATGACCTTATCCTCCTCCTCGTGTGCCTGCGCCTCCTCTACAAGGCGGTCGATCTCGTCCTTCGAAAGACGGCCGGCCTCGTGCTTGATGACGACGTGGTTAGTGTTGCCAGTGCCCTTGTCGAGGGCCGAGACGGTAAGGATGCCGTCGCTGTCAATCTCGAACGTTACTTCAATCTGGGGGACGCCGCGCTGAGCCGGGGGAATTCCGGTCAGGTCGAACTCCCCGAGCTCGTGGTTGTCCGCAGTCATTGCCCGCTCGCCCTCAAAGACCTGGATGCGGACAGAGGGCTGGTTATCGGCCGCCGTGGTGAAGATCTGCTCGCGCTTGCACGGGATTGAGGTGCCGCGCTCGACGATCTTGGTCATGACGCCGCCGGTGGTCTCGATGCCGAGCGTGAGGGGGTTAATGTCGATGAGGAGGGCGCGCTTCTCGTCGCCAGAGAGGATGGCACCCTGGACGGCAGCGCCATAGGCGACGGCCTCGTCGGGGTTGATGGACTTGTGGAGCTCCTTGCCGTTGAAGAAGTCAGACAGCATCTGCTGCACCTTGGGGATGCGGGTCGACCCGCCGACGAGCACAACCTCGTCAATCTCGGACTTGCGGAGGCCAGAGTCCTTGAGAACTTGCTTCACAGGCTCAAGGGTCTTCTTGAAAAGATCAGCGTTGAGGTCCTCGAACTTGGCGCGGGTGAGGGTCTCAGAGAAGTCGATGCCGGCCATGATGGACTCAATCTCGATGGTGGTACGCATCTGGGTTGACAGAGTGCGCTTGGCCTTCTCAATCTCGCGGCGGAGGCGCTGGATGGCACGGGGGGAGGCGCGGAGATCCTTGTCGTGCTTAGCCTTAAACTGCCCGACCATATAGTCCATAACGCGCTGGTCGAAGTCCTCACCGCCGAGGTGAGTGTCGCCAGAGGTAGCGATGGCCTCGAAGACGCCGTCGATGATGTTGAGGACGGAGACATCGAAGGTACCGCCACCGAGATCAAAGACGAGGATGTTGCGCTCGTCCTCCTTGTTGAGGCCGTATGCGATGGCAGCGGCAGTGGGCTCGTTGATCATGCGAACGACGTCCAGACCGGCGATGCGGCCGGCGTCCTTGGTGGCTGAGCGCTGGGCGTTGTTGAAGTAGGCGGGCACGGTAACAACGGCCTTCTCGACGGGCTCGCCAAGGTAGTCTTCGGCGATCTGCTTCATCTTTGTGAGGATGATGGCAGAGATCTCCTCGGGGGACATGAGCTTGTCCTCGCCCTTGACCTGAGCCTTGATGTAGGGCTTGCTGTCGTGCTCGACAATCTTGAAGGGGAGGAGCTTCTTGTCGCGCTGGACCTCGGGGTCGGAGAACTCACGGCCGATGAGGCGCTTGACGTCAAAGATGGTGTTGAGGGGGTTGGAGGCGGACATGGTCTTGGCAGCGTCGCCAGCAACACGCTCAGTCTCCGTAAAGGAGACGAAGGATGGAGTAATACGGTTGCCAAGGTCATTGGCAATGATTTCAACATGGCCGTCCTTCTGGACGGCAACACAGGAGTATGTAGTGCCGAGATCGATGCCAATGATCGTCTCAGCAGCCACAAGGGCCAATATGGTTAGAACAAGAAGGAGTTTCGTCATCTGACGATTTCTGCTGAGTCAGCAACGTGTCAGCGCAAATCTGTCAAATCAATTCCCCGGATTGATCTGGCAATAGCAGACGATACACGCCACGCTATGATGTGTTATCGCTTGTACATTGTTCATAAGCGACATAGAAACTATTACCAGTCTTCCCGTCATGATGACCGTCGACCTGACATGAAGGCGTGTCACGAAATATGTCGCAGGCTCTTATCTTTCACCAAGCCATCGAATGGGTCACACCAGCTATGTTACACCCAAGCCGAGTTCACGCCGTGATTTACAATGGTTCAAACTAGCATGCTTCAAAACATCAAACATTGAGCGGACTGAGCGTCGACAGCTGACGCGGGGACATCTCTCCTTGAGGCAACACCTCACGGACGGCGGACAGGTCGCTGGGAACCTTCATACCAAGCTCGGCACAGGCCGCCTTGATTGTCTCAGGATCAGAGAGGGTCGAGATCAAATCCTTGGCCCGTTGCATGAATCTCATAGATTCGCCGTACAATCTCTTGATATCGACGAGATACCGGTGGCTATCGTACAGAGTAAAGATAGATAGCCCAAATCTCAGCTCGAGGTCAGCTTTGGCCTTCGCACTCGATGGAGTCACCTTAAACTTAAGATTAAATGCGTTAGGCTGGTCCCGCTTTTTCTTTTTGGGCGGCTGGCCCCCATTCATCTCGCCGATCTTGTCACTATCTGGCAGGATGTCACCGGCCGCGGCATCAGGGGTTAGTGTGCTCATCGGGGCGGTCGGCTGTCCCGTGTTATGTTCAGCTCTCAGCTGCTGGACGCTCTGGACCCTCACGATGGACCGGCCGATCTTCCACTCGTATCCAAGATCTCTCAGGACCACAAGGATGACGCATACCACGTTCATGGGGGTGGCGAGCGATGTCCGCCGCATGGTGAAGCCCAGTACGAACCTAGCACGCTCCCTGGCACCGAGCTTGATAGCCCGGTGGTTGGGGGACGTGTCGACTTGGCCCTTCTCGGCGTAGTGGGTGTTGAGCTCCATGGTGACAGAATCCACAGACCCGGGATTGGAGAAGACGACGTCGTCCAGCTCGGGGCTCGGCATGTATGTGGCCGGGATCACGAGCACGTTGTCTCCGTTGAGGTCGAGCGCCATGTCCCTGTCTTTCGCCGTGGGGGTGGGGGGGTAGAGAGCCCTGGTCAGCTTCGTGGGGGATGCATCGGAGACGTAGGTGCTGAACACACTGTCTCTGAACGGATGGTCGACGTCGGGGGTGGGGTCAACGACGTCCAGCATGTCAGCGAGCAGGTGGTACGCCACGAGCACTCTACTCTCGTGGTCCTCGTTGGCGATGGCGTCATCCAGCTCCTCTAGAGTGAAGCCGCGGGAGAGTAGTTCTGTTGTGATGCTCGGGTCAGGTCTGAGTGTCTCGACTGGAAGCTGGGAGTCGAACAGCTTGTCGATGTAGGGGGGGAGGTCCTGTCTAAACCAATCGTGCTTTCGGATCCCCTCAATGGTGATACGATTCTCAGGCTGGACGACGAGCATCTTCCTAATGAGATCCTGGGCGCCTGCAGGAACTGATGAGGGCATATGAAAGTCCGCCTTCTTAATCTTGGCGAATAGGTTGGGGAGCTTGTAGTCGTCGAATGGCAGCGATCCCGTTAGTAGGGCGAACAGGATGATGCCGCAGGACCAGACGTCGACGTGCGGGCCGATGTAGTGCTTGCCCGAGACCACCTCGGGGGCAGCATAGTTGGGGCTGCCGCAGCTCGTCGACAGGAAGTCGCCGTCGGCCATGATGTTGGAGAGACCGAAGTCGGCCAGCTTGATGGAACGCTGGGGGGACAGCAGCACATTCTCGGGCTTCAGGTCGCGGTGGACAACCTGATGGGCGTGGCAGTAGGACACTGCAGAGATGAGCTGCTGGAAGAAGCGCCTGGCGGTGTCTTCCGTGATGGTTTGGGACACGATGAAGTCGAACAGCTCTCCACCGCTGACGTGCTCCATTATTAGGTAGATTGAGTGCTCCGTCTCGAGGACCTCGTACAACCTGATAATGTGAGGGTGCCTGAAGAGCTTCAGAATGTTGATCTCTCGCTGAATCTTCTCCCCCATGTGAAGTTCGCGGATCTTAGTGCGAGAGAGAGACTTCACAGCAACTGAGCGGCCAGTTTTCGTGTGAACGCCGAGAAAGACCTCGCCGAACCCACCTGATCCTAGTGTCTTGCCGATCTTGTAGTCCCCTACTACTTTGATACTGGCTGATCCGTTTGAGGCATTCGCATGCCTCGAAACACGCCTCCTTTCTGCCATTTGAGGCTTTTGATATGGTGTGACGAAAGTGGCAAAACTGCCGCCCCTGATCTTTTGACACCCGACCGTCAGACAGGCTTGGGCCTTGTTGATGCAAGGACCAGGTGGTTGGCAAGGCATGCATCGTTACAATCAGTTTTATCCACTGACATGCCCAGGATGATGGGCTGACTGACGTGTAGAGCCGGTTCGGCACAATCACTCGGTCAACGAACTCTAGAACTCATGCAGGGCGGGTAAATAGGAGCTTTCTCGTATGGCCAGTCAGTCAACAAATATCAGGCAAAACGATCCGATCGGATCTCAAGTCGCAGCCCCCCAATCGGGATCAGAAGACAGCATCATTTCGGATCTTTGCCTCGTGCCTGTATTGCGTCCGGTGTATCCCACATAACCAGGACTGCGTCATAAGTTCGTTCATTACATGCAAGGTCGACCTGAGTATTCTAAGATGAGACAGGAGCGTTAAATATCCCGTGCCTGGCGTGTGCCCTAGTACACTGACGCGGGGCGGGTCTGATTTTTATTATTCCCTTGTTCCCTGCAGGCAATGCTCGTCTTTGACTTTGGGGTACGACCCGTTCGAGTAGTGCCTAGAGTCTGGAGACACCGCCGTGTGGATGCAGGGACCGTTCAGTGGCCAGCTGCTCGCTGAGCGTGTCTTTGAAGCTGATTTACAATTCCCCCTCTACCTGAAGGACCGCATGAACGCCTGCTTGAAGAAGTCGGGTCTTCTGATGTCCTCCTCAACCTCCATGTCTCTCTCCTCGTCCTTGGCCCGCTTGGCAGCCTCTTCAAGCCGCAGGTTCTCTTCGAGCACATACCGCTCATACTCCTTGCGGGCCTCGTTGTGATCTTGCTCGATGAACTCGGCAAACTTGATCTGGTCCTCGAACTCGGCCTTGAAGCGCTCCTCCTCCATCTTCTCCTGCTCATCGAGGCTCTTCCTGGCATCAACGAGTGCATCAATCTCGGACTTGAGCCTCGCTTGGATCTCACGCTTATCCTCTTCTGTCCCATACAATGCGCGGAGGCGCTCGTATTCACGCTCTTCCTGCTTCTCTCTGATCAGCTCGAGACGACGCTGTTCACGCATGTATTCCTTCTCCAGAGTTGTTTCGTTCTTTGTAGATGGCGCCCTAATGGGACGGTTCATGATGCTCTGCTTTTGAAATCCCCCAATTCCGTTGTACATTGCTGATGTAGCCAATCGGACGGCGAATTTTCTACTGTGCAGGTTAAAGTAATGTGCAGTTTATGACAAATTTCATACAGAGTCTGTTGCAATGCTGGGTGACTCAGGAACAGGCCCAGCCCAAATATATTCACATGATTGATTCGCGGCGACAGCAACTCCAATGCAAATGAACAGACGAAAAATGACCAAAATTCTCTCGGTCTCTCCTGAGCCAAAGGACTTGTATGCCTCACACACAACACATAGAGCTGTAGAAAGCTCAGAGCTCTGTCCTTCAGATGTTTCGATACGAATGCAGATTGATTCGATCATGTTCCCAGTGCTCTCGTTCATCAAACATGCAGGAGTAGGAAACCTCGTCGAGCGGCAGAAGAGATACCTATCTGATAAGACTGGGATTCCTATTTACGAGCCAAACGCCATTGACATCACGAAATCCCGCATCCCGCACCAAGCAATGCCGATGGCCGACCAGATGCCCGAGGATGTCGGCCGGCATATGTACAACAGACTTGAGATAGGGGTGGACGACGTCAGTGGCGGACTGGGGTGGGCTGTGGCTGATGATCGTGTCGTGTTCAACTGAACAGGAAAGGACTCTTTACTCGGCATCTACGTCTACCTCAAATAGCTCCACATACCCTTTCTCCTGGAGCATAGAATCCACACTCGCGTTGTCCACCACGACTGGGCTGCTCGTCTTGAACGTCGCGCCATCCCCTCTTTCATCCACACAGTACCACACGCCATCACAGTCCATGAAGAGACGCCGGATGTCATACGTATCCCGGATAAATGATCCACTCATCCTGAATGCCTCTATACCCACCTCGTACGAGACGATCTCCTCCCCTTGTGCCAGTGTGACAGATGTCACTCCATCGTGAACCCAGTACACCTGTGCGGCGCTGCACCAGAACCTCCGGACAGGCCGGTGGAAGTGGAGAGGGGTAGGAGTGCTGGCCCTCCTGTGGTCGTCGAGGAATGGCCGGAATACATCCAGTATCTCGCCAGCGTACAAGATCTGGTGACCGCTGAGCATGACATTGAAGTCAAAGTCCCCATTCCAGCTCAAAAGACGGTCAAATCTGTAAGAGATCTCCATAAATCTGTCGAGATATTCAGTGTGCCCCAGTCCCAATTGACCGCCGCCATTCACTCCGGCAATGAACTGCCGTCTGCCGGCAGTAAGCACGGTCAGCCCGACATCTGATGAGACAGCAGTGGGGGTGAGACCGTCGGGTAGGGGTACGGGGTAGAGCGTGCAGCAGATGCTCACCAGGTAGGCGTCCTCCCTGAGATGGTCGGGTGGGCCGCCGTACCGATGCACGCTGTCCCCTGCGACAAGGGCGCCGACTGGGGTGAGAACGAAGACGTCATCGTGGACAACGATCTGGGAGATCAGGCGGTCCTTGTGCCAGGCCGGGAGCCGTGACTCGAACTCGACCGCCTTGGTGCAGTATGACATGTCAACTCTGCTGGGCTTAAGAACGATGGGACAGTCAAGCCGACCATGGGCGAATACACCCCAGAAGTAGAGCCCCCTCGCAGTGGTAATGACGAGAGGACGGTCTCGCCGCTCGACAACGAATGGCCGGTCGGTGCGGTCAGTAGTGACGTTCACCACGGGCGGGATGTGCTGGGCTCGCTGAAACATGACAGGATTGCGGTCGTTGGAGAGGCCGAACATCACGCTGTTGAGTCGTCCAAACAGTCTGCCCGCGTACTGCCGGTGGCCCATGGAGAGTGCGTCATCAAGAGAGACGTCCCCGTCCTTCTCGGCGCGCTGGTGGGCAAAGTAGAACTTCCGACACACAAACCAGAGATGGGTGGACCGCTTGTCGTAAATATCGATATATTTGTCTAGTTTGACCCACCGCTTGTCTCTCCTATGTGGCTTTAGGTCTGGGTTGGCTCCTGCGCTCATCAGCAAGGCCCACACCGTGCCTTGTAGCAGCGTGAAGACGCTCTCGGGCAGGGTCTCGCCTGACTTGAGAGGTATGTTCATACTGAGCGGTGGGCCGTCTCTCAGGATCGAGCAGGCGCGGTCAAGGGAGGCCTGTGCCTTCTCGGCGAGAGTGGGAATGTCGGCGATCATGGCGAGAAGCGAATCGATCGCATCATCACCAGTTGGGGTAGTACACGCATCCCGATCCTGTAGGACCGGCATAACCTTGCTGAAATGCCTGTAATAAGCGTGGCGAAGAAGCGAGGGGATGTTCCCCGGGACATCCGCCGTTACGGCCACAGAAAGACGATAAGCCTCCTCTAGAGCATGTCTGACAACATCGCTCGAGGATCTGGCGTCCATCATCAACCAAGCCCTCCACTGTTCTTGTGACGGCACTCCCAGATGGGAGATTCGGCCGAGTCGCGGAGCGACTCGAGGATCGGAATTGATCTGGCGGCGGAGTCGGTTGGAGTCACTCAGGCAAGAACGCCCGGTGATCTCCAACCAGGGAGCAGTATATTTTTTTCGGAGGGGAGGTCCGGCTCCCCGGGGCAGACTGGCCAGACGGGCCGCCCCGGGTACACCGCCTCCACCACCTGACCACGTAAACTGTCCTCCGATTGCCGATCATTCCGATCAGCAAGACTGCTGCGGACGAGTGGGGACCGAAAGCAAGCGTTGGCATCGATCAAGAGTGGCATGTAGTCATCCAGTAACATCCTTTATTAATACCATCTTACCCGCTCTTACGTGTAAACGAGATCGTCTTGGGTCGATGCGACGGCACAACGACAAGCGCACCCTCGTCCACTGTGTGCTGAGCCGACCTCATGGTCCCCTGCGCCTGTTCATCCAGCACCTGTCTGATATAGTTGAATGAGTTCCTCAAGAAGAGGATCATGAAGAGGGTGTTGCTCGGTAGACCATAGTATGGCTGGCCCTCGGTAGTTGTCTGCTGGTGCACCGCCTGGGAGATCTTTGGCCCGATCCCCGCCCACGCCGCGTCCGTTCTGCTGTTGACGGCGTCGCATACATGACCCTGGTAGTAGTAACGCGTCACACGGTCGTTGGCAAGGGCTCCCTCGTTCAAATAGGAATAAGTACCGTCTGCAAACCTCAGCAGCTCCAACTTGTCGCTCTTAACGACCACTGCCCGCCCCATCTGGACGAACGGAGTCCCCTGCCTTAACCTGCTCTGTGCTGAATGAAGTAGTCTGAGAGTAACGCTAGGCCGAAGCTGGCCGGCTGGGTCTGGTGCAAAGACTACATGGAGGTCCAGTGGTATGTAAATGCCGTTCGCCTCGTCCATCACATCTACAGGTGCCGACTGCGGCTGGCCTTGAAGCCTTAACCTGCACTTGACCATCATACGAAGTTTGAAGCCACTGACGTAGTTGCTGGGGAGGTTGTCGTAGGGAACCTTGGCGACTGAGACGAAGGCCCACCATGCTTCCTTTCCCCCGTCGCATTGGGGGTTGATCTCGTCCTGACGCATGACTGATCTCATTGTGAGAAGTCCCGAGAAGTCATAGTCCTCGTCATGGGCCCTAGCACTGGGGGTGGGGTAGAAGAACTGGCTGAGGACGGCGTACAGTACGTAATTCGTGGGGATGGCAACAAGTGCGAATATGCTCGCCAGTCTCTCCGGTTCGTTGGTGTAGACGGCGTTCCTGAACATGTCGGCGAGCACCTTGCTCGCCACAGAGTGCTGAGAGGCCGGTGGCTGTCCCGGTTTCTGTGCCAACGGGTATCTGACGACGGCTGACTCGGGCCCGACACCGAAGATCTTGGGCTGCTGCCCACTGGGGAAGTCGAACACTTGCATCGAGAGGCAGAGGGGCGGGTCATGGACCTTGCCGTCGGCCGCAGCAGGGGCGAATAGTGGCTTCGTGAAGATGGTGATGGTTCGGCGTTGCTTCACCGTGCCTTCGCCCAGCATCGTGCTGGCGCTGAATAACACGATCCCCGCCCCCTGGGCGCCTAGCTGGGCCTCTGTGTAGTACTCTAGATGCCGTACAACCGATGGGACGGTAGAGTACATTGAGTTCATGCTAAGCATGTGATTCTTGACCAGACACCATAGTCTTGCCTGGCACATGCGGGTGTCGACGTCCGGGACAGCTCCGGGCTTGGACAGGCGCCATAGTGGGAAACCGACTGTGGCAGATGAACGATAAGTCATATCTGTGTCGCGTCCAAATATATGCTCGACCAGCGATGGAAGATATGGCAGCGGATGAGTGTCACGTTGGTTCAGCAGTACCGCCAGGCGGTTGCTCTCTGATAGCAGGCTGTGCGCTGTGACGGCAGGGTTGGCCCCGTAATCGACGGCATAGAGCTCTGACACCTGTCGCCCACTCTTGGGACAAGTGAGCTGGGCCAGGTCTGTGATAAATGCCCGCCCGCCCGTCTCTGTGACCGCGACGGTGACAACGATGCCGACCCCGCCGACAGTAATACTGACGGATGTGACGCTGGCCTGGGGGATGGCGATGGGGGGCGGGCACGGCTCAACTGCCCAGTCACAGGGGCAGATCACCGAGCGGATGGGGACGCCAACCATGGAGGAGGGGGTCTCAATCGGCCTGACGAGAGCGGTGATGATATTGAAGAGGGGGAGCGCGGAAATGGTGCGGCTGATCTTGTCCTGGATGGCCATAGGCTTACCGTCGGGTGTCGCGTGCAGCTTGTACACCAAATCATCCAGCAGCGGCCTTGCCATGACATCGGAGAACTCCACGGCCACCTCCTGCTTCAGCGGTCGGACAACGATGTTCTTGATTGGAGAATCCATCTGAAGATACGCGGCGGTCACATTGATCTCGTTTCCGCTCTGAGCCGACGCGAGTGTGACCATCTGCTGCATCCCGCTGACAACCCGGTGTATTGCATCCATGTAGACGGTGATAGACCTTGAAGCCAGCGTCGAGTCGACCATTGCTTGGAGGGTTACGGCGTCGAATGAGTCAAACCGCACAGTGGTTGCCGGATTAGACCCGACAGTGAGAGTGACTTCAACCTGAGTCGATTCCGGCACAGAGACGACGCTGGCGCTGATCTTAGTGTTTCTGTACATCCGGTTAGGGAGATCACGGCGGGCGGCGAACTCAGTGTGGAGGACCTGCTCGGCAATGGTCTTGTGGGTGCCGTTGTTGTGGTGGCTCGCAAGGAATGAGTGTAGCTGGATTAAAGTGTGGGTGTCTGGGGAGTTGAACCCAGGTACATCTAGCTCAGGGCCAACCACTACCACACGGCGCCAATAGATGACAATCTTGGGCTTGGGCGCGAGCATTAGCCATAGGGCGGGCTGAACCTGGCGTAGCTCTGGCAGTGTGACAAATGCCCCCCATGGAGCGGTCATGGTGGATCCGGGCAATGTGGTTGTGGATACAAGACCGCATATCGACCCTAGATCTGGGTTGAATTTGATCTCTGAAGAATCAATCAATTCACCAGTGACGCGGTCAACGCGGGTCACAGTCGAGTCAGAAATCATGACCCACGTCGACCCAGCCTCCGCGGTCCGTTTCTGGATAGTTGCTCCAGGGAATCGGCGGACGAGCGCAGAGAGCCTCATGAGCGAGAGCTTGTCGATAAAGTCGGATACCATGCCTGAGAGCTCATCGAGCGGTCTCATGGATAGCCCGACGGCCGGTGCTGTGGTGACACCCATTGTCATGGTCGTTTTGTCATAGGCGACGGTCATTGTGACCGGTTCACGGGGTAATGACGGCCTTACATCGCTTTGTCTGAGCTTTGGCCAAATCTCCAGCTTGACAGTGAGGCCAGATAGGTCGACCTCAAAGTCTACTGGCAGTCTTACCTTCTTGACGGCGAGGAGTTCCATGGTCGTCGCCTCAACGCCGAGGGCAGTGACAAGGTCGACAAGACCGCCCCCCTTGGCTACACAGGCCGATGCCACGGTCGCAATACGGCCAGCGATGCTGTTCTTGCCAGCATCGTTGGTATAGAGGCTTGGGTTGACGACCTCGACGAACCTGCTGCAATCCCAGGAGCAATGCCCCACCAGGGCGGCCGGGGTGTCTATATCAGGCAGCGTGGGTGCAGTGAAAGCCCCGTAGCTGCTGAACCATTCCTGGGTGTACACTTTGGCAGTTTCATTGTCGAGACGGGGAAACAGAGTCAGGACGAAGTCAGGGCGGAATGGGGCGTGGGCAAAGCTGAGCTTGGTCATGGGACCGTCCCTGTGCAGGGTTACCAGCCCCCTGTTCTTCAGCCCAAATAGGGCCGGCTCCCTAAGTATCATCGCCGTCACCACTCGGTCGACGCAGCGTCGGGCGAGCACCATGTCCCTCTCGGTCGGGGTACGGGGAACATACCTGTTTCTACGGGATATGAAGGGGTCTTGGATAATATGGGGGAAGTGGCGGTACTCTCCCATGGCCGCAAGGTCAATGGACCGCGGCACGACGAGGCGGGGGGTGCGGCTGATGAAGGCGGACTGGCCTGTGATCAGGAAGCGGGCCAGGATGTCTGGTGCTGATGCAATACACCCCAGCTGGCCGGTGAGGATCTCCAGATGGCTGTAGTCAGCTAGGTTGTCCGAGGCAAACTTGATCAGGCCGCCAAGACGAAGGAGCATGGCCTGGTAGTAGTGGAACGTCTTTAGGAACTCCGGTGTGGAGTCTATGATGCTCGTCTCGCCGCCAGTGGCTTCGACAAGGCTGTGTGAACGAAATACGAAAGATAGACGAACGCGCCGATGCTATTTCGTAAGTCAGCGAAGATGTAGTCGCATGCGGAGACTACAAAGTCCTTTAGACTTATCGAATCCGACATTCACTTCTTGAACTTCTTCTTGAGCTGTGTCCGAATACATATGCTCAAGCTCTCATGTAAATGCCCCTAAACAACGATATAACCCGATTTACGATGCCCTTATCCACTGTACCTATTATCAACCTGCGCTTCGACGCCGTTAGTGACCTCACCCCAGCCGATGAGACGCCAATGGTATTCAATACGACGGCTGAGCGCAACCTTCTCGGGGTTGGCGTTGCCGACTTCCACGCACACGGGAGTGGTGAGTGCGATCCTGACAACGTTGCCCTCGGCCAGCCCGATGACGGTGCCGCCGGTCGAGGTCGACCCGATGTTGATCATGAGGCTCTCGTTCTTACGGAGACGGGAGATAACAGTGTCTCCGCCAGCGCTGTCTGTACGGACGCCGAGGAGGCTCTGGAGCAGGAAGTACTTGATGGTGAGAACGGAATAGATGCGGGGCAGCTTCCCGATCTTGCCGAGAACCTGACCGACGAGACGGTTCGCACGGCAGAGAACGGGGTCGATGAGGGTGCCGATGCCAATGAGACCACCGGGGACGGCGTACATGAGCTGGTTCTTCTCAGTGTTGAGGGAAACGATCTTGGACCGGATCGGGGAACAGACGTACTCCTGGGTGCCCTCCTTCTTCTCAAGGACGCCGGGGCGCACCTCAATGAAGTCACCGACCTTGAGCATGCCGTGAAGCAGAGATCCACCAGCAATACCGCCCTGGAGCTTGTCCGCGGTGGTGCCGGGAAGGTTAACGTCGAAAGAGCGGATAACGATGAACTTAGCATCCATGGTGAGGCTCCGCTTGGGGATGGGGAGGCGGAGGATGTGCTCGACCACGCAGTCGATGTTGTGCTGCAGCTGGGCTGAGATTGGGACCACTGGAGAGCCGCGGGCAATGGTGTTCTTGATGAAGGACTGGATATCGTCGTACTGGGCCTTGGCGGTCTGCTCCTTGATCAGATCGATCTTGTTCTGGAGGATGACGATGTTGCGGAGCTTCATGATCTCTACGGCGGCCAGATGCTCGCTAGTCTGGGGCTGGGGGCATGTCTCGTTCGCAGCAATGAGGAGGAGGGCGGCGTCCATCACAGCGGCGCCATTGATCATGGTAGCCATGAGCACGTCGTGACCGGGGCTGAATAAGGGGGCTTGGGGGGTACAAACCAGTCAACAAAGGACACATGCCGCTCAAGCTTCATCACGTTACCGCACTTGGGGCACTTGATGTCGTCAGCGGTGCTGGAGCCGAAGGAATAGTTGCGATCCGGGGGAGGGCACTGAGGGCAAGTATACATCTTAGCGTTAGCATAGCCGAGCTTGATGGTGATGTTTCTCTCAATCTCGTTCTTGAAACGAACAGTTTGAACACCAGAAAGAGCCTTAACCACAGTACTCTTGCCGTGAGCCACGTGGCCGATAGTACCGACGTTCATCGTGGCCTGACGAGAGATAACGCGGGGATCCAGGATGGCCTTTTCAGGATCCATCGCTAGAAGCTCGTCCACATCCGAAAGCGACTGAACACTCAGCATCAGAAGCACAGTGATGATGACTGCAGAAAAAAAAATGCTGGCGCAATCAGACTCACGCTGCCGAATTTAACACTGTAACGGATGATATGGAATAGAAATTGGCGACCTGTGTTGTTTTTGGGCGGCAATTGGTCACAGAAACTATTCTGCGCTGGGAAAGGGCAGGCCAACTAGAAAATTGTAAGAAACTGTCAGAGGCACCTAGCACCAGCTCCTCCATCACCTGGTCTCCTGTCGGTGCCTCGGGCTTGGGTATGTGAGAGAACTTTTCCAGCAAACAAAGCACTGAACACAAACTAATGACGCGCGTCTTCGTGTCGCATGTGGATACGCTAGCGGGTCGAAACGTTGCCAAAATGTTCAGAAAACGCGGTGTGGACGTGATTGGTTCTCTCCTTTCCCCTCAAAATCTCCACATACCCTTTGTGAAGACACTTGTCCGTTACAGCGAGGACGACGAGTTCCTGAACACACTTCGTAGCTGTTCGACCATCGTATATGACTTTCAGGTTCCATCCGAGGCTGCCTTCATCGCCACCGCTCTATCGAAGGACGAGCTCGGCGAAGACGAGGAGCCTCGTCAGTTCATCGCCCTCTCGTCCGTCTTGACGTGGGCTCGTACCGAGCTTGAGGAAGAGGAGGAGGAGGATGACGAGGGCGCGGTCCACACTACGCGTGTGCCCTTAGACGCGGGCATGTACGCCGACAGACGGCCCCACCCCCGCCACAGAGACACCCTCAGCGCTGAACGGATAGTAGCACGCAAGCTCCGTAACAGCGAGGCGCTCACCGGCTTCTTCCTGGTCTGCGGTGTGCTGTACGGCGGGGGGGAGGATGCCCTGGCCGTCCTGGTCTCGGAAGCTCTCGACGGGCACCCCGTACCTGTGTTCGGCAAGCCTGACCGTGTTGTCCCTACAGTATACGTTGAGGACGTCGCCAAGGCCGTTGTATTCCTCTCGGATAACCAGCCCGATGATATGTACACAATGATGGTCGACGAGAAACTCCCCACTGCACAGGAGCTCGCCACAGCCATTGCTGAGGCCTTTTCCGTGTCCCCCAGCACTGAGATTGTCCCAGAGGACCGTTTCCTCCTTCGTACGGACATCGACAGTCTCCTACTCGACCTTCCAGTGAGTAGGGGCGTTGTTGACGCAGACGACGAGGAGGAGACCGAACTTGCCAACCGCTGTGCTGACGGCATTGTTCAGCACATGCGAGACACCGTAGTACCAGAATTCCAGCTCAGGCACCACCTGTCGCCCATGATGGTCGTTCTCCATGGTCCTGAGGGCTCTGTTGATGCCATTGGGCGGTGGGTCGCCGAGCAACACCAGCTTCTGCTCCTCGACAGCACCAACGTGCTCTCCACGTGCTCAGCGATGGACACACCGCTTGCCCAGACCTCTCCGACCGACCTCACCCTCGCCTTGAGGCATATCCTTACCAATGACCGCACTGTGCTGACAAAGGGCGTGGTGCTGATGAACGTGCTCGACGAGGGGATGCTGGGCACGGTCGTGGGCGCGACAGACGTTGAATACTCCCCTGAACCCGACCCTGTGTCGGTGGCTGAGACCGAAGAGGGGGAGAAGGAGGAGGACGAGGAGCCTGAAGACGAGCCGGAGCCCGAAGAGGAGGAGGAGGATGAAGAGGACAAGCCCGCCCCGCCGCCCCCGGTCACCGTGCCAATCCCAACCCACCTCATAGCGTCGGCCCAGGACGCCTTCACTGAGGCTGTGGAGGCCATGGACGTCCCTCTGTTGGTCCCAGGGTCATCTTGGGTCAGGCAGGTGGCCAGATTTATTGGGCCGCGGAGAAACCCCAGAGCTATTGTTCAGTTGCAGGAGGAGGTCGCAGCAGCAAGGCAGAAGGCCGTGGATGTGGCTAATGCGGCCAAGCTTGCCATGGAGGAGGAGAAGGCTGCTCTCGAGGAGGAGATGAAGAAGAAGGTGCAGGATAAGGCAAAGGAGCTCGCAGAGGCCAAGCAGCCCCGCAAGGAGTTGACGCCGTATCTTGCCGAGACGGTCTATCCGACCCTGAATGCAGCTTTCCTGGACATTGGCGCCATTCGGCCTGAGAATCCGATTGACTACCTCGCGGACATGATTCTAAGGAAGGTGAAGATTACTTAAGGTATGTATATTGTAAATGGGCACATGTAGAGGAGGTTGGGCAGGCTGAGGCATGTGACTCGGGCCGAGTCGTGCAGGATTAGACAAGACCACTTTCGCACATCGCAAACTCAACAGACACAGAATGAAATTCGGAACACTCCAAGCAACAGCAGTGAATCTTAACACTGGAGGCTTGTTCTCCACTGAATGCATCCCCTGCGCCATGCGGCAAGCCATCAGGCTTTCCCGCATGTGTGCCGCCACAAACGAAGCAGAACGTACTATTGTCCAGCAAGTCATGGAGAACTGCTCCAGTGCCGCCACTGACTGGAATTCAAAGGGCTGCACGTCTCAGATGATCAGTGATGTGTATCGCATCACATCGTCCGAGCTTCTGAGCCCCGACCCGTTCCACGCCGCTAAGAAGGAGTCAAACGCACTTGCCAAGGGTATTGCTGCGAAACTCTCCA
The DNA here is from genome assembly GCA_019828565.1 of Carpediemonas membranifera. NCBI lineage: Eukaryota > Fornicata > Carpediemonas > Carpediemonas membranifera. Next base: position 223,396 of record JAHDYR010000014.1, on the reverse strand, counting down.
GGGAAAACGATGCATCACATGCCGGCAAGCCCAAGGAGCGGCTCTACCACGCCATGAGAATGGCCGTGATTGGAAACTTCATTGACTTCGGGGCACTTAGCCTCAACGACATCAGCGACGGCTCACTCGAGACCCTCCTCGACGAGATGACGCTGAAGCACGACGAGTTTGAACGTCTGTGGACTGATCTCTCTGAAGCCACCTCTCTCCTCTACCTCTTCGACAACAGTGGCGAGGTCTACCTGGACATGTACGCCCTAAGGGTCCTCGCCGAAGTTTTTCCCAACATCAGTAGCTTTACCCTCGGGCTCAAGCATGGCCCACTCATCAACGACGTGACCATGTCGGACATACCAGAGCTGGGGCTGGATTCACTCGACCTGGGGGACGCAGACGTGCGGTTCATTGGCTTTGGGACCCCTGAGCACGGACAGTGGCCACACTGCCAGGACGAGGACGTCCATGAGCTATTTAGGGCCCATGACGTCACCATCAGCAAGGGCCAGGGCAACTACGAAGCACTGGGTCCCTTCGGGTTCGGGGCGTACTATCTTCTCGTCCTGAAGTGCCCAATTGTTGCTGATCTTATGGGGCTTAGCGACGTCGGGGTGGGGGACGGCGTTATCGTCAACCAGTAGTGCATGACCACGGGTTATTGCCACAATAAGGGCTAAATTATAAGGTTACAGCGTGTTGTCTGGCATTGATGAGATGGAAGCCTGGTGCTTGATCTTTGTGAAGTCAAAGGATAGTGTGTGGATAGTATCTCACACATGTGCCTGTCATGCTCTTCTAGACCCACAACTCCCACAACTACGCTGGTCTCGTGCCATACCACGCACACGACCTGGGCACTCTCAGTTAGCCGCAGTTTAATACTCTGGACCGCCTGATCGCAAGATGCGCTCGAAGAAGATCGTCTTGCCGTCGGGCACGTACAGGATTGTCAAACAGATAGGGGAAGGCGGCTTTTCGTACGTATTTCTTGTCCGTGACGTGCGCACCAACCAGCAATTCGCACTCAAGCAGATGATTTGCAGCGACCCGCGCTCTGTTGAAATCGCAGAGAAGGAGATCTACCTGCTCAAGCGTCTTCAAGACTGCAGTAACGTGGTAGAGATGATTTCTCACTCATCCAGCCGTCTCGGAGACAACGAAGTTTGGAACATCCTCATGGCTTACAGCGAGGACGGATCCGTCGTTGATGTGATGAATACCCGCCTATCCGCGGGCATGAAGTTCTTTACCGAACAGATGGTCATCGAGATCTTTGCTTCCGTCGTCCTCGCCATCGCCGCGATGCACACCCTTGATCCCCCGGCCGCACACCGGGACATCAAGGCAGAGAACATCCTTGTGCACGGTGAGAAGGTGTTCCTGACCGACTTTGGGTCTGCCTGCTTTGATCGGCACCACGATATCTCCAAGGATACTCTGCTGCGTGCATCCATCGATGCTGAGGTCTGCGCCAACACGACCATGGTCTACCGCGCGCCAGAGCTCGCCGATCTGTACCGGGGCTGGCCAATCACCGAGAAGACCGACATTTGGTCACTCGGCGTGCTCCTTTATAAGCTGTGCTTCTTCAAGACGCCCTTTGACGACAACCCCTCGCCCCTGGCCATCGTAGGGGGCCGATACACCTTCCCTGAGAGCCACCCCTTCTCTGACACTATTATTGAGCTAATCAAAACATGTCTGGTGGTCGACCCAACCCAACGTCCCGACATCCATCAGCTGATGTCTCTCGTGTACACCATCGCCCAGGCCCTGCTCCCGGTGTCCAGCTCGGTGCTCAGACAGTGTGCGGCACACTGCGCGGTACACCCCGTCAACCAGACGTGGAATGATTGGATCAAACAGGATGAGCCGCCCCAGGTTGAGGTGTCCGTCGACGAGGTTCTCTTCGGTCAGTTCCTGCGGGACTCCTGTCACACCTCTGCACCCAGCTCCACGAGCAGTCTGCCTCGACCAGACCCGTTTGAAGAGATCTTGAGCGACCTGAACGCCATGGCCCAGGCAAATGAGCCCGAGCCCGAGCCAAGTGAGGCTCAGACAGAACCAAGCGCCGACCCGACCCCGCTGCACTCTCGAACATCGTCACTCACGTCACTCTTTTCATATACAAAGCTCGAGTCTGCCGGAGCCACGCCGAGCCCTGCCGATGCAACCCCGATTCAAACATCCAAACCCGCGCCCTTCTCGGCCATGAAGCTGCCCCGCCTGATCACCCAGAAGCTACCGTCGTTCACGCTACGTGACCCTGTGACTGTCCAAACGCTGACCAAGTCCGCTATACAGGTCGAGGTGACCAAGGCGACCGGGGTGAGGGGCGAGCCAGTCAAGACGAAACATATTAGGGCCATGGCCATTTACACATGGGAACACAAGTCCTTCGCTGAGATCTTCAACGCGCTCATGAGACGGCCCGCACTCAACCCGAACGTCGCCACCAAGATCCTTACAGTTCTTCTGAGGGTGGTCCAGACGGGGCATCCGTCCGCTCTGACACACTGCATATCCAACCTTGACACATTCAGATCCCTCCTCTCCTCTTGGGTCAGCCTCCGCAGCGAGATGCCGCACGACTCGGCTCTCATTGCTCGGCAGCTGACGTATTTCAGCACAAAGCTGCGGGCCCACGCACAGCTCTCATTCCTCTCCCCCACGCTCGCCATCAAGCCCGGGAAGGACGCTCTGTACAACCTCGGACTCCCCGAGACCGCCGCCTTGGTGGCTGAGCTCTTCAACGCCCTGTCCGGCCACCTGACCCTTGCTATGAGAGCATCGCAGCAGGGCGCATGCCGCACCGAGCCTTCTATCGTGGCTGGGTCGATGTTTCCCTCGGTTCTTGAGCTCTGGCCCGCCCTCCACCTCCTTTACCGTGTTTACATTTCTTCTGACGATAACGTTCAGGCTGTCATTTCCTGCAGTGTCCGGCATGCTTACAAGACTCTAGTCGAGTCGATGGCCGATCTCCCAAGTCGGCCAGACCTTGCCCACGTGCGGGAACTTGTGCCTGTCCTCCATTTGCCGGAAGACCTCGACTGGGCAACGATTGGCCGCCTCAGTCATGCCAACTGACGAGGCTGGTCTCGCTGCTTGATTAAAACCCGATTTTCCTGATTTCCGGTTGCGTTCCGGCTGCGTGATGTTAGAAGGATAAGATTGGGCGGTCAGTTCAAGATTTGCAAATCTCTCGTAGAATCTTGAAAAGGCGCGCGGCTTGAATCCCCCCGCCCGCGCTTGCAGGCTATTGCTCCTCCGCGAGCGCTGATTGCATTCGCGATTGTCGCCCCGAATCGTTGACAACTGAAGACCAGCCACTTTGCTTCACCCAAAATGTCTGAGCTTGAGCTGAAGATTAGCGAACTTGCTACCAAGTACCTCCCCCTTGCTTCTGAGATCCTCAAGGAAGCTATCCGTCTCCCTGCCGACCACATGGACACTGACCCCTTCTGCGGCGAGTCCAACCACGAGGGCCCCCGCATGGAGTACCTCAAGGAGTCCATCATCAAGCACGGTGCTGTTTTCAAGCCCGAGGATGTCTTCTTCGACGAGTACGGCAACATTGTCTGGTACGTTGAGGACCCCGAGGACAAGACCCCCAAGGAGCAGAAGAAGGTCGTCTACTTCGACGGTCACTGCGACACTGTCAAGGCCCTCCGTTCTGAGTGGCACAACAAGCTCGGCAAGGGTGTCGATTGCTTCAACGGCGTCACCAACCCCGATGAAGTTTCCATCGAGGCCCTCAAGGAGACCCTCGGCTACGTCCCCCCTAAGGAGGAATGGAACAACCTTATCTTCGGCCGTGGCAGTGCCGACCAGCTTGCTGGCGTCATCTCTCAGATCATTGCCACCAAGATCATGATCGAGCTCCGCTCCATGGGTGCCCTCAAGGGTGTCATCATCCGCTCTTACGGCACTGCCGCTGAGGAGGACAACGACGGCGCTGGCCCTATGTACGTCCACAAGCACGTTCTCCCCAACGCCCCCGTCGAGATGTACCCCGATGCTTACATCTTCACCGAGGGCACTGGCGACTACACCCGCTCCGCCTGCGGCATCTACCGTGGCCAGCGTGGCCGTATGCAGATCGAGGTGTCCGTTATCGGCCGCTCCTGCCACGGCTCCATGCCCGACCGTGGCCTCAACCCCCTCGAGTGGGGCGCCAAGATCCTCGTCGCCTGCACCGAGCAGGTCGAGAACGGCGTCGGCATCAAGGACCACGACTTCCTTGGCCGCGGCACCCGCACCGCCTCCTGGGCCACCCTCGACTCTCCCTCTGACTGCGCCGTCCCCGAGCAGTTCGTGTTCCGCTTCGATCGCCGCATCACCTACGGCGAGGACCCCGCTCAATGCGTCTCTATCATCGAGGAGCTCCCCGTCATCGCTGAGGCCCGCAAGGCTGGCCTGACCGTGAAGGTCTCGATCCCCCGCTACAACAACGCGTCTTGGACCGGCTACTACCCCAACAACGACGCCGTCTACCTCTGCTGGGAGACCCCTGAGGAGCACCCCACCATCCAGGCTGCCGTCAAGACCTACGAGAAGGTCACTGCCAAGACCATCACCGACGAGGACATCACCGCCAACCCCCTCCTCAAACGCGAGCCCTATGTCGGCCGCTGGATCTTCTCCACCGACGGCGTTGGCTGCTACCGCAAGGCTGACGAGTGCTCTGATGCCGACACCGCCATCATGAAGGCGAAGGGCTGGCAGCTCGATGCCGCAGGCTTCTGGCACCCTCCCATGCTCGGCCTTGGTGCTGGCCACGAACAACACACCCATCGGATCGGCGAATTTTGCTGCACGCGTGAGCTGAAGGCGGCGATCTCCTGGATGGCCCGTTATCCTTCCCAGCTCGCCGAGCTCTAAAATTGCATTAAACTGCTCGCTTCAAAATGATGGCTCTGCAGAATCATTAGCGCTCGCTTTGAGCTCAAGAAGGGCCATTAGTCCTTTATGTTTCCAATTCTCTCTGTTTATGCAGAGAAAGCTCATCTTGGGCTGAAAGAACAATACGTAACACTGCGATCCAGTTTCTGGTGCGTGCGGGTAACGCCGTCCAATGCCATCCGTCAGAAGACGAATGTGGGCGATTAGCCAAATGATGTGTTGGAAGACGCGGGATCGAGGTGCGGCTGAATGAAGAGCTTCTGACGTCTTCCGTGGAACGAGAACGCCACAGGATGTAGCCCGCTGTAACCCTGAGCGAAGCCTGGGTTCGTATCAGGCGTCATGAAAGACATTATTAGACCTTGGGCGGGATTGCCATCCGCACATTTCTGCCAATGCAACAGACGGCTCGGAACGCATCGATGGTCGTCGAGAGCCATCAAGAATGCAGGTTAGATGACGTACCCGGTGGATCTGGTTAAGGCTGCCTGATGGTGTAGTTGTCTGCCCCACAAGCCACAGCCAGTGTTTGTTCAACAGGATCCCCCAGTCATACAATGCGGCTGGTGGGGTGCGTTCTCTTCCGGGTAGTCAAGTGACTACTGCTTAGTGACTAACGCTGAGAATGATTTTGCATCTCACATCTCGCGTGGTTTGCCCGAAAAAGAAAACGCAAAAAGCATGTCTGGAACAACAACATTTGGAGGCCCAAGGATCATTCCGTCTGATGGAGAGCGAAGTGAGTATCTTCTGCAGCCTATGCGAATCCATAATCTCGATTTACTCCGGCGCTGCAACGACGCCATCACAAAAGGCTTCTGCAGAGTCATTAGCACTCGCTTTGAGCTCAAGAAGGCTAGTGAGTCCTTAGAGTTCCCTATTCTCTCTGGCAATGCAAGGAAAGCTCATTTAGAACACGAAAGAACGATATGTAACGCTGCGGACCAGTTTCTTGAGCATGTAGACAACTCGGACCTCAGCAAGCTCCTATTCGCGTCTGCCCATCCGTCCTATGGCTTTGTGGTCAAGTGGAATGACTGGAACAGACGAGAGTGTGAGAACGATGACAACGATCACAGGCACTTGAACAGTCTGCGCGAGAGTGAGAAGCGCGTCAGGGATCTTCGTAATATCGCCAGTCATGGCGGGCATTTGAAGAATCAGAAGGTTACAGATAACCCCTCTTCCATTTCCCTCTCCGACGTCATCGGCCAGATCAATGATGGTATCCGTCTTCTCAGACCGTTCGCCGAGGGTGTATTTGGCGACGAGTATCGTGAAGTGCAGGGCAACGTAGACGAGCTGAGAGGCCATTTAGCCTTCATCGAGGAGTACAAGCAGGCTGGGAAGTCGTCGGCCGTGGTGACGAAGTTGATCAGGGAGCTGGTCAAGGGTAGTTCAGATCAGATCGCTCTCGACATGACCGTCGGTCTCATTGAAGGATGGATGGGTCGACTTTCAAGTCTGGTCGACCGCCTCAAGGATGACCCGACGCCAGAGGAACAGAACGCCGCTGCCGCTGTCGTCAACTACATCAGCTATATGCCACTCACCAAGGCAGCCCCTGCTTCCCCTAGCTGTGCGCCGCCCCCTACCCGCAATGCCGAGTCGCCCCCACGCCCGCAGACCCCCACCAACGTTGAAACTCGCTCCGATGAGCCCACCCCTGCCGCCACTAATCCCGACCATGTCGAGCCAGCTGACGTCTTGACACCCCATATGCCCAGCTTCCCAGCCGCAAAAAGAGTGTTTGCACCCCAAAGCACCCCGGCCTCGCCGACCCGCACCCACCCCGAGCCAAAGCCGCTGAAGATCACGAAGAAGAACTTACATGTCATCCGAGGCCTTCTCACGATTGATAAGGTCCCTGGAATCGTTGCAGTCGACCCAAAATCCCATGATTCGGGCACTCGAGAGCTGTGTTGGCATGATTCGGACTGCAAAACGAATAGTTGCAAGCTCATTCATCTCTCCCGCCACAAGGACCGTAACAAGGCTGGGATCAAACTAATCTCCCCGCCAATGCCCTGGTTATCTGGTTTTGGGCGATTCACCATGAAGACTTCTCGGACAAAAACCCCAGCGAGGATATCACTGGTGCTAATGTCTGCCTCAACACTCCCAAACCCCAGTGCCAGGTCTCAACGTGCTGTCGGACGCACTGGAAGCCCGATGTCGATGGCATGATCAAGGCCAACAACCTCCTTGACACCGAAACTGACCGTATGAAACTGATGGAGCTTCTTAAAGACCACCTGGCAAATTTCTGCCAGCAGAACGGCCTAAAGGAGCCTTCGTTTGTTCAGAAGTAAATCTGAAAGTGTGAGATACAGGTTGGGTGTCAACCCGACCAGCGCATGTCCAAGGCTGCTGATATCGTCTCGGGGGATCGGTCCTGGAATTCTCGTGCTCATTCCAAGTCTGTCGCCGAGGAGGATCCTCGTTGCCTGCGAAGAAGAGGAATGAAGGGCACTGCCAAGACCATCACCGACGAGGACATCACCGCCAACCCCTCCTCAAACGCGAGCCCTATGTCGGCCGCTGGATCTTCTCCACCGACGGCGTTGGCTGCTACCGCAAGGCTGACGAGTGCTCTGATGCCGACACCGCCATCATGAAGGCGAAGGGCTGGCAGCTCGATGCCGCAGGCTTCTGGCACCCTCCCATGCTCGGCCTTGGTGCTGGCCACGAACAACACACCCATCGGATCGGCGAATTTTGCTGCACGCGTGAGCTGAAGGCGGCGATCTCCTGGATGGCCCGTTATCCTTCCCAGCTCGCCGAGCTCTAAAATTGCATTAAACTGCTCGCTTCAAAATGATGGCTCTGCAGAATCATTAGCGCTCGCTTTGAGCTCAAGAAGGGCCATTAGTCCTTTATGTTTCCAATTCTCTCTGTTTATGCAGAGAAAGCTCATCTTGGGCTGAAAGAACAATACGTAACACTGCGATCCAGTTTCTGGTGCGTGCGGGTAACGCCGTCCAATGCCATCCGTCAGAAGACGAATGTGGGCGATTAGCCAAATGATGTGTTGGAAGACGCGGGATCGAGGTGCGGCTGAATGAAGAGCTTCTGACGTCTTCCGTGGAACGAGAACGCCACAGGATGTAGCCCGCTGTAACCCTGAGCGAAGCCTGGGTTCGTATCAGGCGTCATGAAAGACATTATTAGACCTTGGGCGGGATTGCCATCCGCACATTTCTGCCAATGCAACAGACGGCTCGGAACGCATCGATGGTCGTCGAGAGCCATCAAGAATGCAGGTTAGATGACGTACCCGGTGGATCTGGTTAAGGCTGCCTGATGGTGTAGTTGTCTGCCCCACAAGCCACAGCCAGTGTTTGTTCAACAGGATCCCCCAGTCATACAATGCGGCTGGTGGGGTGCGTTCTCTTCCGGGTAGTCAAGTGACTACTGCTTAGTGACTAACGCTGAGAATGATTTTGCATCTCACATCTCGCGTGGTTTGCCCGAAAAAGAAAACGCAAAAAGCATGTCTGGAACAACAACATTTGGAGGCCCAAGGATCATTCCGTCTGATGGAGAGCGAAGTGAGTATCTTCTGCAGCCTATGCGAATCCATAATCTCGATTTACTCCGGCGCTGCAACGACGCCATCACAAAAAGGCTTCTGCAGAGTCATTAGCACTCGCTTTGAGCTCAAGAAGGCTAGTGAGTCCTTAGAGTTCCCTATTCTCTCTGGCAATGCAAGGAAAGCTCATTTAGAACACGAAAGAACGATATGTAACGCTGCGGACCAGTTTCTTGAGCATGTAGACAACTCGGACCTCAGCAAGCTCCTATTCGCGTCTGCCCATCCGTCCTATGGCTTTGTGGTCAAGTGGAATGACTGGAACAGACGAGAGTGTGAGAACGATGACAACGATCACAGGCACTTGAACAGTCTGCGCGAGAGTGAGAAGCGCGTCAGGGATCTTCGTAATATCGCCAGTCATGGCGGGCATTTGAAGAATCAGAAGGTTACAGATAACCCCTCTTCCATTTCCCTCTCCGACGTCATCGGCCAGATCAATGATGGTATCCGTCTTCTCAGACCGTTCGCCGAGGGTGTATTTGGCGACGAGTATCGTGAAGTGCAGGGCAACGTAGACGAGCTGAGAGGCCATTTAGCCTTCATCGAGGAGTACAAGCAGGCTGGGAAGTCGTCGGCCGTGGTGACGAAGTTGATCAGGGAGCTGGTCAAGGGTAGTTCAGATCAGATCGCTCTCGACATGACCGTCGGTCTCATTGAAGGATGGATGGGTCGACTTTCAAGTCTGGTCGACCGCCTCAAGGATGACCCGACGCCAGAGGAACAGAACGCCGCTGCCGCTGTCGTCAACTACATCAGCTATATGCCACTCGCCAAGGCAGCCCCTGCTTCCCCTAGCTGTGCGCCGCCCCCTACCCGCAATGCCGAGTCGCCCCCACGCCCGCAGACCCCCACCAACGTTGAAACTCGCTCCGATGAGCCCACCCCTGCCGCCACTAATCCCGACCATGTCGAGCCAGCTGACGTCTTGACACCCCATATGCCCAGCTTCCCAGCCGCAAAAAGAGTGTTTGCACCCCAAAGCACCCCGGCCTCGCCGACCCGCACCCACCCCGAGCCAAAGCCGCTGAAGATCACGAAGAAGAACTTACATGTCATCCGAGGCCTTCTCACGATTGATAAGGTCCCTGGAATCGTTGCAGTCGACCCAAAAATCCCATGATTCGGGCACTCGAGAGCTGTGTTGGCATGATTCGGACTGCAAAACGAATAGTTGCAAGCTCATTCATCTCTCCCGCCACAAGGACCGTAACAAGGCTGGGATCAAACTAATCTCCCCCGCCAATGCCCTGGTTATCTGGTTTTGGGCGATTCACCATGAAGACTTCTCGGACAAAAACCCCAGCGAGGATATCACTGGTGCTAATGTCTGCCTCAACACTCCCAAACCCCAGTGCCAGGTCTCAACGTGCTGTCGGACGCACTGGAAGCCCGATGTCGATGGCATGATCAAGGCCAACAACCTCCTTGACACCGAAACTGACCGTATGAAACTGATGGAGCTTCTTAAAGACCACCTGGCAAATTTCTGCCAGCAGAACGGCCTAAAGGAGCCTTCGTTTGTTCAGAAGTAAATCTGAAAGTGTGAGATACAGGTTGGGTGTCAACCCGACCAGCGCATGTCCAAGGCTGCTGATATCGTCTCGGGGGATCGGTCCTGGAATTCTCGTGCTCATTCCAAGTCTGTCGCCGAGGAGGATCCTCGTTGCCTGCGAAGAAGAGGAATGAAGGGCACTGCCAAGACCATCACCGACGAGGACATCACCGCCAACCCCCTCCTCAAACGCGAGCCCTATGTCGGCCGCTGGATCTTCTCCACCGACGGCGTTGGCTGCTACCGCAAGGCTGACGAGTGCTCTGATGCCGACACCGCCATCATGAAGGCGAAGGGCTGGCAGCTCGATGCCGCAGGCTTCTGGCACCCTCCCATGCTCGGCCTTGGTGCTGGCCACGAACAACACACCCATCGGATCGGCGAATTTTGCTGCACGCGTGAGCTGAAGGCGGCGATCTCCTGGATGGCCCGTTATCCTTCCCAGCTCGCCGAGCTCTAAAATTGCATTAAACTGCTCGCTTCAAAATGATGGCTCTGCAGAATCATTAGCGCTCGCTTTGAGCTCAAGAAGGGCCATTAGTCCTTTATGTTTCCAATTCTCTCTGTTTATGCAGAGAAAGCTCATCTTGGGCTGAAAGAACAATACGTAACACTGCGATCCAGTTTCTGGTGCGTGCGGGTAACGCCGTCCAATGCCATCCGTCAGAAGACGAATGTGGGCGATTAGCCAAATGATGTGTTGGAAGACGCGGGATCGAGGTGCGGCTGAATGAAGAGCTTCTGACGTCTTCCGTGGAACGAGAACGCCACAGGATGTAGCCCGCTGTAACCCTGAGCGAAGCCTGGGTTCGTATCAGGCGTCATGAAAGACATTATTAGACCTTGGGCGGGATTGCCATCCGCACATTTCTGCCAATGCAACAGACGGCTCGGAACGCATCGATGGTCGTCGAGAGCCATCAAGAATGCAGGTTAGATGACGTACCCGGTGGATCTGGTTAAGGCTGCCTGATGGTGTAGTTGTCTGCCCCACAAGCCACAGCCAGTGTTTGTTCAACAGGATCCCCCAGTCATACAATGCGGCTGGTGGGGTGCGTTCTCTTCCGGGTAGTCAAGTGACTACTGCTTAGTGACTAACGCTGAGAATGATTTTGCATCTCACATCTCGCGTGGTTTGCCCGAAAAAGAAAACGCAAAAAGCATGTCTGGAACAACAACATTTGGAGGCCCAAGGATCATTCCGTCTGATGGAGAGCGAAGTGAGTATCTTCTGCAGCCTATGCGAATCCATAATCTCGATTTACTCCGGCGCTGCAACGACGCCATCACAAAAAGGCTTCTGCAGAGTCATTAGCACTCGCTTTGAGCTCAAGAAGGCTAGTGAGTCCTTAGAGTTCCCTATTCTCTCTGGCAATGCAAGGAAAGCTCATTTAGAACACGAAAGAACGATATGTAACGCTGCGGACCAGTTTCTTGAGCATGTAGACAACTCGGACCTCAGCAAGCTCCTATTCGCGTCTGCCCATCCGTCCTATGGCTTTGTGGTCAAGTGGAATGACTGGAACAGACGAGAGTGTGAGAACGATGACAACGATCACAGGCACTTGAACAGTCTGCGCGAGAGTGAGAAGCGCGTCAGGGATCTTCGTAATATCGCCAGTCATGGCGGGCATTTGAAGAATCAGAAGGTTACAGATAACCCCTCTTCCATTTCCCTCTCCGACGTCATCGGCCAGATCAATGATGGTATCCGTCTTCTCAGACCGTTCGCCGAGGGTGTATTTGGCGACGAGTATCGTGAAGTGCAGGGCAACGTAGACGAGCTGAGAGGCCATTTAGCCTTCATCGAGGAGTACAAGCAGGCTGGGAAGTCGTCGGCCGTGGTGACGAAGTTGATCAGGGAGCTGGTCAAGGGTAGTTCAGATCAGATCGCTCTCGACATGACCGTCGGTCTCATTGAAGGATGGATGGGTCGACTTTCAAGTCTGGTCGACCGCCTCAAGGATGACCCGACGCCAGAGGAACAGAACGCCGCTGCCGCTGTCGTCAACTACATCAGCTATATGCCACTCGCCAAGGCAGCCCCTGCTTCCCCTAGCTGTGCGCCGCCCCCTACCCGCAATGCCGAGTCGCCCCCACGCCCGCAGACCCCCACCAACGTTGAAACTCGCTCCGATGAGCCCACCCCTGCCGCCACTAATCCCGACCATGTCGAGCCAGCTGACGTCTTGACACCCCATATGCCCAGCTTCCCAGCCGCAAAAAGAGTGTTTGCACCCCAAAGCACCCCGGCCTCGCCGACCCGCACCCACCCCGAGCCAAAGCCGCTGAAGATCACGAAGAAGAACTTACATGTCATCCGAGGCCTTCTCACGATTGATAAGGTCCCTGGAATCGTTGCAGTCGACCCAAAATCCCATGATTCGGGCACTCGAGAGCTGTGTTGGCATGATTCGGACTGCAAAACGAATAGTTGCAAGCTCATTCATCTCTCCCGCCACAAGGACCGTAACAAGGCTGGGATCAAACTAATCTCCCCCGCCAATGCCCTGGTTATCTGGTTTTGGGCGATTCACCATGAAGACTTCTCGGACAAAAACCCCAGCGAGGATATCACTGGTGCTAATGTCTGCCTCAACACTCCCAAACCCCAGTGCCAGGTCTCAACGTGCTGTCGGACGCACTGGAAGCCCGATGTCGATGGCATGATCAAGGCCAACAACCTCCTTGACACCGAAACTGACCGTATGAAACTGATGGAGCTTCTTAAAGACCACCTGGCAAATTTCTGCCAGCAGAACGGCCTAAAGGAGCCTTCGTTTGTTCAGAAGTAAATCTGAAAGTGTGAGATACAGGTTGGGTGTCAACCCGACCAGCGCATGTCCAAGGCTGCTGATATCGTCTCGGGGGATCGGTCCTGGAATTCTCGTGCTCATTCCAAGTCTGTCGCCGAGGAGGATCCTCGTTGCCTGCGAAGAAGAGGAATGAAGGGCACTGCCAAGACCATCACCGACGAGGACATCACCGCCAACCCCCTCCTCAAACGCGAGCCCTATGTCGGCCGCTGGATCTTCTCCATCGACGGCGTTGGCTGCTACCGCAAGGCTGACGAGTGCTCTGATGCCGACACCGCCATCATGAAGGCGAAGGGCTGGCAGCTCGATGCCGCAGGCTTCTGGCACCCTCCCATGCTCGGCCTTGGTGCTGGCCACGAACAACACACCCATCGGATCGGCGAATTTTGCTGCACGCGTGAGCTGAAGGCGGCGATCTCCTGGATGGCCCGTTATCCTTCCCAGCTCGCCGAGCTCTAAAATTGCATTAAACTGCTCGCTTCAAAATGATGGCTCTGCAGAATCATTAGCGCTCGCTTTGAGCTCAAGAAGGGCCATTAGTCCTTTATGTTTCCAATTCTCTCAGTTTATGAAAGGTCATCTTGAGGGTCTGCCCGACAAGCATATGACCAAGGCCTGCTGCTATCGTCTTGACGAAAAAGGTTGAGCGGTGTAATCAGCGCTCATTGCACCCGATCAATGACTGCAGTTAGAATTATTATAAGGCCCCCATCAAGATCTAGCTCTCTTACCCCACTGCCCCCCACGACACGAGCTGTCCTAGCAGCCGATAGGAAGGCTGACCCAGGTATGGTTAGTAATGACTCAATGAAATGCATGAGACATTGTGACATAATTTGTGGAGAGAAAAAAAGCTCTGTTTATCAAATAGTGCAGGCTAAAACCACAACAGATTGAGACTCAAGCCCGCGATCATGAATGATCGTACGAAGCAAGCCACCCGCATGGTGTCAGAACGGTGATTAGCTCCGTATCTGGTGACAGCTAGATGGAACATATTTATGGTGATATCTACTTCAGGCAGGTAAATGCGTCTGAATCAGTTGGAATGCGAGGACGAAGTCCCTCAGCTTTCTCAGCTGACTCACGAAAAGCACCGAGAATGTCATGACAGCAGCAACGAAGAGACAAACCACCAGAACCACCGTAGCATATCGGATTGCCATCACACAGTATTTGGCAACGGATACCTTTGCAGTGAAGCTGTCCTCGAGCTTCTCGACAAGCAGCATGGCTTGGCCAGCAGCCCTACTATGTGCTATTGAAGTCAGCGTGGACGCATTAACATGCCTCGAGTCGACCGCAGTGAACATCTCAGTGTGCGTGGAGTACTCCATGAAGAGCGCTGGGCCATTGCTAAAGTCGACCCCGATCGTACCAACCCACCCCAGGGGATCTGTCCAAGGGCTCGGGACAACAGTGGGGACAGCATGGCCGAGGGTGGCGAGCGATGCGGTGATGGAAGCAGTGTGCCACGAGAGTGCGGGGCCCGTTTGGCAAACCACAGCTTGTGATGACGCAGCCAAGGCTGTGGAGTCGAGGAGGGCCATGCCGAGCAAGTCGCGGTTGACCCTCATGATGGTGATGTTGCCCGTCAGGAGGAGGGCGAAGATCGGCAGTAACGTTACAAAGAACAAGGCGAGAGCATTCCTGGTGATACGAACGAATGGGCCAATGGACACGTTCATCTCAGGGTCATGGCGTCGGTGATGGGGGGCAGACCCGAAGACCATGGCGGGCACGGTCACGGCGAAGGAAAGAAACACAACGGGCATCGTGAAGGCGAAGATCACGGCGATGCGGTTGACCGTGACCGCAGCTGATCCGAGGCGAAGGATGGCGGCCGCGTCGTCCTGGCAGGATGCTAGCTCGGCTTCCGCGGCTGTTACGAGTTGGCTGAAGTCGGAGGCGGCCACTGGGTCAGATAGCACCAGATTCCACGCCATATCGAGCTTGTCGGCGTCGGGAAGACTCAGATCGAATGTGTTATTGCTGTATCTTCCAAAATCTCGAGATCGACCTGTAGATATGTCCCAAATGACACCATCAAAGGTCATACCGGCTGCGTCGGCAACAGACAGCGCTAGCCGGGCAGCAACCCCAGCAGAGTGCCTAATTCCGCTGGCGAATGACGCCAAGGAGGGTGAAGTCATGTCCAAGGTTGCCATGCTGGCCATGATGCCGTCAAATGAATCAAATGATGAGCTGATATCCTGTGCCAAGTCGGGTGATTGAGTAGAAATGAGACACTGTGTGTTATAAAGCATGACACCGACAGCTGCGAGTAGTCTGGAGACTGTTCGCCATCTGTTAATGATGGAATCAAGCTTGAATGTGACATCGAGACCGACATCAATAATAAGAACGTATGACAACTCGAACAAGAAGTGGGTGGCGACGATCCCCAGGGTCAGGGCGAGGCAGACGTTCACAGAGGTACGGAGAGGGCCTGGGGTGGCCGCCCTGTTGTAGAAGACGATAGCTGCGATAAGAATGACCATCTGTACAGCCTGGTAGGATGTGAACACAATGAGGTCGAAGATGAGTGAGTCGCCAATGATGGCCTTCGCTGCATGGACGGCAGCGTTGGACAGCTCTGACAGCTTTTCTAGCGCTTCCGTCACATAGCCTGCTAGCTTCCCGTCGTACATGATTGCTTGGGCGATCGCCAGCTGCTGGGTGCGGTTGAGGGCGAGGTCCGAGGCCTTGTCGCTGTACCAGAGGGTCCTGCCGTACGTCTCCGTGTCGCTGGCACTGTTGGTCTCCGCACTGTAGTCCCAAGTGAACTCTGGCACGTCTACTGCACTGAGCCCGAGCCCGTGGCCGGCCATGATGACAGCGACCGCCATGGGATGGTGTCGGGCCAACATCAGCTCGATGTACTCAGCAATACCGTCGCCGGCGCCGACAGTTGGGAGGGTATCTGCGACAACGAGGGAACGGTCGATAGCGATCTCTGTAAGTGCTGGTTTGATCATTTTGAATGAATCATACGACCCCGAGACAAACCTTGCTGCGTAGAAGTCGAGTTCAACTTGGCCGATGATCAGTGGGGCAACAAGATCTGTAGATACGAGATCTGCCCGTCGAGACCATTCGTTATACGACCCACAGTGCCGCAACATAGCGAAGACGAGGATTCCGCTGGAAACAGCAGCAACGAGCAGGACAAGTGTGATTGCTATCCATGTGTGGGCGATCCTGGCCTTAGTGGAGGAGAGCCTATTGATCCCGAGCCTCAATCCACCCTGCACCTTTCCTCTCCGTGCCCTCGGTCTCACAGGCAGCAGCTGAACCGACCAAGTGTGTGTGTCAGTCCCACTGCTCTCGACGACGCTACTCTCCTGATCTGGGTCGGGCAGGGCCTGGATGATGAGGTCCAAGTCTGTTGGATCGGTGCCGGGTGACTCGGAACCAGCCTCATAAAGATCCACATGGCCATAGTCGCTGCCATCAGAGGCATCAGTGTCCGTGGCGGGGCCGGCAACAAAGATCTCATCATCCACTGCTGCGAATGCCACCCGCCTGCCTCCGCCGACAGGGGGCATCGCCCCTTCTTCATCCCCAGAGTCTGACCCTGGACCGCCGACCGGGCCATACTCATGGTCGGAGTCGATGTCAAGGGGCGCTGAGTCGGCAATATCAGCCATCTCCTCGTAGGCTGTGTAGGGCGTGGCATCTGTTAGTGTGATGTCTTTGAACTGCTCGCATGCTATCATTGTCAGCCTGGCCTTGCGTCGGACCTGTTGTTCGGTCGCTCTCTGAAATCCATCGATGGCTTTGTCGCAGTTGAACATGACTTGGGGTATCACGCGTGTTGACAGCCAAACACCGATGGAAGTGAGCAATGCCAGCTCTGCCAGGAGGAGTACGAGGAAGAGAAGCACAGAGAAGGCCTGGAAAAGACGGAGGAGACTGGATATGCAACTGAAAGCAGCATTCATCGCGGGAAGGGCCAGCCTCGCCCCGTTGTACGCCAGGGAGCTGAGAGAGGGCGCACTGCCCGCTGCATCGTCGCCGTTTCTACTAACTATCTTGAAGTCACTCTGAATTGTGCTGGCTAGCGTGCCCAACGAGGACGACTGCACTGTAAGTGAGACCGGCGAGGAGTCATGACCGTTGACAACAAGAGTCGGCACATCAAATGATGACATGAGCGACTGGAGCCCACTGCTGGACGCTGACAGGGTGTCTACAGCGCGGTCAATGGCCAGAGCCATATCACCCCAGCCGTCAGGGAAGTATGGAGTAGGATCGACCATCCTCACAGAAAGGGCTGCCAGTGTACCATGGTGTATCGCGTGAGAGGCGTCATGTAGAGTCTCAATGTTACTGGTGCTGAGCTGTTGGAGAAAGGTAAGGCCAAATAGAATTGAACCAATCAACAACTGGAGTACGATGACAATGGTCGTGGTGACGATGGAAATGCGTGGGATGTTGAGAGAGACACTCACATCGCTGTCGGCATGGCCGGCCAGACCAATAGATGAGACAGACGTGACTGACGACGCTGCGATCGACGGCGAGGCATCCGACCCGACGCTCTCCTCTCTGAGCTTCTGTGCGGCCCCATGATCCTGCATGACGGAGTCGAGGAAGAGGCTGTACCATGTTCTTGCCAGCTCGCTGGGGTAGCGGTGGAGCAGTCTGGTGTACAGTCGGTTGGCTCGTCGGGCACTGATGCCGACCTGCTGGACCAGGGCGGTGACGATGCTGACGTTGACGGGGCCAGAGAGGGCGGGCCACAGCTTGCCCATCCTCACTAGCGTCCTGAGATGCTGCTCCCTGGCTTGAGCGAGCATTATCTGCGTGTTGAGGTAGGTTGCAGCCTTATCTTCGCCGTCAAAAGCGTGGACGAACTGCATATGTTCGATGTGGCGCTCGATGCCGACCACCAGCATCCGATTTGTCGGTGTCATCTCATTGAAGTGGTCAATGCGCATCTCGCGCCATCTAGTTGTCACAGCGGTCGCAGTCGCTGGTGAGTCGAGCCCGATCTTCAGCATCGCCATGCGCAGTGCGAGGGTCGACCGAACATCGTAGATGTCACATGTCCGTTTGAAGATTGCCATCGCTATCCCAGTCGTGTTGTCATGAGGGACGGTTCGTGACCGAGATGTAAGGTGTTTCAGGGCCAACTGACGCTGATACGACCACAAAGATCGAGTTCCGAGCTCGATGGTGAGGGCCGACAATCCCATGAGGTCAGGCTGAGCGAGCGTCGGTGGGGGTGCTTGAGCAAGGCCACGGAGCACAGCTCTTCTTTCAAAAGGATGGAGAATGATGGTTTTGAGAATGGAGAGAGGTCTAGAGCAGATGACGTCCTCGCCGAGAATGACTGAGAAGACGAGACGCTCGCAGTATGCAAGGCGAAGGAAGGAAACATAAATGGAAAGAACTACGATAAATGAAGAAATAAGGCCTGCGACGAGACTAATGACGGCAAAAACAACAGAGTCCGAGGTAAACGGCATCCTCGCAATATTGAGGACAGCGGCGAGACCAGCCGTGACCGCTGCTGAAGCCATGGCACCAACGGCAACAACAGAGCCGATGGCGTCGACCGGAAGCGAGATGAACGCGTTGACAGCGAGAAAGAGACTGATCGCCATTCCAATGACACATATCACCGCATTATACATGAGACATGTAAGTCTATCTTCAGACTCAACTCCATTCAAGTCAAGTGATGCCAGACGTATGGCAGCCCCCAGGATGAGCTGGGTCAGCATGGTTGACAATGCCACTCTGACCCAATGGGTCGGGTACAGCGTGAACCAGACCGGTGGTGCAGTCACTGCGGTCGAGTGTATCATGTTGTAGATGGTCCCGATCGCGACAAAGGCAGCACACGAGATACAGTGGAATATAAGGGTGGTCGGAGGGAAATCTGACACGGATACAACTGAATATATGGGTAGGAGGATCAGATAGTAGCCGGCGGTCGAATATAGTGGTACTAATAAGGCGTAGACGTGGAGACGAGATGCGAGCCTCAAAATATATCTAGAGATCGAGGTGATCCTATCGCAACCGTTCTTGATGGATGTCAATGTCACGATTAGTGGCAATAAGATCCCCAGTCCGAGGAAACCCCATGACAACAGGGGGACAACCAGGGGCGAGAGGAGCGATGAGGCGACCGGGACAGTCAAGAGGGCAACCCAGTCGAGCACAGCGAGGCAGAGGGCGTTCTTGGTGGATGCAGCGGCCAGACCAGCAACGAACGGGGCAACACAGGTCAGGATCATGAGGAATATCGCCACAGTGTGGTGACGGGGGCGTGCGGTGCGGTACGGGGCAAAGAGGGCCGTGTGGAGCCGCTCAACCCAGCCCTGTGGCGCCCCACGCATGTGTAACAACTGACGCGTCCTTTCATCGACAGCATGGGCCCTAGCAGTCTGGAGCTTGGCGTAGTTGACACTAGCAAGTTCCGAGAGGAACTGGCAGATGACAAGGCAGCTCTCTGCCGCAGCCTGGACCTTCGCAGGTGACAGTCTTACTACTTTCTCGAACATTCTGTGAGCATCCTCAATGTCGATACCGCTGTCCAATGCTGTCGACTCGATCAGCGAGGAGGCTGAGTCGAGGTCCATGGAAGTCACCCCACCCAGTGCCATCGTAGCTATGAGGTCACCGTCAAGCTGGACGACGGCCGAGGCCTCAACCAGGAAGCCACAGGAGCATCGGCCGATGAAGCATCTATTGGGCGCCATGCAGGACATTGCTTCAGCGTGACCCACACAATGGCTGGTAGCGGCAAGACTCTCGCATATGGCGGGCCTCTGCAGCGGGGATGTGACCTGATGGCCGTGCTTGTCTCTGATTGTCGCGGAGATGAACGTGTGTTGGGAAAAAAGAGCCGTGAGGGTCTCTAGAAGAGCCGGATCAAAGAGAGACTGGATTCTATTGGCAGGAGTATTGCTTCTCTCTGCCTTTTCCGCCTGAAACTCGAGAAAACGCCTCAACTGAGGCAATTCTTCGGCAAGTTCTGTTGGTCGCAAAGCGTGGGATGCAAAGATTTTGGTCGCTGTTTCCTTGAAAGTATCGTCTGAGTTCATTAAGCGATCGTCCATCCAACACAGTGCTGTCAGATTTGCGCAAATCTTTAGTTAGGCTGGCCGGCGTTGGACAGACTTGGAACGGTGTGGACCGGTACATTAAGAGGTATGTATTCATGTAATCTCTCTATTCCGCGCCTCTGGCGTGGGTTGAAGACGGTTGGTCGTACTGTTCACCACTACAAACTCAGATTAAATACGTAAATGGAGTTCTGGGAGAGAGCCGTCGCCAGCCTCCAGTGATATCCTATCTTAAGCTCATATATATTTTGTTTCGTAAAGTCGATTTGCGCAAAGATTGAAATGATTGAATCTGTTTTGGCGACGTCTGTGGTCAGACTTCATCGATACCATGCATGCATCTTCATATGTCGTTTGACACACACCAGCTTAGGAGGCACCCGACTGGCATTTATCGTCGTCTAGAAATCTATATTAATCTACAACTCACGGAATGAACCTATCAGCGCCACAACCAATCGTCTGGCCGAGCTCGAGAAGTGCCTCGTCCGCCACCGCACACATGGCATCCCTCGCCCCAGGCTGAGCCGCCCCGATAGTGCCACCCCCGCGGGCTTTGCTCGCATCACTGCGGTTGCTGATGACTCGATGGACAGTCTTCATGATCTTCCTGGGCGATAGGAACTTCTTATCGTTCCGTTGCTCATAGAAGCTCGCCTCCGCGCAGTTGTATGTGAGAAGCAGGGCCTCCATCAATATTCTGTTGGCGATCCACAGCCGGGCCCGGCCAATGATGTCCGCCGCCCGTCTGCCGTCTGATATCGCCAGACCGCTCTGACTCCACGCGTC
This sequence comes from Carpediemonas membranifera, assembly GCA_019828565.1. Taxonomy (NCBI): domain Eukaryota; phylum Fornicata; genus Carpediemonas; species Carpediemonas membranifera. The sequence goes on along the minus strand of JAHDYR010000014.1, from coordinate 202,663 downwards.
CTGGACCTCTTGGACGAGCTTTGCTGTCCGAAATGACAGCACGGTCTCGTCAAATCTGGTAACGCCATGGTCTGTCTTGGAACGACGTGGCGGGGCGTCGGCCTCACTCCTATGACCGTCGATGTCCGCTGCACCATCGTCCTGTGTGGTGCTGAGCTCCTGCTCAATAACGTCGCCGAGGTAATCGAGGATTGTGAAGGTATCTCCACTAAGCGGGCACTCCTCTATGTACATGACCAGGATGTGCAGTGCTTCCTTCGTCATCCGGTCGCCCTCGCCCGCCTGAGTGTGTGACCGGATAGCTTTCAGGTAGGATGCAAATACTAGAAGCTGGATCCGGTCTTTTGTCTTCAAAAGCATGGCAGCAGCGATAGACATGATCTGAATCCACTGTGGTGCCTTTGATTTCGCCAGTGCGTGCTCCACTGACTGGTATGTGGATCCGAGAGACTGTTTCACTCCTTCTGTCAGGCCGAACTGCTTCTCGCGCTTTCTGTGTCATTATTGTAGGTATACTATAACATACCGAACCTGCCTCTCCTTGGCAGTCTTATCACCGTTCATGGTGGTGCCTGATTGTGATACTGCAGAAAAATGAGCGAGACAAGTCACCCTACACAGTTTGAAGAGAATGGTTGACCTCCTACCAGGTTGGCCATTCGTTGTGCAGGCTCTGAAGATATCGCATTTTATGCACCAATACCACCTATATGGTTATCCACAGCCTATTCATTCTTAGTCAATCGGGAAACTTGATCTATAACCAAGTGTTTCAAGAGAGATCGCCAGAAGCCAGCAAGATCAGCGCAAATGATCAAATTCTCCTAGCATCTGTATTCCATGGCTTCCACACAATGGGACGTGCCATTGACGGATCTAAGTCTGGTATTGAGAAGGTATACTTCGGTGAATGCGTTCTAGAATGTCGGGGAACTCCTACTGGCCTGAAGCTCTTCGTGATTGCAGACAGGAGCTCAGCCGACGCTCTCACAAAGTTCCTCTCTGCAATATACGAGCTCCTAGCAGACATAGTTCTGAAGAATCCGTTCCAGTCTCTCCAGCAGCCCATTCGGAGCGAGCTGTTCACTCAATCTGTCTCGAAGACGGCCCTCGCTGTCAAGTGAAGGCGAGATCTGACGTGATTATCTATAGTTGTAGGACATAAACGGAGTACCAGCTTTACTGCTCAATCTTGTCCACTCTCCTCTGGTGCCTCCCGCCTTCGAACTCAGTCTGAAGGAACGTAGTAACAATCTCCTTGGCAACCTCAACACCAGTTACACGCCCACCTAGGGCCATGACGTTGGCGTTGTTGTGCTGGCGGCACATGTGTGCGCCATAGTGGTCGTGGAGAAGGGCGCAGCGGATGCCAGAGACCTTGTTGGCAGCAATTGAGATGCCGATGCCACTGCCACAGACGGCGATGCCGCATTCTACATAAGATCAGGTGTTGTTGATACATACTGCAGTTGCCAGCGGTCACTTCCTTGCAGATTGCCCGGGCGTAGTCAGGGTAATCGACGGAGCCATCCTCCTTGTGGCAGCCAACGTCGATGGGTGTCTTTCCAAGAGACTTCAGGTGCTCAATTAGCTCAAGTTTCAGTTCAATGCCGCCGTGATCGCAGCCGATGGCCACCTTGTTCTCCATCGTGATCTCACTTCAGTGACTTGCTGCTAAGGCAACTGCCTGGCACCTTACCCCTCCGAGCCAGGTGCCAGACCACAGCCGACATGAGCGTGGTGGATAGCTTATGGCGCTGTATGGCAGGCTCGTTCACACCATGACCACGCCCAACTAACGGAAGAAGAACAAGATCCCACTCATGTTATAAAACCACCTCTCACTGAGGCCTCACTGCCGCTCTTTCTATAGTATTCGCGTTTACTGGTCATCCCTTAGATGGAGGAAGGGAAGAGGTGGACGCGAACAGTGGCGCCGAAAGACTGGGGGGGAAGGTTGTGCTGGAAACGGGCACGGACAACACCGCTGTTGCCGTGGGCACGGGTGATACGGCCCCAGATGCAACGGGACTCGCGGCCAACCTTGTAGACGTAGCAGACGCGCTTGCCAAGGTAGAAACCGGTATCCTCCTTCACGTTAACGCCCTCGAGCTGAAGAAGAGTAGAGGAAGGACGCTGGATGGTACGGGTACGCTTGTAACCGAGAACGGTGCCCTTAACAAAGAGACGGGGAGTCGCCATGCTTTCGTTCTGTCCTTGAGAGAGAGAAACCTTAACCCGACAAAAATGGACAAAACTCTACAATGAAATTTCTGGAGGCCACTGGGTACTGCGAGGCTGTCTACTGCACCCATTCTCTCTGGTCTTAACTTCATTTGGCTCACAAAAATTCCTGACAAGAATTTGTGGTGGCCCGATTTGGCAGGATAATACCGTGGACGAAAATTGTGCCAGTACCCCACCCACGTGTATGAACAACAACAGCACTACCAACGGATAATGTATCTGGCTGTAGTGAAAGCAAGCACTAACATGCTTGCAAATGAGTCTAGTGCCCATCCAAAGCCCGACTCTCCCCATACGGTGTAGATTATGACACGTAATTTACAGTCCATCAAAGCATTCTGCCGAAATGGGTCTACCGCTGTTCCATATCATCGCGAAATTTTCGATCTGAAGAAATTGCAAAGCGGTGACCGCCAAATCGATCATATGTAGCCCGATCCGGCTGGGTTGTGCCAGTCGCTGGGTGAAGTTTGAGCGGATGACTCGGCGACCGCGCCGACTGTGCAACAAACGATCGAGCATGAACCAGCCACCAGATACAATGGAACTGGAGCTCAGCAGCATCATTGGTGACTGCATACCCGATAACCCCATTGTGACCGCCTTTGTGGACCCGAATGTCTCTGTTGCGTTGGATGGTGCCGTACGCGTGTATGCGCAGTGTTCAAGCCTCCATTTCCTCGAGATCGGGAGCCCCATTAGCACCTTCAAGTACATCCTCCATAGATGCCCGCTAGACTTCATCTACCGCGCCACTATTCTCGGGGATCTCACCAGCGGCGAACTTTTCGCCCTAGACCAGCAGTCTCGCCGCTTCCACAGCTTCAGCTTCCGTACCCGCCAGTGGAAAGCACTCGCCGACATGCCCACCGGCAAGCTGCGGGGCTTCGCGATGACTGCGGCCGACGGCTTCGTCTACGTCCACGGCGGGTCGGGCCCCGACGTATCAGACGCGCTGCACGTGTACAACGTCGCGGAGGACTGCTGGGAGACGCACCGCTCCTTCTTCGAGGCGGAGGCCCACACTGGCGTCGGCCGCTACCTGCTCTACCGCCGCCAGCTGCGCCGCATCCACCTCGGCCGCTTCGACGTCCTTCCCGACTGCCCCATCGAGACCGAGGGCGCGCAGGTGGTACAAACCAAGACCGGCCTCACTGTGCTAGCGGGCAGCAGGGTCGCTTCGTTCAACACGACCACAGACCGGTGGGGCGGCATCTGTTCCTGCGAACTGAGAAGCGTCCTCGGCACTGCGGCGGATAAGACCCTTCTCATGGGCCCTACTGGCCGTGTGTGGGACGTCTCGTGGCTCGTCCACGTCGCCATCAAGCCCGACCTCGCTGCCCTCCTCACCGACGTCGGCATTGATCCCCTGAGTATTGATGTTCTCACCGATACCGACGTCAGAGGCCGTACAGTCCTTCATATCGCCGCCGCTCACGCTCCTGAGATGCTCACCCCGCTCCTGGTCGCCGGATGTGACCCCAACAGTGTCGATCAGGGCCGCCTGCCACCCCTCGCTGACGCCGTTCAATCAGGGAACGTGGACGCTACCAAGACGCTGCTGGACGCCGGCGCCGACTTCAAACTAGCACTGGACCGGCTCCCGCGTGCTGACACACCCTCCCACGCCCTGCTACGCCGTGCCCGGCAGCTGGCCCGTGTGCTTGATTACCCAGCGTTCAACGGCCTCATCCATGCCCGCGGGTTCGACACCACCAGCCCCACCATCCTTACGGACAAGAACAAAGACGGTCACACTATTCTGCACGTAGCCTGCGACGAGTGCATCAACGCCATCCCCCAGCTGCTACGGGCAGGTGCAGACCCGTCTCTGATTGATCTGACGGCATCAGAGTATCCCGTGGAGGTTGTGGAGCTCATCAAGACTGCTGTGACTGACCGGAAGCGGGAGAAGAGACTCGCACACCGGAGTCGGGTGGTACATGAGTTACGTGACACTGAGCGGACATATGTAACAGCCATGAACTTCCTCCGTACCGCAGTAATCCCAGAGTTTATTCGACGGTCAACGGCCGAGGATTGGCCCAAGACCCTCGCCAACCCGGCTACCATCTTCGCTAATCTGAGTCAGTTCATTCCTGCTAACATCGACCTCCTCAATAGACTGGAGGAGAGGCTGGCCAGCTTTGACCCGGAGAAGACGCTTGTCGGCGACATATTCGTTCTCATCGGGCCCTACATCAACATGTATAAGCACTATAGCTCCAACTACGACGCTGCCCAGAAGAAGCTCCAGGCACCCAACACCAAGAGCGCCCTGGCTTCCTTCTTGGAGTGGGTGAGGTCTCATGACTCGAACCCGACTCACTTGGATTTATTGTCATATCTGATCATGCCAGTGCAACGCGTCCCTAGATACAAGATGCAGCTGGCGGAGCTCATCAAATCCACCGAATCTGATCATCCAGACATGCAGAATCTCGAGGATGCCCTTAAGATTATGTCAGATGTCGCCAACACCGTCAACGCCCACATGTCAGAGCAGGACCGTCGTGTAGCCGTCCAGGGCATCCGGACGGCAATCTCGAACTGGAATGAGATTGGCGGAGACGTCTCAGGCTATGACCGCCAGCTGTTCAAACGCGGTCAGCTATCGCGTCTCGCCCACCGAGCAGGCACGTGGAAGGGGAGGGAATTCGTTCTGCTGTCCGACGTCTTTATGTACCTTTCCCGTGGCCGCCTGTCCGTGGATAAGGGCTGTATCCCTTTATGTGCCGCCTTCGTGTCAGCTGGCGAGGACAACATCTTCGTAGTTCGTGCACCGGGGCGGGTGTTTGAGCTAAGGGCCGCTACAGCTGCCGAGAGAGACAGCTGGGTTACCGCTATTAGTCAGCGCATCGATGAGATCACCGCTCTCAAGCCCGGTCTCCGCCAACTCCGGGCGGAGCTCGAAGACATGGCACGCGATGCACGCGAGACCACACTACTTGCCTGCAACCCCCTGTCGCCAGACTGGGGTCAGATCTTGAGAGATATCCGAGACGATATTTGGAGACAGATGGCCCTTGATGCATTCAAGACTTTCCAGACCAATATTCCCGATCAAGCCATCTCAATCTCAAGATTTGCCGAAGATTCGACCTTCCGTATCGGATCTATGGTCGTATCTGTGACCGCCACATCACTGTCATTGCTTGATTGTGACCCAGAGGTGCCAGCACGCTACGAGTTCCGACTTGAAGCCGAGTCTGAGTTTCCTCTGCTCGCCGTAGCCCGAGCCTGCTGCTTCAAGGACAGGGTATACGCCCTCAATGACGACTGCGCTATGTTCTATGCTTTCGATCTGACTAAGCGCGTTTGGCTGAAGCTCGCCGACATGCCCACCGGCAAGCTGCGGGGCTTCGCGATGACTGCGGCCGACGGCTTCGTCTACGTCCACGGCGGGTCGGGCCCCGACGTATCAGACGCGCTGCACGTGTACAACGTCGCGGAGGACTGCTGGGAGACGCACCGCTCCTTCTTCGAGGCGGAGGCCCACACTGGCGTCGGCCGCTACCTGCTCTACCGCCGCCAGCTGCGCCGCATCCACCTCGGCCGCTTCGACGTCCTTCCCGACTGCCCCATCGAGACCGAGGGCGCGCAGGTGGTACAAACCAAGACCGGCCTCACTGTGCTAGCGGGCAGCAGGGTCGCTTCGTTCAATGCATCCCTGAGAAAATGGACCGACATCGCGCCCTGCGACCCCGACGCTGTTCTAGCAGTGAAGGATGGTGTGGCCGTCACGGTGACACCCCCGGCCACCTACAGGGCTGTCCAGTGGAGGCCCCTAGAGCCCACAGAATCTGCTCCCCCCACCCCGCACGTGGTACTCGACTCCCCAGTGGACCTCATGTTTGTCATCGACAAAGGGTTCGACCTTGAGGCAAGGGACGAGCACCAGGAGACCGCACTGGTAACTGCAGTCAAGCAGGGCAAGCCGTACCCCGTCAAGCTGCTGTTGGAAGCCGGCGCTGACCTCAGCAACACCCGCGAGGTCGTCAAGAACCCAGAGATCGCCATGCTTCTCGACGAGGCACACGCACTCCGGAGTATCAGACGCGATGAGGCGTTCGTCGCCCTACTGCAAGCCAACGGCATCGATCCCGGATCGCCCGACCTCGCCGAGAGTTCTGCTGTCGATGGGTGGACCGCCATGCACTATGCCGTCTGGAGGCCGTCAGTCATCCCCCTGCTGTTGAGGATAGGCATGAATGTCAATGCTGCAGACCGCCATGGTCTGTCACCCCTTGCGGTCGCTGTAACAATCAGGAAGGTCGACGCTGTGAACGCCCTGATCGAGAACGGAGCGAATCCCAACCTTGTGCCGGAGGAGACTCTCGAAGGCCGCATTGAGGCCGCCCTCATGGTCCGGCAGGCCCAGAGTGTTTGGGCGATCCGACATGGTCCAGAGTTTGCCCCATTCCGAGTAATTCTCCGGGATGCCGGGTTCGACACGACTGACCAGGCTCTTATTGTGACTCAGAACGACAATGGTGACTCAGTACTGCATATCGCGTGTGTCCAGTACCCCGACGCCATCCAGACACTCATCGACGCTGGAGCCCTTGATGTTGAGAACATCAACGAGCAGAAGACACCGCTCGAGCTTGCCGTCGAGTACGACCACTGGTACGGTGTCCTCGGACTTCTCATGGCAGGGGCTACCCCCCTTAATGCCAGGAACCCGACACCCAAGGGTCACCGCAGCGGAGAGCTGCTGAGGCAGGTCCGCCGCTATGCGGAGGCTGCACGGCGACTCCATTCGACTCGACCGGATGTCAAGGAGCTCAAGGCGATGTGTTTCGACAACGACGAGACAGCGCTGAGACTGAAGCAGACTCAGGCCCTCTGGTACTGCCGTCGGGACGCTGAGTTTACTGCGCTGTGCCACTTCAACAAGCTCAAGCCAAGGTCGCCGTCCTTCATGTCCGACTTGGATGCCCATGGCCGCGCCCCCATCCACCTAGCGGCCCAGCACCTTCCCGCCATGGTCCCGGTGCTGCTCATGGCTGGTGCGGAGCTGGATGCGAGAGACGGCAACGGCTTCACGCCACTATTCCTTGCATGCCGCTACCACCCCTCACTGGTCAGCGTGCTGGCGGCGATGGGCGCCGATGTCAATGCCGTCACCGCCAAGGGTGTCTCGCTGCTCCATTTCGCGGTCAGAATCCAGCCCAAGCTGATTCGCACCCTCGTATCTGCTGGTGCGGATCTCGAGAGGGAATCCGATCTTACCAGGATGACAGCTCTAGAGATCGCCGCAAGGTTCCAGCCAAAGGCCGTCCCAACGCTCCTGGACCTCGGGGCCGACCCCCGGACGGTTACCAACAGGGCGCTTGGAGAGACGGACCCTAAGGCGAGTCTGCTGATCGAGCGGGCCAAGGAGGATCGGGAGAGCAGCGGCGTGGGCGGTGTTGTGCGGTCTCTGGTGAAGAGAGGGCTTAGGAGATGATTGTAAAGGTACTTAGATCGGACGGTAAGTTGATAACATTTATGTAGAGTTCAGCGCACTATTATATTAAATGATGGCCGCCGCCCCTGGTTCCTTTTCATCGTCCGCAGCCCTCTCTTGTGTTTGCCGCTCTTAAGGTGCACATCATACTGCTGCCTCCCCACGATATCTCGACCGCAAATGTCACAATGGAACACCTTACGCGCCTCTGGGTCAGGCGGCGCTAACGTTGCCTTGTAAGGATGTGCGATGAAGTGTCTTATGATCTTCGCGGTCTGCCCAACGATGTCACCCCAACCGTCGACCCTCACCCTGGTCGTGTCAACCTCGACCACCGGGAAGCCGCGCGCCTTGAGAACGTCCACTGCCTTTGCCTGCTTCTTCGCATAGTTCACCGTGCTGGTAACAACAGTCTGGAGACAGTCGTCGATCAAGTCGTCGAGCCCGGTCAGGTCGGGCAGACGATGTACTTGGGCTGGCAGTGTTGGACCCCACAGCAAGGCCAGCTCTCGGTCAGTCATGGAGTCCAGTGCATCTCTGTGGAATCTAGGTGAATCTTCGACCGTCATGTCATCCAGGATTCTGTCAACCAACGGCTTCAATTCCTTCAGCCCGATAGCTTGGAATACGCCTCTGTCAAGCATTGCACCCTCAGAGATTCCCTTCAGATACAGCCCGACCGCTTCACTTACCACACCCTGCGCCTTCATTTCGTCAACCCGGGCCTGGGCGCGGCGGGAGAGTTCTTCAGGGTCACAGGTTAGGTAGATGACGAGGGAGGCGAATGAGGCCTCGGACTCCTCCTTCTGCTGGTATCTACTGGGGAAGTTGCCTGTCATCTCATAGCAAACCATGGCTTCTCTATAGGCCCGTCTAGATCCGAGGGCCTCGAATGGAACGCGGTTAGCAGTGCAAGTCTGCTTGAAGACGGCCTCGAGCTCATCGAGGGGGAGGTCCCACTTCTTCTGGAGCACCGAGTACCCTCCTGCGGCCGGGTCTACGGCGTCTATGTACTCCTGGTTGCTTCCCAGGAGTGAATCGAAGGCCATAGTTGATGCTGCGTAGTACACGGTGCCTCCGACAATAAATGGGACCTTATCCCTCTTATGGCAGTCATTAATGGCCTTCACGGCCGCCTGCTGGTACTTCATCACCGTGAACGAGGGGTCCAAGGGCGAGACAGAGCTTAGCAGATGATGCGGGATCCCTGATGCCTCAGCGTCGGTGACCTTGGCAGATAGAATGTTACAGTGCTCGTATAGCTGAATTGAATCGCATACAATGACCTCACCGCCGAATTCGGCGCAGACCTTCGTCGAAAGAGACGTCTTTCCCGATGCGGTCGGTCCTACGTCAAAACTACTGTGCTTCTACGTACCAAGAATGCAGACCACTGGCCTGTTGCTGTCGTATGGCTCTGGGACGGCCCAATCCGTCATGCCGCCAATTTTGGTCGGTAAAGTGCGCGGTCCCGTTGTGTGCCAGATATGGCAGGAAACCACACGTGATGGTCTCATGATCACGGCCGTGTGCCCGATCAATGAGCAGGGGCATCGCATGCCCTGTATACTTCGGTATCGGGTGCATGTAGGCAGAGTCGGAATCCAGCGACCGGGAACCAGGTGGATAAGATCTTCTTCATCAGATCGATTGCAATCCCGCCGAAACAGTTTCGTCAGATAAGGTAATTTAGGCCCCGTTCGCATCCACCGCGCCACTCCTGTCATTTGACCGAAGGAAGCTATCACAGTGTCTTCTGGTTCAGTCAACCCAAGCCAACCTGAGGTTGGGCGATGGTTTCCTCGATGTGTCACAGCTGGCATAGTTGAAGGGCACAACAGTGGTTGACCTCCCATGACTTATCCCATATCCAAGCAGACTCGACTTCTGGATTTACCGAGGACCGCAGTGTAACATCCAGCTTGCAGGACAGGGATGATGTGACCCAGATCGCTCCATGCATTGCAGGGTTGATCCTCATCCACCCCTTTGAGTCCATGAGATCGAAGTCAGACATGGTCTGCCTCACCATAACAGCGAATGGGGCCACGGTGAAGACAGCAGAAGCAGTAGAATGATCAGCGGATACGGTCGAGTAACAAGCCTCTCGAAGCAGCTCATTATTGGGCTGCATCACACAATCTCTGCTGACCGCAAATAGCTTTTAATTAAAAAACGAACAAAGACAAGCCACCGGGACGCCCTCCACAACAAATCATCCAACCCTCATCTCCGATCAATTACCCGTGGTGACTGCATAACCGCCGTTGCTATCCTGGTCGACAGCTTCCTCATAAGTCTGGTGGGTGGCGTATCAAGCACAGAGTTGGATGTCATCTCGGTCTCGTCCTCAAAGGCCTCAGCAAACAAGTCACCCAGCCTTACACCCTGAGTGCGGGATAACGTCCACAGCCTGCGGGACATGGTGAACCATAGCAGTTTCCCCGGAGTGAATGAAGCCCACCACTCCATACGGCCGGCAGGGGATGTCTGCGCGAGGATGCTCTTGTGCATTATCGAGAAGAAGGCCAGGAAAGTTTCCCGGGTGGCCGCAGTGAACGCCAGCACTTGGCCGTTTGATAGTTGGAGACAGAATGACAAGTGGGGTTGTGTACAAGAGGGGCTGGTAGCCGTTCCATGCCAGAACATTGGAGACAGACACCCTGGTACGATCTTACGAATGTTACCGACAGAGATCTTGGCCGTCTGGGAGCTTGGATCGTGCCCCCACGAGAACACCAGGTTAGTTGGGTCAAACACAATGAACCGCTTGGTCACCTTGCCGTTTGGGAAGGTGGGGTACTTCCACGCCCACGCCCCTCTCTCCACTAAACTCGAATGACAGAACACCGATCTCTTTCGGCGATGCATCCCCTTACCCGTCGGTGTCCGTGAGAACCGGCCCGACAGCGTCGTGGGAGTGGTCGAGAACGCGTCAGAGTCAGAGGAGGGCTGGGAGTCGAGCTTGTCCCTTCCAGCTCGGGGTAGTGAGGCTGCTGTGAGGTTGAGACGGGGGATGTGGAGCTCGCCCGGCCTCGTCTGGAGGCTGTCGTCTGAGATCAGCGCCGTGTCGAGTGAATTCTGTCTCGAGTGACTCAGTTTGAATACGATTGAGTCGTTATCTGGGATGTCGACGTCTTCGACCGTCAACAGCGACATTGAGTCATCATCTCTGTCACCGACGGCGTCAGCGTCATAGAAATCAGGGATGCTAGGTACAGTAGACAGCGTTGAGTGATGCTTCTCGTCGCTCGTGTTCTGCTTTCCGTCTGATGTCGCGACCGGGCTGTCAGGACTCTCGGCAGTCTCTCCGAGTCCCAGGGAAAACATGATACGACCAATACTGCTGATCGAGCCAAGCTTGGAGTCACCGTCGTCCATGCCCGATTCAGCATCGCACTCAGTGATTGGTTGCAGTGAGACTACAGTTGATGATTGGCTCAGCTCTCCCTGTAGCACGATCGACGTATCTGACTGCGACCTGGAGTCATAGCTGCGGGGGTCTGTCTGTGTGTTAGCATCGTCTGTCACGACGGAGTGGGGCTGAACGGCCCTGAGATCCTCGATCGTCCTGTTGGCAGTGGCGATGACGGCTGACTGGTGCCGCACGAGCTCTGTCTGCTCCCTAAGCTCGTTGGTCATGGTTGCAAGCTGCTTCTCGAGGGCGGCAGCCCTGTTTCTTTCTTCCGCGAGTGAGGTGGCCAGCAAGTCATGAGCCGATGCAAGTTCATCGTTATCATGGGCGAGCCGCTGGAGCTCAATGTCGATCGTATGTAGCCCTATCTTTAGGCGTGAGTTGTTGGATACCGCTGAAAGTGGCGAATTGCCCTGGCGGTATGGTGAAAAGCGATCGAAGGAATTCTCCATGTCGCCAAAGCCAGTTTCGATGGATGTTAAACTAGAATCGCTTCTTGATGAGTATTGCAGCGATCCATCTGGATCATATAGCATGCGGGACATGCTTTCGGGCCGATTCGCGGTCATGCTCTCAATGCTTGAAGATGGAATTGCTGTGACCCAAATCTTTCTCCTGATAGGCTTGATAGCGCCTTGATGTGTCAGATCCGGGGGCAGAGGGGGCGAGGCAGCGATTTACATGCAGATTTATGAGGGAATCATTTGAGTGGAAGACGGCAGAGTGGACCACACAGATCCATCGTGACAGCAGAATCAGGGTCGTGCCGGTAATTGGATACAATGCAAGGGTGAATCGTTGACGGCCACCTACCCTCATGGCTGCATGTCAAAGGGAAAGGCTGTCTCGCGTTCTCCAGCAAGGAGGAGCATGGCGTCACTGTCTGCCGCAGTCTGGACGGGCGTCTCTTGCTCAGTGCACTCGAACCGGAGCCGCTCCATGGCCTTACGCATGATGTATTTGTGGTCCAGCCTGTGCCGCAGTCGCCGCCGGAGTTCAACAGTCGCACGCACCTCCAGGCCATCAGACAGCGTGCGCTCCTCGTTGATGTCGTACGTCTGTAGGATGGCGTTCAGTTCCCGGGCTGCGATCTGGTTCGAAATTGTCTTGAACAACTCGATGTAACGCTCCTGAAGAGAGGGATTAAGTTGGCATGGCTCCAATGCATCGCCAAAATCATCTGTTCCTATCGCTATGGCAAGTTTTCCACCAGCCTTGTCGGTGTGGGGAGTGATTCCTTTCATGAATTCGTCGTACAGGAGTACTTTGCGGGTGATATTGGAGAGCTGTGGCATTTTCACATCATAGATTCTACGGGGATCATCTGTTAGACCGGACCAGGACTTGATGCCGTGCGATCCTAGTTCTTCAGTCATTACCAGTTGGGCAAATCCGGCAAATCAATTTCCGAGGCTATTGCCGGGTTGGGTAGTTGTAATGGAGTGCCTATCCCATCATATCGCTTACAGGTGTCGGATGGTCTTGTTCGAACCCCCCATCACAGCTGAGGTGAATGTTTTGAACCACTATTTTGTGTACTCAGCGCCACAACATATTTAGGGAAATCACATGTCAATGTGGCATCGCGATCCCGAGGCCACGCGATGGCAGTCTGTCAGATCATTCCAAGATCTGCTGAAAGCTACTTGGTTAAGCTGGGAAGGTGAGCGTTTCAAGCGAAGACACGTTTCAGAATGTCTGCAACAACCAAATGCCTGCTTTTCTGCGCTGGTAACCCTCTAATGGATGAGATCTACACCAAGGAGGTTAATGGCGAGTTTCTGAAGAAGTCCGGTCTGGAGCCCGCGAGGGCCGTCATCTGGCCGTCAGCAAAGCTCAGTGACCTCATGGCTACGTGCGATGCTTCCTTTGAGGCCACTCCCGGCGGCAGCGTGCTCAACACGGCTCGGATTTTCCAGGCCATCCTCGCATACAACGCCAAGCGATCCATCACCACCGGCGATCAATTCTGCGTGTTCTATGCTGGCAGTGTTGCTAATGACGCGACTGGTAACCGTATGCGTGAGATGCTCACCGAACACAAGATCGAGCACCGCTTCTGTGTCACCGAGGACGACTCTACAGGCCACTGCGCCGTCTTCATCGACGACAACAGGGACAGGAGTCTCGTAGCGTCACTCGGCGCGTCCACATACTTCGATCCATGCCTCTTTGACCAGCCGGACGTGCTTCGTTTCTTGGACGAGGTGCCCGCCGTTTACTTCTCGGGATTCTTCATCACTGACAACTATAAGTCCACGCAGAAGCTCATCGAGCTCGCCCAGCAACGCGGCAAGAGCATCTGCTTCAACCTGGCGTCACCCTTTGTTGTCAACGCCTTTACCGATCGTCTCCTCGCCGTCGTCGAGGCGTGTGACGTCCTGCTCGGTAACGAGGCCGAATACGGTTCCCTGGCCGAGGTGATCGACTTCCCCAAGGAGGCTGACGGCAAGGTCGACCTGTCCAAGCTTGCAGTCTTCCTCTCGACGTGGAAGCGCGGCGATCGGGCACTGAGGAACGTCGTCGTCACCCAGGGCCCCCACGACACCATCGTCGTCGACAAGGAGACGGACGGCAAGCCAGTGACATTCCCTGTGGAGGCCGTCCCCCGCGAGCAGCTCATTGACACGAACGGCGCGGGTGATGCCTTTGCCGGCGGGTATACTTTCGGGCGCATCATGGGCTACTCGATGCAGAGGTCGGTCCATGTTGCCCACCTCATGGCGAAGATGGTGATCAAGCGCAGCGGCGTGCAGACGGAAATCTCGGACGACGACATGCAGTAAGACATGAATGGTCTCGGTTAAACTATAATATATGATAATGATCAGTATATGACTGGCTTAGGCGATCATGGTTTCACGAGAGTCAACCCAGCTGTGTCGATGTGCTGGCATGCCATGCCGAGTCTTGATCTGACACGATATGATGTCATGACACACATAGTGGGGAATGATTCAGACTTGAAGACAAATCTCCACGATCTCGGAGATTTAGGACCGAGAATTTTGGGCACAAGACAGTCGGCGATCATCTCCATGGAAGCAAGTACCCGTGAGCAACAGAACCACGGGAACATGCTTGGTTCTTCAGATGGAATGAATACTGCTGGAACAACCACAACCGCAGCTTCTGATGGCAGCGGAAAGGCAATGCAGGAACAGATTGCGGCCCTCCAGCGGCAAATGAGGGAACTAGTCGATGCTAATGCGAATCTCAAGGCCAGAATATACTCTGCTGAGGTCGATAAGAGCCTTCACATCATTGAGGTTGCCGCGATGAAGAAGTTGAACGCCAAACTCACCGCAGAGGTCACCCAACTCAAGGAGACCAGGCAAGACGCGGATAGCACTACTAAGGCCCTAAATGACGAGCTCAGACAGGCCGGAGAGGAGCTTACAGAGACCAAGGCCGCCGCTAAGTGTGCACGGTTCTCTCTGAAAGAGCAGAGCGCTGATAACAAGAACGAACAGAAGACATTGGAGGAGTATGCCGCGAGGATTACTGCGCTCGAGGCTGAGCTGAAGGCGAGGGATGCATTCGACGCTGAGGCCAGCCATGACACCGAGACCGAGACAGTACAGACGGATGAGAAGATGCTGGGCACGATTGCTGAGCTGAGAGAGCAGCTTGCCCATGCTCATCGAGAGGCAGAGGAGCTTAGATCCCGGCTCAGCGCCAGTGAGGCCCGGACTCAGCCCCCTGACGCTGTGGGCACCGATGACGCGGCTAAGGCAACGATCACAGAGCTTAATAGCGAAGTAGAGAGGCTGAAGGCGAGCGAGAATGAAGCTGGCGCGAGGATCGCTGCGCTTCAGCACGAGATTGATGTCCGCGACGCCGATGAACGCAAGACAGCAGCGCGGTCGGCCGAGCTCGAGGCTGCCGTCGAAAAAATCACCAAAGAGCTGCGTCATGCCCGGTCTGAGCTGTCTGAGCTGACCCAGTCCCGGGCTGATATCACCCCAGCCTCGTTGGCTGAGCTAGTGACTCGGGCAGAGTCGGCTGAGGCCGAGGCGGCCCACGCACAGGCCCAGCTTAGACAAGCGGGGTCCAGCGAAGACGCTGGTACCATGTGTGAGTATGTTCAACGGATCACCGCTCTTGAGGAGGAACTCAAGCTGGTAACCAGAGATGACTGGGGTCCTGATGACACAAGGGCGAGCGATTTGGCGAGAATCAGGCAGCTTGAATGCGCACTGGCTGAGCTCGAAGAGAAGATCGACGAGTCGACCAACGTGGCTCAGGGACTCGCCGCCGAGGCCGACATGCCCACCGAGCGCGGGCAGATCCCTAGCCAAGAGCCTGCTGCTGACGATATGGACCAGTTACAACGCGAGTACGCCGAAATTCGCGCCAGTGAGGCTTCTGCAGCGGAGAAGATCGCGGCACTCCAGCACGAGATCCTCATATGCGAAGGAGAGGAGCCCAACACCGCGGCCCGAATTGCAGCGCTCGAATCCTCTCTTTCCGAGGCCAACGCAGCTCTTGCCCGTGCCGTTGCCGACGCCGCCAGCGTAAGCCAGTCCAGACCCGAGATCTCGGTTGATGATCTCGAAGATCTGAAGACACAGCTCAAATCAGCCATTATTGAGCGCGACCAGGCTCTGGCTGCCGCCCAGGCTGCACAGGCGTTTCTGCAGCAGTATGGTGCAGATGGTGAGTCGTCTAGGGCCACCATCGACGACTACGAGGCCCGCATCATGGCTCTTGAGGCCGAGGTCAAGACCCTGAATGAAGATGATGCGAGGAACCGTGCTACTGCCGATGCCCAGCTTGTAGCGGCCGAGGATCGCACAACCGAGCTTGCCGATACCGTATCCGAGCTGGAGGCCAAGCTTGACCAGGCGCTGCGGGATAACGAGGCCCTACGCGCCCAGCAGGGTAATAAGGATGCCGATGTTCCAGCACAGCCAGTAGTGTCAGATGGTGCGACTGCGGCCGAGTTGCAAGCGGAGATCTCCCGTCTCACAGCTAGCGAGGACGCTGCCACCGAGAAGATCGCTGCGCTTCAGCACGAGATTGATGTCCGCGACGCCGATGAACGCAAGACAGCAGCGCGGTCGGCCGAGCTCGAGGCTGCCGTTGAGACTGCCACCCGCGACCTCGATCAGGCCAAGGCTGAGCTCGCAGCCGCCGAGCCCGCCCTCAGACGTTTGGCCCGAGACCAAGTTGACCTTGAGGCCCGGTTAAAGGGCTATGAGACGGCTGAGTCAAGCACCGACGACGAGGCCATGCAAAGGATCACTTCCCTAGAGCATGAGCTTGTTGCCAGAGATCTCGACGACGCCAAGAAGCAGCGAGAGGTATCGGAGAAGATCGACCGCCTCGAGAGAATGCTGAGCACTGCCCAGTCCATGGTCGCCGAGAAGCAGGCAGAGATTGATGCGATGGCCAGGAGCGTTCCCATTCAATCCGCCCCAGCGCCCCCGCCCCCTGCTAGTGATGACGGTGTGGACGAGCGCATTGCTGTGCTCGAGAATGAGCTCAGAACTATCCACGCCCACGCCGAGGATGATGTCGCGGACCACGTTGCGGCGACACAGCAAGAGGCAGAGAAGCGGGCAGCAGCTGAGGCCGAGCTCAAGGCCGCACATGACAGTCTCGCCGCCGCCCAGGCCGAGACAGAGTCCTACCGGGAGACTCTTAGGGCTCTTGAGGACTCCGGCGAGACTTCCGACTCTGCTGCTGTGGCCAGAGTCCATGAGCTGACCGCCGAGCTCGAGCAGCAGGCGAAGTTCTACCAGTCGAAGTACGCTGAGCACGCTGCCGAACTTGCTTCCATGCGGGCCAAGGTCGACGCTGCGCATGCTGAGACGGTGCAGGCTAAGACCGACGCCCATGCGGGTCAGCAGAGTCTTATCGAGGACATGGCGAGTGCGGCCGCGGAGAGGGAGCAGCTGGAGCACTCTCTGGAGGAAGCCTCTGGCACGGTGATCATGCTTAAGGATGAGCTGCTAACCCAGACCCGCGGCACGGCTGCTGAGATGAAGACTCTCGACAGTCACATTGCACGTCTGACACGGGAGCTCGATGAGACGAAGACAACGGCGCAGGAGCAGGCATTGGAGGCCACGGCAAGGCATGAGGCTCTCAGCAAGGACCTCTCCGCCGCACTTGATGAGCTCACGCGGTACAAGGAGGCTCATGGACCCTTGTCTGAGCCCGAGCCCTCTTCAATGCCAGCCAGCCCCCGCACAGAGACGATGACGCCAACGATGCCTCCCCCACAGGTTGCTGTCGACCAGCCCAGTCTTGCTGCCCGGAGTACCCCGAGCGTACCTGCCAGCGTCAAGGATAGCTTGCGACACCGCGACACCAGGGGTGGTCGGCGACTCTCTATCGAGTCACCGCGCCCACCAATGGGTGATAGACCACACAGGAGAGCCGCATCATTCTTATCGAGACACGTTCAGCGGGCTGACATGGCTGAGACGGAAAGGGAGGAGCTGAATGCAGCGAGGGAGCATGCAGCTGATATAGAGTACCAGCAGAACATCAGGAAGACTGTGATTGCCTCCGACCGGACTGTGGCGCAGCTCATTGAAACAAGGGACCAGATGTCTGAATATCTTGCCTCCATCAAGGGCGAGCTTCCCGCTGACCTCGTCAACGTCGGGCAGACACTTGTTGGTCATATCAGATCCATATCTGCGGATTATCCCCGCAGTCTCATGGGCGACGTGACCGACGAGGCACTATCATTCGCCACAGACGTTTCTCTGCTGTCCACTTTGCTTTCAGGCGCTGTCGAGCACCAGGAGGCCAAGGGCGTGTCAGCTATCGCATATGATGCCTATGACGAGGGTGCCATCGAGCTAATGATCGGCATTCTCCGGCAATTCAAGGAAGGCTGTCCCACCTTCAGGATTGCACTCGCCAAGCCGGTGGCGTACGCCGTAGCTGTCTTTGCCATGCATTCCCTGTCATCGCTATCCCTACTTGAGGACGCCGAGCACGACATCGTCTCTGAAGCCAACCGCGACGCCGTTTCCGTGGTGATGTCCTTCGTCCCCGAGAACGAGGTCCTTCTCGTGCTCACAGACCCCCTGCTACTGTCATCAGTGGCCACCGCCCTCCACGTGCTGTCCTCCGTCGCCACATGCTCCGCCGGTAGGGCCGTGCTCGGTGCACCAGGCCCAGTCGGGTTCCTCAGCAGACTCCTGGACCTCGAGGGTGACGCCACAGCTGCTGTCATGGCGCGGAGGTCGGCCTGTCGCTGTCTCAGGAACATTGCTCTCCCGGGCGGGGCGACGAACGGCGCCATTGAGCTGGACACCCTGACCAAACTAGTGTACATTTTAAGGACAGACACAGACGTCGAGACTCTGCGGTTCGCCACACACTTGATGGCCCTCGCTCTGCGGTCCCGTCGTAATCAGCAGCCCGACTTCGTTGAGTCGATGCTCGACATGATGAGCCCGCATCTGACGTCCCCTGACACGGAGACCTGCCGTAACGCCATCTCATGCCTGCTGGTGCTCTCCTCGAGCTCTGTCTCGACTGTGACCCGGCCCGACATTGTCGCCAAGCTGCCCGCTGTCCTCTACACCCACTCTGATCCGAAGCCAGTGGTCATGGCGCTGTCGACCATCGAGCGCGTCATCCGTATCGGCGGCGTCGGGTTCGACTCTATCGCCCACGTCCAAGGCCACCCGCTGCTGCCGAAGCTGGTCAACTACCTCGTCGGCCCCAGCGAGGATCTGGCGTGCAAGGCCTCCAAGATCTTGGTCCACTTCTACACAGCCCCCAAGGAGGGCGAGGAGAGGGCCGGGTTCGAGGCCAGGGTCGCTGAGTTCGTGGGTACGGCCACTGCGGACAACACGCCCGCTCTCACGGCCCTGAGCCAGAAGCTGCCGGAGCTTATGAGTACGGCGATCATCGATCATCTCGTCGCCGTCGGGACCATTGTGGCCGGCATCAGCACCGTCCCCGCCTGCATGGACGAGATGGTCTCCATGGGCATCATACCCCTCGTCCGGAGTCTGCTGAGCAAGACGTTCGGCCCCACCGACGCCTTCTTCCACCAGTCTGAGGGCGAGTACCCCTCCGCGGCCATGTCCACCGCCTCTGTCCGGGGCCGCAGTAAGAACACGGCGATGCACCGCACTGCCATCATCCTGGCCATCGCCCGGAACATTGCACTGGACGACGCCAGGCTGGCCCAGCTGGTCGACGTTGAGAGCCCTGTAGAGGGACTAGGACTCGACACCATGCTGCTCGTTGCTGCCCACGCCGCTGAGCCCGCCGTAGCCGACATTTCGACTATCGCCCTCGAGCTGCTCAGTCTTGTAGTCTCCCAGATCCCGGTTGCTTCTGCCCTCAACCAATCCCATGTGAAGGTCGAGGGTGTGCCGGTCATTGATTCCGTAGTCTCAGAGCTCACCGATGCCCCGGATCCCGCCGCTGTCAACGCATTGTGCAGTTTATGCTTATCAGCGCCCAAGGCCCGGACGATCTCCCTTGTTCGCCGCATCATGGCGGCAGCTGTTGCCGGGCACGACGCCAGTGCATGCATTGAAGCCATATCAGCGGTACCTATAGAAATGCTCGCGGATGCCGACACTCCCGCGTTCCTCGTCAAGCTCCTCGCCAGCACACCTGCGCCCGGGGTGCCCGAAAAGGCCATACACCAGCTGCAGCTCCTAGCCGAGTTCAGCAAGACCCAGTGCCAGGCTGCAGGTGTCATGCAGGCAGTTATCGCGACCGAGACGCCAGCTGTCAAGTCAGCGGTTGATTCCATCATCCGACAGGTGTACACGCCTGGTGACAAGAACGAGCGAGTCCTCGGAGTCGTCGTCGACTGCTTCCTAGCCGATCTATGTAACGAGAAGTGGTCGGAGTTCGGTGCTGACATTATTGCCGCTGCCGTCGACTCCAGAGCGCTCTTCACATCGGATGAGAGACTGGCCAAGCTCAGTGCTGCCCTGGAGATGTGTGCGCTCAACGAGGACCTAGCTGAAAGCATCCTGTCGCTGCTGGAAGCACTCGTTGAAACTGACCCGTCATCCAAGAAGCTCGAGCTGACGGATCACCCCATCAACACCGCTCTCGCAGGCCTCCCCGACGTTGCCATCTTCCTCAGCGTCGTCAAGAAGCAGAGCAGAAAGAAGGGCCCCAAGGACACAAAGTTGCCCAAGGTCCGGGCCTCAGAGCTCTTAGTCGCAATGAGCAAGAGTAAGCCGACTGCGGCGCATTTTAAGGCCGCATTGAAGACGGCTGCTGACCGGGTGAAGTGAATCTCACTGTGTATCTTATTAAAATATCGATAGCCAGATTTAGCGTCAACTGAATTTGTTTGAGGCAGAGATACACTGACGATTGATGGAATCGTGATCCTGGCGAACAAGCTTTCGCGCTATAACGGCATGTTAATCATCTCCAATGACAACTTCCCGTCATCATGCCGTCGTTTTTGCTGATGATTGCGCTCATCACCATGGACAGCGCATGTCAGACCGCCGATGACGCTACCACATCATTTTGGTCACTGGGTTTCGATATTTCACCAATTATACCTCCTCGAAAAGCTCATTCGCTAATCTAGAGAGGCAAGTTGACGTTCCGAAAAATGCAGGTTAAGGAACAATCATTGCAATCGGAGACATGAACGATTTGGAAGAGGTACTTGCTCTTGCAGCAGAACCACTTCCTCCAACCGAGTCTCCGCCTCTTAGAGCAGGCCAGGAAACGTTTGTAGTTGAATTTTTTGTGATCTAACATCAGCTACTCCGAAGCGACAATAGCACGTCATAGGGACTTCATGGCAGTGCTTGATGATCTTTTTGCCCATATTCAGAACCCATCCATGATTCAGAAGTTCGTTGGAAAGCTTTCTCCGTTCCTTGCTTACGATCCAGACAAGATGGACACTTCTCAGACGGAGAAGAGCATGGAAACCCTCTTTGACCCCGAGAGACTGCAACTAGTACTGGACAAGTTCACCGAACATGGCCAATGTGGCGGTGCTTTCGTTGCTACGACTGGCAACATCATCGGTGAACCCAGCCGCCTATCAACGCTATGCACGGATCATGTCAAGGCGAGCGACGAGGGTGTACGCCGTTGTGCCATCTCTGACCAACAGTTCGGGTCTCTCTCATATGATCGGTCGACCTTTGGCTTCTGCCACACTGGTGCTCTGACTGACGGCGGCAGCGTCATCCAACTCGACGGGGTCGCCATAGCGTCCTTCCTCATCGGCGGCGTAGCTACGTCAACCCCCAACGTCGAGACTGCGAAGACCATGATCAATGTCGCCGATGATATTGGTCAGTCTCCCCTCGAGATGGTCAAGGCCTACCGTAAGACCCGCAGAATGACGATGGGCGAGATCCAGCTACTGGGGGAGTCCCTTCATATCATCTGTAACTTCCTGTCACAGCAAGCCAGCCGCAACTTCGCGGCCAGGCGCGCGGCCAGGCTGCAGTCGATCAGCGTCGACGCCGGTACTATTAACAACGGCCGCAACACCATCGGCGACATCATGAACAGCGGCCTGGCGGCCAAGCTGTACGCTCTCTGGTGGAAGCCGACCGACCGCGCCGTGCACGACTGGTTCAAGCTCACGTCCGTCGTCTGCATCATGTGCTTGTTCCTGCTGCCCTTCATCGCGGCCTTCTCCGTCGCTGCGCCCATGAGCGACATGGCCATGCTCATCCGTAACATCCTCATCACCGTCGTGGCGCCCACCCTCCTGTCGGTGGTGCCGACGTGGGGCTCTGTCCTCCTGCCCCTCGCCATCATCGTGCTCGAGTACGCCGGCCCAGTTCTCGTCCTGGTCGCCCTCTACAATGGCCAGGAGACACTCTTCAACGCCGCCCGCCACTTCGGCCGCTACATGGTCATCGGCCTGACGACCGTGCTGCTGACCTATCTGTTCCTGCCCTCGGCTTCCTGGCCGGCCGCACGCCCTTCCGCATCATCTACGCCATCGACACCGACGACGAGCTGACTTCTACGTTCACGCAAATCATCCCCGACGTCCTGGCGCTGCTCCTGCTCTTCGTCGCACTGGCCGGCCTCGGGCTGCACTCCATGTCCTTCGCGTTCGCCCCGTCCCTTGTCGGCGTCAACACCCTGCGCGAGCTGCTTCTTCTCTCCGTGCATGTCTCGGTCGCCTTCGTCGGCGCTGCCATCGGCGCAGTCGAGTTCGACGATGCCGGGATGTCTGACGGCACACGCATTGCCGCCCGCCTCTTCGCCGTCGCTATGAGTCTCGCGAGTCTGCTCGTTTCCCTCGGCTTCATCGCCGTCTCGACGATTTGGGTCATCGGCCGGCACCAGAAGAGCGTCGCCGCCACGCTCGCCCTCACGGCCCTGGCCTCGCTGGTCCTCCTGGCCGGGTCCGTCTGGTCGGCCGTCGCATTCATCATCGGATACAATGACACGCTCGCCCTCGCCACCGGCGGTGCCTTTCCGTCCTCGCGCTCCTCCTCATCGCCGCCCCTGCCCTCACGGTCACGCTGCTCCACATCCGCACGAGATACGCCGAGGAGCTCGTCTTCGCCATCATGTTCTCGGAGACGGGCAAGGCCGCCGTTAAGCCGCTCAACGTGCTCCGCTGCGTGTTCAAGCGTGGCCACCGGGCCGAGATGGTCCGGCTCGTTGGCAACACGGCATTGAAGAACCTCAAGATCGCCGACCTCTCCGGCATCTCCGTCAACAACCTTGAGCTCGGCGTCCGGCCACTCGTACACCACGAGCGCAAGCTCTTCGGGCTCAGCGGCATCACCCCCGCCATCGAGAACAACCTCTACGGCGGTGCCAACATGATCCTGCGTCGCGCGTGCGTCGCCTACTCGCCCGACATCACCGCGCCCCTCCGCCTCACGCTGCTGACCATCGCCACCATGAGTGCATCGTCAATCAACACCGCCCCTGCCGTGCTGCAGAGCATCTCCGAGGAGTGTCTCTCCCGCGGCAGGCTCGACCACAGCATGTACGAGTTCGCGATGCGCCGCTACATCGAGCAGATGGAGCACATCTACACCCTCGGCGGCAGGGACAACGCGGCGTCCTTCCTCGAGGTCCAGAGCAAGCTGTCCCAGGCCAGGTCCCACCACCTTCGCACCCTCGTCCAGGTCAGCAAGTTCTGGCCCCTGCTCCTTCGCCGTCGCCCCGACCTGCCGCTCATCATCAAGCACGCCAGGACCATCGGCATCTCGACGAACAAGGCCAACCTGCTCTACACGCGCCTCTTCCGCCGCTACCCGGACAACCCGACCGTCCGCGAGTGGTACATCCTGTTCCTCGACTCCGTCATGCAGGACCACGCCCGCGCCCAGCAGCTCCGCACTGAAACTGTCGATGATGACAAGAGCGTCTCCTCCGATGGTTCTGGGTCGAGCTTCAGCGCCTCGTCCACTGGCACGTCTGCCACTGGCGGAGTGGAGCAGAACACTTCGTCGACCTTCTTCCGCATGCTGATCGGTGCTGCCGTCATCAATGTCATGATGATTGTCATAATCTGCACCTTCCTCTGCATCCTGTCCGAGGTCTTCCGCTCTGACATGGGCGCCACCAAGGACCTCCACGACGTCAGCTTCGCCGTGGAGGAGGGCTCTTTCTTCTCGTCCCTCCTCTACCTCAATGACACGCGCCTCGACGCACTCGACCTCGACGACCCCCTCGCGACGTCCATCTCCGCCGCAGCCACTGTCATCAAGGGCCACCACGACTTCCTGATCGACATGGACCATGGCGGCAACGAGTACTACTACTTCTACGAGCCCGACGAGGTCCCCGTCATCCCCGCCCGCGTCGCCCGGAAGACTTGGGGTATCGCTGCTGGGATCGCCAATGAGCTCGATGTCATCGCCAATACCATGAGCGTCAGCCCGGCCGACCTGACTTCGGGCGACCAGACGACCCTGTACGCCCATGCTCAGGCTGTCGTCAGCGAGAACTTCGATTCATTTGCGGAGATCATCTCTCTGATCCAGAGACTCGATCACGACTCTATCCTGAATATGATATATGTCGCCGCGATCTCGCTGATCCTGCTGATTGTAACCCAGCTGGCGCTGACCGTTATCTTGGTCTTCTGGATCATCTTCCGCAGCTTTATCGCGGAGGTGGTCTCCTGCGACGTCTCGCTGACCAACTGCCTCTCCGTCTCAAGGGCTCAGGTCCGTCGTCAGATGCGGCTGGTCGGCATG
The DNA here is from genome assembly GCA_019828565.1 of Carpediemonas membranifera. NCBI lineage: Eukaryota > Fornicata > Carpediemonas > Carpediemonas membranifera. The sequence continues at coordinate 178,389 of JAHDYR010000014.1, read as the reverse complement.
GCCAAGTCGAAGTTCAAGGACATCGACGTGCTTGATTTCGACCAGGACCTCCAGGAGGACCTCAATGACGAGCTCGACAACGTGGACGACGATGATTACATCACCAAGAAGCAACTGTCGGTAAGCCAGGCCGCCCGCCTCGACGAGGGCGACGACAGCGATGAGATCGCCGACACCACCACTGACACCCGCAAGGTCCGCATCGCTTTCCAGGAGGTTGAGCAGGTCCCCAACGTCAAGTCCGCCTTCGAGATGGCCGCAGAAGAGAGCAGCGGCAGCGACCTTACGGATGGCTTCATGACCGCCGATGAGCCCGCGACCGACGAGGACAAGCCACCGTCAGCCAACCTTGTCACTAAGGCCATCCTCAAGTTCAAACGGGACATGCCTCGCGGGAAGCAGGGCAAGACCACAGTCGCCATGGGTGCGGCTCATCTCGCCTGGTCTGTATTCGGCGTCATTGGCCTCATGGCCGCCATCGTGCTGTTGACCGGCTACGTCATTTACTCGACCCTCCTTCAGTCGGAACTGACGACCAACGAGGACTCGATCCTGACCCTCCTCGACATGGCCACCATCCAATTTGCCGGGGCCTTTGGTTACAATCACATGGAGGTCGCCGGGTTCGCTATGGACGGATCGACCGCGAGGCTCGATGCCTATATCACTCGCCACAATGCCGCGGCAACCCTCGAGATGGGTTGGGATTTCTATGAGTTCGTGCCTAAGATGTGGATGAGCGATGAGATGGTCACGGCGCAGACCCTCAAGCAGCAGCTTTTGTACTACATGGACGTCGCCGTCAGCATCGCGGCGTACGGCCACGGGTTCACCAGCGACATCACCACGGGCCTCAGCGTCGACTGGAACTACACGGGCGAGACCTACTACGCCCACGACGTCGAGGAGTACTCCCGGTCGGTCTGGTACACCAACAAGACCTCCGACACCACCACACTCGCCGCGGCAGACCAGCTCGCCCTCGCCCAGGCCATCCTGTTCGACGACAAGGTCAGCGAGATCTACACGGATATCATGGATCAGATGTACGAGATCCCAGCGATGCTCACTGACGCCATCGATGACCTCATCAATGCCCATAGTCAGACGACGAACATCATTCTCTTCGTTACCATCATCGGTGTTACTATCGTCGCCATGATGCCTGTCATCCTCAATGGTGCCAGGCCCGCGATGCTTCGTAACTCAGCCGCCAGGCGCATCTCCCTTGTATCACTGCTCTGCCTCGCCATCGCCTGCTCGGGCATCATGCTCAATATGGCAATCAGAGTTTATGTTCTTGAGGCTACCGACCCAGACACACTCGCCACTGACGCGGCCGAGCTGAGCTCCGTGCTCGAGGGGGTGATCGATATGGACCAGGTCATCATGCACCTCGTCCAGAAGTACGTCTACACAGCAGACGAAGGTGTGCTCGCTGACCTCGACGCCGCGGTCACCAAGATGCTGGCCACCACTGCCAAGCTCTACACTCTTGGGGCAGACGCCACAGGGACTGAGGCCTTTGCTATGGGCAAGATCTCACACGCCAGGTTTGTCCAGGACATGTACATCGCCACGAGACTCGCGGCCAGTGTCAATGGCCACACGATCGAGAACGCGGTCATCGACACCTACACCTGGAACTCGAGCGACCCGACCGAGCGGGCCTCCGCCCCAGGCCGCTTTACGAACGAGACGTATGACCTTGCCCGGTCTGACGCCGAGAAGCAGGCCATGGCCGAGTCCCTTTGCCTCACGGACCCCGTCACATACGCTGACTACCATAACGTTGTTGTTTGGTGTGCTGGGATCTACACGGACTACCGCGACGATATCCTTGACACACTCGAGCAGGCGTACGATATTCGTAGATTCGCTACGATTGCCTCAATCGTGCTCGTTATCCCCGTGCTGGGTGTAGTCACCTTCGTGCTGCTCCCGCTGTTCACCACGGCTGCGTTCACCCGCTCCATCGCCAAGCGCGGCCAGGACTCCAAGCACCATCAGAAGCAGGTGCTCAACCGCACCCTCCGGTCCGACTTCATCGCAGGCGTCGGGCTGCTTCTCTCCGTCACTGTGCTGACGGTATTCTGCGCCTCGTCCATCATGGGAGCATTCGTGGCCATATACAGGGTCTACGTCTTCGTCTCTAACACGGCCAAGACCGACTCCCTCCTGCTGAAGTCCGGCACCCGCGCCGCCCTCAGCTACGAGTACCCGGCCAGCGTCCACCCCAACATGCTGGCGGAGGAGATCTCCGAGCTTGAGAGCTCTGTCTTCGACGCGTTCAACGCCGGGTACCTAGACTTCGTCTTCGCTGGCGCCTTTGTGGACGGCCTGTCGCCCCAGATCGCCCAGTACACGGCCACGCTGACCCGGTTCGAGTCGACCTCTGTCCTCTCCAGCGACTCGGACCGCAGCGCCACTCTGATCCCCGTCCTGAAGGAGACTTATGCCGTCGCCTCGGGTGCCAATGAGATGTTCAACAACAGGTACGATCGCATGGACCTCCTTGTGAGCTTCAACGAAGTTGTCATGATTGTTGCAGCCATCATCACGTGCGCATTCATTGCTGCGGTCTACACTATCGGCCTCAGGGCCATCTTCCGCCACCTGATGAGCTACAGCGGGTCACTCAACCTGCTCCAGAGCTACCTTGTTAGATAAGTTATCGGTTTCATGCACATAAAGTTTAATTATTACACATCTGACTGGCCAGAGTGGCTAAATACAGCCGCCATTACTGCCTCACTCCGGCACTGTTCGTTAAACCAAGGTCAATACAACCAAGCAGTCCAGGTCGCGGCGAAGGAGAGTTGCATGTGCTCTGCCATCCGTTCTCACACTCCCCCTGGAGACTGCGAAGTGGAGGTTAGAGGACAGTTGAGTTGGTGCTATACCAGCTACAGGCGGCCCGACCCGACTCCCGACTCCAACCGATTTGAACTATTCCTCAGGCCTGTGTAGATCCGACCTGGTCTATACACCCACATACACTGACCAATCATCGACCAGGTTTCATTTACTGTAATTATCACTCCCAACCAGCTTCAAGTTCACCTGAACTCAATATCAAACTCAGACATCAGCGGTCTATGGTCACTGAGACTCCAGTGCTGCCCGTCCGGCCAAACACCCCACCCAACCTCCTCGGGCAAGACCACCGTCTTCTTCGGGATGAGGACCATCTTGCCCCTCTTACGGCCATAAGTCCCGCTCTTGCGGTGCCGAACAGGGGTGCCGACCCGCTCGATCCGGGGTGAGTGACTCGGGGTGTTGGATGATGACTCGACTGAAGCTCTCATAAACATGTCCGCAGTGATGTTGAGGACGGGGGGCTCCTCGGCGATGAACGAGCTCTCATAGCCCAGCTCAAGGTCGCTGTCAAGCGCATGCTCGACCGCAGCAGTCTCATCGATCGACTGGATGCCGTATCTGCGGCTAAACGTCGTATCAGTCGTGTGGATCGGCGTGCTGGGGGTAGAGGACCCGCCCCGCTTGTCCACGCGGCTGTAGAAGATGTAGTCAACGCCAACCTGGGCGCCGGTGTGGTCACAATGCGTCACCACAGTGTCACGGCCTGGACCGCTGTGTGATTTGACAATCTTCAACGTCGGCTGCAGTCTCAGGTTGCGGGGGAGTGTGAAACCCCGCAGGAGGTACTGTCCCCGGAGTTGTTTGAGTGCAGCGTCGTTGTCTCGCCCGTTCATGTCACCGCAGAGGATGACGGGGGCGAACTGGAGGTTATGGTCGAGTATCACGCGGCGTAGCTCTTTCAGGATGATTCGTATCTGTCTAAATCTCAATATATCGTCAGGTAGCATTCCCGGATACTGTAGGTGGGTGTTCGCCACGACAAAAGGCTGCCCGAACACTTCAAGAACAAGAATCAGACATATCCTCGCATTGTTAGGGGGCATGAATACCTTCTTCACAGCCCTCACTGAGATAGGGGGGCCAGAATGCTGGACTTCCTTCATGCGGTGGGCTGACCGTGTCTCGGGACCGTAGACGTCCTCAAAGCCAGGCTCCGAGTCCATAAAGGCGGTGGAGGTCTGCTTCTTCACTAAGGTTAGCAGCCCATCGGCCCTATTCGCTCGCTGATGGAAGTACATGTGGTGCGTGGCGCCAAGCCTGGCAGTAAATATGTCTCTCGAGGTCGGATGGAACCAGAACTCTTGTAGACAGGCAATATCGAACTTGCTTTCCTTCAGTAGGTCGCAAATGAGATTAAACCGACGACCATAGCTTTCCTTGCATGTGCTTTCAAGCCTTCCGTTCAAAGATCGGCGATTGTAGCATGGGGCCCAAAGATTAAACGTCAGAATCCGCAATGAGGTGTTCATTGGCTCCTTAAGTGCAGGATTTCCAACCGAGAGAAACTGTGAAGTGAATTTCGTTGCCTTGTGCATTCAGCCTGAGGCAGCCAAGTGATGAATTCAACGCACCTCTCCAAAATCTCGAGATTTTGCAGTCGTAACACGTTTATATCTATGCCATCCACACGGTAGATGCAGAGTTGAGTGGTTACTATCTTTCCCTGTCTATTTCTGCAGGTAGACACTCCCATTCGGGTTGTGAGTAAAGTAGCACTTCTTATTCATGAACCAGAGGCTGCTCGTTAACTGGTGATCGCCCACACCACTGTGGTCGGGCATCTTGTTCATGAACTCTGTGGTAGCCCCGGCTTGAGTCAATATCGCCCAGACGGTCGCCTGGGGCAGCGAGTGGAGGCCCACGGGGGCACATAACTGACTGCTCCCACCTTCTTCTGAAGTCGCCCGTTCTAGCCATGCCACAGCTTGGGCCAGGAGTTCGGCGGCCGCAGGATTGGGTAGAGTTATCCATGATAGTGTGAAGGCAAGCTCATCCAAGCGACCAGCAGAGCAGTCAATGGGCTTAGCGGTGGTTGGAACTGCCCCGCCGTACTGGCGTTCGTACGCTACACGGAGCAGCGTCGGGATGTCGCCAGAGACGCGGCGAGTGATGGCGAGGGAGAGCTCAATAGCTACAACAAGCGTCAGCCGGGTGACCTGCGCGTGTGCTTCGGCCAGCATTTCAACGGGATCGAGTTTGCCATCATCGTCAGCGACGGGCTGATCGGTCAAAGGAGAAATTGAAGGCGGAATCTCCTCAACAGCATCGTCAGTCTGCATTTGTATGTCACATATCTCGATATTGCTTGTATTCTGCTTGTACTGTTCCCCAATCCAAATGGGAACGCCACAAAGGCGAAGGGCCGCTACAAGCAATTTCGCCACGATGTAAAGAAATTCTGCTGAATAGCTTAGTGTCTTTCGCGTCGTGCATGCTATTTCAGCGATGACGGCGCTTGATTTTGGGGTCATTGAATTGAAAAGGTCGTTGGTGCAGCTTTGCCATCCGTGTGAGAGTGTGCAGGTGTGAGACGTGAGTACCGGACCTTGGTGCGCTGCTGCTCGGCTCGACTGAGGCTGATTCATCGAAACGAGACCAAGGGCCAGGGTGATGGATTAAACTGTTGCCATCCGACAGCCGCATAAAGGTTATCAGATGGCATTTACATAGAGCAGATACAATATTAATAGCGGGGCAGACCCGACTTACCAAGGGACGGCGGCATCTTCCCACGACGACCAGCCCTAGCCTCGGAAACCCCCATACGCTTAACGGGCATCTCCATCACCGGCCGTTCGTAGAAGGGGTGGGCTGCACTCTGGAGGGGAGGTGTAATTGGGTCCATGGAGCCTTCATTCCCGACAGCCTGGCTGCCCATGAGGGGCTGGTCGAGCGCCTCGTCTTCCTGCTTCTTCTTCTTGTTCTTCTTTTTCTTGGGCTTGTGGTCGATGAATCTCGCGGCACAGCAGGTGGAGAGGCAGTGGGCCATGCTCATCAGCGCCAGGCCGACCAGCAGCAGGAACAAGACGTTGCTCCAGCCGCGGCTCGTCTCGCACAGGCCATCGCTGACGATTCCGGCGACGTCGCCAACAACTGAGCATTCTGAGGCCTGGTCAGCGGCGACAGAGACATTGGACATGCGAATGGTGATGACGCCCAGCGCCGTCTCGAGGTTGTTGGTAATGACGTCGGACATGCCCTGGGTGTCAATGACTTCAAGCGAGTTGTTGAGCTCGGCGATGGCGTCAATGAGGTCGGGCCGGAGGTTGTCGTTGACGTTGGTGATCTGATTGTCAAGGGAAGTCAACGTTGTCAGGAGATCATCAAAGATCGCATCTAGATCTATTTGTACCTGCTGAATCAACCCAAACACGTCGCTGAGGTCCTGGAGTGCAGCAATTGCGTTGCTCAAATCCGTCGTGTCAGGCGGGGACGTGCTATCGTGGATACAATCAACCAAGGGGCTCGCGTAGTTGAGGTTGGTCAGCTCATCGGCGCCCCAGCTCATCGCATTGCCGTCAAAGTTGGTCTTCTCCGTCGTACAGGCAGTACAGAAGTCGGTGGACCCGCAGTAGGCGGTGTACAAGTCGGAGATGGCGTCGTTGAAGTCGCTCACACCCTCGTCAGCTGCGGTCTGGTTCCAGCCGAATGTTGCATCGTCGGCGACGTCGGTCTTGCTGTCAGTGACGTTGGTCTTCACGGTTGTGATGTTAAGACCACTATCGGCAAGATTAATGTCGGTCTCGCCGGTCGCGTCCGACTGCATGTTCTGGATATCAGTCACGACCTCGTCGATTGACGCGTTCAGCTGCTTGACGATCTCTGCGTTGACCCCGAAAGATTCGAGGAACTCCGTCTCGTTGAAGGTCCGGAAGTAGTCGGCGAATGTCGCGCTGTCCGCGAGAGAAGGAATCGTGCCGCTGGTCGAAATAAAGTCGGACAGCAAGTCTGTGATCTTCTGCTCAACGTTAACAGTCGAGAGGTACGCCGGGTTGAAGATGGTCGAGATGGACGCGTCGCTGCAAGTCATCATGTCGGCAATCTTGACCGCGTCGATAGAGATCGTCGTATCTATGCCGGCGTACTCTTTGATGAGGTCAGACAGGCCCTGCATGCCGATCAGGCCGGAGAAGAGGTCGGCCGTCCACATCTTGCCGTTGTTGCAAGTCAGCGAGGCCACCTTCAGCGCAGGGACGGAGCCGCCGACAGCGATAATGAGCACGCCCGTTATGAGGAAGACGCAGCACGACTGTATGTTCATGCACCACGTGCACTTGCAGCCGCCGAGCAGCCCGCCCGAGCAGCAGGCGGAGATGCAGCAGACGGCCGCCAGCAGGAGGATGCCGAGGACGACCGCGGTCACGACGATGCCAGGCCCAGTCACCGTCTCGGGCGTCTCAATGACCGAGTTTGCGAATTCGGTGATCGTGGAGGGAACGCCGAGGGATGCAGCCTTGTTGAGGAGGCCTGCGGGCGTCTCAGTCGCGAGCCACGCCAGCGAACCGAGCGTGTTCGTTGTGCGGTTGAGCGCGGTGCCGAGGCCGAGCGAGATGAGGACGCTGGCCGCCTCGATGTGTCGGATCTTGCTCTTCTCCTCGACGACGTCGGTGACGTTCTGCCGGACTGTCGTCAGGTCGAGCGAGTTGATGGTGTCATAGACAGTGTTCAGTGGCGTGTGCAGGTCGGTCCCGATGCCAGGAACATAAATGGTGGTGTCGTAATCGGTCGAGATGGCCGCGACGTCCGTCCTGAACGTATCGATCGTGTTGTTCAGCTCAGACATGTTCGTCTCTAAGTCATTCAGGGTGTCGTTGAGGTCGACTACGGCGGTCGACACGCCAGTCAGGTTCGAGGCAACATAGTCCATGCACTGGAACTGAGGGGCGAGCACGTTGATGGCGTCGGTCGGTTTGATGTACCGAAGCGCGTCGGACGCCTCAGGCAGCAGCTGGATCGCGCGCACCATGCCGTCGATGTTGTCGAGCACCGAGCTCTTGGCCGACACAGCGACACCGTACGGGCGCGTTGAGAGAGCGTACTGCGTGCTCGCCACGAGCCACAGCAGGGTGCCGGCGATAATTATCATGCAGGCACCGACAGCGCAGCCCGAACAGCACTGGCACTGCCAGATGAGGCCGCGAACTGGGAGTGGGAAGCGGGGACGGGGCAACTTGGGGAGCGTGAAGCACTCGATGCAGCACGCCGCGCAGCACAAGATGAAGATCAATGCAATGGCAATGAGGAGGCAGACAGCCAGCCAGACGGCGAAGGAGGGCACGTTGTTCAGGTCCGAGAGCGAGGTCTCGGGTCTGGGGCTGTAGAGGAACGAGGTGGAGTCCGTGACGGTGTAGTCCGGGATCTTAGAGTACACGGTAGAGTTAGTGAGGTTGAAGGCGTTGTCCAAGAACCATCCCTTCAGGTCGTAGTTGAGGATATGAAGATTCTGCATAGCTGCAAAGAGTGTGTCGTCCATGAGGGTGTTTAGCGGTGTAAACACGTTATCGGCACACACGGCAGCAACAAGAGCACCCAGTATTGCGATCAACATGGGCTTGCTTGTGTGGCGTCACAAATGAAAATTCGCGATATTTTAGCCCCCCCCCCGCGCTCGGCCAATGAGGGCTCTGTGCACTTCCCCACGGTTGTGTATGGGCATAGTGCCCTGCCTTCTTGCGCTGAATCAACGATGGCAGGATGCTGACGAAATGCTGCTGTTGGTCAGGGGAGGGAAATGAGCATGCAAGGCACTCTTCCTTGCTCGCCTCGCATTGCTTTCGGAGAGCGCGGAGTGGTCCGAGATTCGATCCGATTCGACAGTTCTCACATTCGTTGCAACGCTGATAGCGGAGAGGTTTTGCAATAAAGCAAGCGAATGGGAAATTGCTGGGCATATAATGATTTGCTGTCGCCGTGTTCCGTCCTTTGCGGCCGGTGACCGCGAACAGGCAAAATCTGTTTGATCGCAGCTGGGAAAATCAGATACCCCGGATATCACGTCGCCCCGCTGTATATGCCATGCGCACATGAACACAACTTGCTGTCAGACACCCCCCATGCCATTCTTGCGTGGTCTCTTCCGGTCAACACAGTTGGCGATTTGCTGAGATCTAAATATGGAAAAATTGTCGAGCTGAGGGGGGCTCGCGCTAGCCCTCATACACGCCTGGGGCTCAACTTCCGACTGCTGTTTTCAGCATTATGGCGAGAGTCCCAACTCTTGTAACGAGTCATTTGGTGCGAGAAGATACGCTCATTGATGGAAAGTAACGCATCTGGATCCACCCGAGCTGGACGAAACAGCTCAGTGTTCGGTTCTGATAGCGTGGCGTCGTCTTCCACGGCGCAGAACGCCACCGAATCAATACGCTCCGTTCTTTTTGAGCTTATCTACCTTACCAGCAGTCCATCCAGGATATTTTGGATCCTTAGCATCATTTTCATGGTTGTAGACTTCATACAACTGTTTTCTTTCGCAGTTGACACCTCGATCCAGGACTGGGGTGTTCTCGCTCCCCTTCAGGACGCACTAGCGCTCTCGAGAGTGACCACTCTGGCAGACTACACCAACAAGGATATCCTACTCGGGCTAGGGGTCTTTCTCCTCGCCTTCCTCGTCTTCTTCGCCGGGACATGCTTCCTTTCGGCCCGCGCCATCCAGAACTCACAGGTGCCCAACATGATGCTGGTACGCTTCATCCGCCTCTCACTGATCCTCATGACGACCATGGGTTTCATCCCCGTCTTCTCCGTTCTCGTGTCGCTGGCCGCAGAATACGTCCCGACATCTCTCGACGGCACCAGCATAGCCATCTTCACCGTCTCAGTTGCCCTTGCCGTGGCAATCACCGCAGCTGTCGCGCTGATTACGCTCACGAGTTGCCCCTTCGGCTTCACCTCCCCCAACCCACTCACACGACTCCACTCGCGGGTCGACGTCGTCTATCTGCTTGGCAAGGCCATCACCGTGGTACTGTACAAGGTGCCATTCCTGACGGACCACTCGGTTGCCCTGGTCGTGTGGATGGTCGTGTTTACCACCGCCACGGTGCTGTTGTACAGCCTCTTCGTCCCGTACTACTCCCTCGTCACAAACTGCACCAGAGTTCTCCTCAGCGCATGCCTCTTCGCTGGGCTGGCCATCGCGGTGCACCCACTTGTCGGGCTTCTGGTTCTACTGCTCAGCCCCCTCGTCATCGCCCTCCCCATCGGCACCGTACTCCTCACAGACTTCTGCCTCAGGAAGTTCAGGATGACCGCCGCAGACATCGCCAAGGAGGCTACCATGCCCGTCCGGCCGCTGCTGCTGTTCCCATTCCAGGTTGAGATCGCTCTCCGCAAGTCGCGCCTCTCCATCAAGCGCCAGCAACACACCATGCAGAAGATCGTCAAGTCTGTTCCCATCGCCATGCAGGAGTACGGCGGGGGCCAGAGTGAGGCGGGGGTTGTCGGCCGGGGTGCGCTCTCTGAAGCCCAAGTCTGTGTCATGGTCGAGGCCGACAAGACAATCGAGCGAGAGATCGACTTCAGCATGCGTCTATTCCAGTGCGTCCGGGCTCGGTGGCCGAAGTCGCCGTTCGTTGCTATCACGTACATCTGCTTCTCAGCGGCATACCGGAGCGAGAGTCTGCAGTCGGTCATCTACAGCACCGGCAAGGCACTATCATCGTACATTCCCATCATCACTGTGGACGTATCATACTTCCAGTTCATCTGCACGAAGTACCGTTCGGCACTGTACGAGGATAGCAGCGTCATCACCAAGCTAGAGGCACAGAGGAACATGGCATCCCTGTCCAAGGCACAGAGGCAGCTCACAGACACCCTCTCCCAGTTCTGGAGTCAGGTCGGGGCTGTCCGGGGCCACCGTCTGAACTTATCGCAGTTTAAGTCATTGTCGTCGACCACGAGTAGGATAGCCAGACTCCAGACCAGCACCGAGAAGCTGTACCAACGGATGTTGGCCCACCCCACGCCCAGGGTGCTCCGGTCGTACGCCCAGTACGTCTCCCTGTTTAACTCATCGGTCTCGGCCAAAAACTTCTGTGACGAACTTTACGGCATGGCAGACGAGCTGGAAGTAGTGCCGGGTGGCACTGATCGGGACACCAATAAGCACGGCATGAGGGTGGGCCGGATGAACCTCCGCGGATCGTCGGACTCCTTTGCCTGGCTCCACTTCAGGGCAGTATTCTCGACCGTCCTCATCATGAGCCTGTTCGCATTCAGTGTTGGCGCCTGCATCTACATCCTCAAGCTCTACGAACACATTACAGCTCAGACTGTCGGTGTTATCAGCGTTGCCACGGGAATGCAGCACATCGCACTCGGCCTCATGACCGCAAGGAACGGCTTGGACCATGTTATCGTATCTGGAACACAGTACGCTGGTCCCGGGTGGAGTGCGATCGTCCAGGACATGAGTAAGGCGTACATTGACAAGACGGCGCTGCTATACTTCGATGCTGTCCAGATCTACGTCAGTGGTGACATCCTCACACCCCGAGACCCGTACGCGACCCTGGATGAGGTCGACCGCAATTACTTCAATCAGGCTGTGGACTCAGTGATCTCTGTAACAACGCACTTGCTCTACAACTTGCCCGATCTGATCAGGGCCCAGACGATGGAGGCGCCCGTCTATCAGAGCGGCGCCATCCACCACACCGAGCGGGTCTCCATGATGGAATATGTGTCTGAGTGCATCCATGCGGCAGAGACGGTCTCCTCCTGCCTCATCAACTCCAGGGCAGCAGGAAACTCTGTCGCAGACGGCCTCACCGCGTGCACGGCCGGCAAGACAGACCAGCTCCAGGGCTATGAGGCCGCACTCGTCGCAGAGGTCCTGCCCGCGCTGGATGCCGTGGCTGACCGTGTTTTCGTCATCTCCCAGCTGTTCCCGTTGATTGAGCTCATCCTGATCCTCGTCATCTTCATCATATTCATCGCAAGCGTATTTTTTGTGGCTCTGACGCTGTATCTGATGCCCATATCTCAGGATATCTCATTTACTGTCCATATCCTCCAGATGTTTAGTGCGGTCCCAGGTAAGACGCTTGAATCCATCATGGACCGTTTCCACGCATACAAATCGACTCGGATGAAGTCGATGGAAGACGTCAACGCGCACAGTATGCAGGAGCTACTGCCCCTGTCTGTGACACCAAGCAGCGAGTTCCTCCAGAGCAACAGGAACCACTTCGCACAGTTCCCCCGGACTGAAGTGATCAGCAACAGGGCCAGCAGACGATCCGTCGACTTCCAGCAGACCGACGAGGACCCGGACGACGGTAACATCGAGACGAGCGACCGGTCTGCAGTTGTCGTCAAAGAGTCGAGCTCATCGTCGGATACTGACGAGTCTACGGGTACTGGGCCGAGCCTTAATCGCCCAGACACAGTTCCAGCGGACAACATCATCTTCAGCGCCGTCATGACCATCCCTGAGACGGTGGAGGAGCCTGAAGAAGACAACTTGCAGGACGCCAACCAGCTCCAGCTTGACATGGCCGATAAGCCCGTCGATGAGGCTGTGATGCTTGTCAGAGCTAAGACGAGCACTATAAGGTTCAGGATGGCGATGCGACAGATGCCCTCGCTGTGTGTTTGGATCGCAGCCTTCGCGACGCTATACGTGGTGATGGGCTCTTTCTCCATCTACCGCACCTCCGACGTCTCCCAGACCTCCGCCACACTCTTTTATCAGTATAGGTCGGCCGTCATGACCCGGGGCGGCATGGTCACTGCCGGATCGTACTCGGCCGGCCTTGGCACAACAAGTCCCCTCAATATGACATACTGTCTCGATGTCCTCGACAAGCAGCTCGAGGCTGTCAAGCCCTTTGCTGCCCATCTGAGCGGCGACAAGGTCCAGGACCAGTCGATCGTGGTCGACGCATGGAAAGGTGTGCCTTCTTTCCTTAGGACCGCATCCAACTGGTTTTCAGACATTGTTGTCCAGGATAATTGGGTCGACGGACCTTTTGAGACTGAGATCACTGACCTGCTGTTCACTGACGACTGTATCAGAATCTCTGAGGACTATTGCACAGCTTCCTTCGACGCCACACGCATTGCAGAGGCCCGGAAGGGTTTGATCAACATGGTTACTTCCTTTATTGATTTCCTCAAGACCTACCGCGAGGTCATTGCCAGCGGGTCGGCCGGCGGTGCAACTTACTACAAGATGTACTTCAGCGTCGAGCTGGACATGACTGGCTCTCTCATCCGACTGGTTTGCCTCCTTTCCCCTTCTCACACAGTCGTTCATCCTCAGGGATCGTTTCAGCGAGCTTCTTGAAACCACCCAGTCGGACGTGCTGTACTTTCTGGTCGCGTTCCTTGTCATCATTGTTACATTCTACGGGTTTTACCTCTTCCGCACCATCCTGCAGATTGCTCGCACCCGGCGTCACTTCGGCGTCCTCTTCAAGATGCTCCCGAGAGATCAAATGCCCCAGAAACTGACAGACGAGTTCCTGTCTATTTTCCCGGACGACAGTTTGTAAAGTCGGAATCTGAATCTTGACCTTTTGTCGAGTTCCAATGAATAAGGCTTGTTTACACACAGCTATGTGATGATGAAGGTATGTATACCTGAGGTAGGTTGAGTTGCGCCGACAAGGGCACTGATTCGGTCGCGGTCGTGATGGACGCCCCATGGGTTGCGGAGATGGCGGCCGGCCAGAGGCGATCGATAGACTGGTGGGTGACATGTGTGGAAGCTCTGGTACTCCTTCAGCCTGGGAGTCAGTCAGAAAGAAATAAAAATTTGAGTGCTTGGTATCGGGCCCCGGTAACGATCTTACGACTACCTTACCTACTGCTTCCGCTAAGTGCTGATTTCACAATCCCCCCATAGGTCCTGGGAGTCAGTCCGCTTCTCTTCCAGGATCAGGCGGATGTTGTTCACCGTGACGAATGAGCCACTGCAACGAAAACATTGTCAGGACACAGAAATCGCTTGGCACGACAGCACAGAGGGTTTACAATACGTCAAGATCAGTAGCTGTGACACCACAACGAGGTGGATCCTTATCATCTTTGCGGGCAATGTACAGGCTAAGGTCAATGACAGAGGATCTATCGCTAGAAGCGACGGACGGACCAGCAAGCCTGGCCGCCTTCGGGGTAGTACCCCAGCTCATTGTCGCAAGGGCGACGGGACGTGGGCGAGGCCGGCAATCGCCGGATGCCCGCGTCATTGGTCAAGATTGGTCGGCGCAGTTTATGCGGCCAGATGACGAACGATTCGCAGCCGGTGGCTGTAAGAACGCGCTCGGGAGAGCGTCCCTCGTCGGTACGCGAGGGAAACCCAAGACTTACTTAGGAGCCGAAGGCGCGTAAGTCTTCGAATATTGACGCGGCGAAACAGGGGTTTCTTGCGTAAATATTCTTTCCCCGTTGGATCTACAGAGTGTAGAGGGTCAGGTGGCCCGCGAGTCGGGCCAGGTTAAGCACCGTGCAGAGCACCACTCGAGCCCATTGGCACCCGGGGTGCTGAGACGCCCGAGAGGGCGCACGGAAACGTGCAGTTTATGGCATCAGAATTTCGAATGCCCGAAGGCACATCGGGCCTAAAGGAGCCCGAGAAGAATAAATCCTTTACCCCCCTTTGGGAGTATGAGTTAGGTGGCTAGCCTAGTCTAGCGGTTAAGGTTGATATGGGAAGAGACGAAAATCTGATTCTTCCCGGGCTCGAACCGGGGATCTCCTGTCTGTCAAACAGGCGTCATAACCGACTGGACCAAAGAATCGTGATATTTTAAAAAATGCGATTTTTTGTTGTTGTTAAAGTTTATTGTCAAACCTTGTCTGACCCAGCAGGCTGACTAGCCAAACCTGAACGGGGCCTTCCCGGACGCCGCCGAGAGACCATATTACTTTAACTTACGTGGCTTCACGCCACCCAGCGGAGCTCTGATGTCTGCTGGGGTTTGCCTCTCCATGGGGCAGGCTCTGCGGCCTTGTCGCGTGTGGGTCCGACTTGCCCTCCTGGGCGTAGCTCTCCGTGGGCCGGTCGGGCGACGGATCATGTGGTCGTCTGCGTGACTAGTGACCTCATGTTCTCTGTGATGGCCTCCCTGTCGACTAATGTGTAGGTATGGACGTCAGGGCTGTGGACTCGATCCGTATTGTGTCCTCGATGTAGTAGTAGGCAGTATCAATACCGACGGATGCCTTTCGGGCTGCGCAACGCAGGAGCTCACTTCCAGAAGGCCATGGAGCGCGCCTTCGCCGGGCTCGTGGGCAGCTCATGTTACATTTACATCGACGATATTATTGTCTTCGGCAGCGACGAGGCCGAATATCTCGCGAACCTCGAAAGAGTCCTGGACCGTGCGCGTAAGGTCAAGCTCCAGCTCAATCGCGAGAAATGCCAATTCGGCAGGCAGGAGGTCGAGTTCTTAGGTTGGGTTGTCAATGATGGGCAGGTGAGCATCGCACCCAGCCGTGTAGACGACATCGCAAATCTCCAGATGCCGACATCCATCAAGGGCATGCAGGGCCTAGTAGGATTCCTCAACTATTTCCGGGATCACATCCCCCATTTTGCGGAAATCGGACACCCGTTAATCAAAGCTATGTCCGGTCACACAAGTCTCGGCCTGACCGCCCAGCAGGAGGCCCTCGATAAGCTCAAGCAGAGCCTTACCTCCGCTGACGCCCTAGCAATTTTCGACGCCACGAAGGAGCATTCTATAATGACCGACGCCTCGGGAGTGGGGTACGGCGCAGTCCTATTGCAAGAGGGCAAGCCTGTCTGTTACATGTCGAAGGCCTTCAACGCCACACAGTCTCGTTGGTCAACGATTGAGAAGGAGGCGTACGCCATTGTGGCGGCCTTGCAGCGCTGGCGCAAGTTCCTTGCCTGGGGACCTTTCTCCATACTCACTGACCACCGAAACCTTACCTTCATGTACCGTAGCATCAACCCGAAAGTCAGGAGGTGGGCCGATGCCATTTCCGACTTGGACTTTGAGATTAAGCACGTCGCCGGCCTGGACAATGGAGCCGCAGATGGTCTGTCCCGTGTGTTTACTATGTTCACTCGCAAAGCTACGACCGATGAGATTGAAGAAGCACACACCACCGCCGGCGCCCATCTATCTCGACGACTAACGACCGAGAAGCTTAGAGCCGAAGGGTTGTCGGTGTCGAGAGCCGCAGTCGACCAGGTGATTGCAGCTTGCCCGGTGTGCCAAGTCCTCGAGAGACCCCACGTCGATACACCGGATGGTCTGCATACCGCCGTTGATGAACCGTTTAAGCGAGTAGCCATCGACACCTTAGGTCCGTTCCCCAAGTCGCAGGGGTTCACGCACATCTCCGTCATCATAGATATGTGTAGTAGGTGGACCGAGTTGGTTCCAGTTACAGGTACGACTGCGCAAGCCGCAGTTACGGCGTTCGTTAATAACTGGGTCTTACGCTATGGCTGCCCCGAGGTCTTACAGACTGACGGCGGGCCCGAGTTTAACAATCAGCTCATGAAGTCCCTGGCCGACGAGATGGGTTTCCACACCCATGTTACGACTCCACATCACCCGCAATCTAATGGCATCGTCGAACGGGCCAACAGTGGAGTTCTCAAAATCTTGAAGGCCAGAAAGTTCCATTTCCGGGACGCGGACTGGGTCAAGCACTTACCTGTCGCACAATTTATCGTCAATTCGACGCCCAGGATACCCACTCACCTCTCACCATCCGAGATCATACTAGGTGTCAACATCAGGATCCCGAACGAGATCATCATCTGCACCCACTCGACTAGCGCCAGAATACAGGACAGACGCGCGGCGGCTGGCCAAGCCATCCAGCTAGCGAAGGCTAGAATTCAGGCAATGAGAGAGGACGCTCTCGCAAACGCCGCATCGTCACGTCAGGAGTTACTGTGCCGGTTCGTGTTGGTCAAGTACCCAGCCAGACCTCCCAACAAGCTGATGCCAGGATGGCGAGGGCCCATGCGACGGGTCAGTGCGGTTAAGCAAGATGGCGTGACGGTCGCCTATGAAGTTCAGGACCTCAACCAGGGAAGCCAAGGCAAGATATTGAAGGTCGACGCCCCGCGCGTACGCAGATTTAACCCTGGCAATCTATCCGAGCGAGAGATCAAGGACTTGGCCGCCACGGCGAACGATGAGTGGGAAGTGGACCGTATTTCCAAATCGCGAGGGAACGGAACACGAACCAAACGCGAATACCGCGTTCACTGGTCTGGTTTCGAGGACGAGGAGGCGACATGGCAGGATTGGGACTCCGTCAAGGACCTGGAAGCATTAGATATATATTTGAAGTCTGACCAAGCCAAACTGGACGGTCTATAAATCTTCACCACATCTAATCGCTCCAGCGTCAAGTCATCAGATTTATTCGTCGTCCGACTCCTCGGTATCGGTCAGCTCGACCAACCAAGACGCGTCAGCGTGGCGCTCAAGATCGTGCTCAGCAAGATAGTCGCGCACACAACGGACGAGACAGAGATCGGCGTTCAGCCAGACGATGCTGAGGCCTGAGTAACCCTCATACTGGAGTATGAGAGCGAAGGTCCCAGGTCCACGAGTCGTTTTCAGGAACTCATGGCGGACAACACACGTCACCGTGTAGTAACGGTCCGGGTCAGAGACCTGGAGAGGCTCCCAATGGATCTCGTCCCCGATGGCAGGCAGGTGACCATCGCGGCACAGCTCGTCGACCAGCATCGCCCAGAAAGCGATGGGTGCACCGATACCGCGGCTGATGCCAAAGAGCGCTACCCTGAAGTAGTCCGGCGAAAAGACGAGGATCATGAGCCGGTTGAGGTAACCACGAGCCGTGGTATCAGATCCGACATTAGCAGCAGCGCGCACTGCGGCCACGAGCCCAGCTGAGTAACGCCCATTGCCAGTCAGGCTGATATCGCCACTCTGAAGGGCGGCCGACACGATGTCCCCGTCAGTGAGGGTCGGGCGCAGACGGATCTTAAGGTGAGACACCACGCCAGCGAGAGCGAACTGACAGAAAGCCACGAGGCCGAGTACCTGCCGACACTTCACTACATCCATGTACACCGAAGCCTGATGAAGGTGTCCTTGCTCGATTGCGTCGAAGATGCGCTGAAGAGGCATCTCGACGGAGTTGGTGTAGCCGGCTAGGCGCCGAGTGACCTCCGCTCGTATGTCGCGAGGTAGCTGGTGGGATGCGGTTTGTAGACCTTCGGGTCGATTAGTTTTATCCAATTTTGTGTCCCGGGTCAAACCCTATAAATCCTCTCTCTCCTCTCATCGCTACAGTAATTACTGGTACCTAGTAAGATGAATCAGCTCCAGTCAATTGACCTGTTTATGGCCCCCTTCCTCACCAAGACTACTCAGAAAGAGTGGGAGGAATTCCGCGAGAACTATTACGCGTACCGTGCCAAAGGCGGTGCTATTCCTATTAAGCACTTGATTGGCCGTACGGTATGGCAAATCTTCGCTCTCCGTGACCCCGCTCTCAAAGAATCCCTTCCTGATCCCGCTCGCAACGCCCTTGTTGCTGAGGAGGACGATGAGAGCGACGAAGACTTCGAAGACGCCACGGATGATGACACCGAGGACGAAGCACCTATTCCTGATCCTCTTCCCGTTTTCCCCGAGGACGCCGAATCCTCGCGCATCCTACGCCGCATCAACGTTCTCTTCCAGCCCATCGACCGCAGAGAAGCCCTTGACCGCTTCGAGCGGATTACCTGCCACTCTCGTGGTCCCCTTCAGGACAACGTTCTCCGTTACGTCCATGCATATCAGACGCAGCTTGAGAACTGCGGCGATGTTCGCCCTTCAATCAAGCAACTCGTCCGCTGTTTCGTGCAGCACATCCAGCCGGAGCGCCTCCGCGATCGCGTCTTAACCTACCAGGATCGCCGGGACCTAGACGCCACTTTCCGCGCCGCCATAGAGCAGGCTCGGCACGTGGAACAGGTCACCCGCGAGGGGGACCGCCTACGCGCCGCTGAACGCCCGGGCCCCAACGCCCACTCCGCGGCTCCGCGCCCTACGTGTTCCTTCTGCGGCAAGGTCGGCCATGACATAGACCACTGTTTCGCTAAGCGTGACAAGAAGCCCCGTAATAAACGGGCATCCTATTTTGAGCTGTTGACGATAGATCCCTTGCCTGGTCCAGAGAGAGTGACACCGCAGGCCGTATTCTCGGTGTCGACCCCAGGGATGCCCTGTGTCCGCGCGCTATTTGACACAGGCGCCACAGCGAATTTTATTAGCCGCGAGCTCCTGGAGCAGCTCAAACCAATCTCGGTACGGCCCACGACTCGCAAGGTCCAGTTTGGCAGTGGCCAAATAATGAAAGCCGCTCAGGAAGCCATACTGGAGCTCGACCTTGGAGTTTGTAAGACATCGGGGCGCCAACTCACGGCGTTGGCCCCCCTCCTAGTTTTGGATCAGCTATCCCATCCACTTGTACTTGGCTATCCACTTCTTAACGAGCTAGGCGTCGTTCGCTTTGATATGGGCGAACCAGACGTTTCTGACACTGACAGCGAGGTGGACGTGGACCTCAACGTCATAGAGACCGACGATAACCAGGAGCCCCAGTGCCTGGTGCCCGAGCTAGCTTCAGAAGTCGAGGCCCTTCAAAGGCGCTTTCCTGAGCTGTTCGGCGGTCTGACAGCCACGCCAGCCAAGGTCACACCCTTCGACATTGTCCTCGAGGAAGGAATGACCACCAACTGCCCACCATACCGCTACTCAGCCGCTGTCCTCGAAGAAATTCGCCGGCAGACTGAGGAGCAGGAGGCAACTGGAATCATTCAACCCTCAGAGTCGCAGTTCAACTCCCCAATCGTTGCCGTCACCAAGCGTGACGGGACAATAAGACTGTGCCTTGACTTCCGCCGGGTCAACGAGATTACCCGACCTGACGAGCACCCCCTGCCTATCATTGATGACCTCGTGGGAACCCTGGAAGGAAAGCAGTTTTTCGCTGCAATAGACTTGTCCAAGGTGTGAGCAGTTTAGGGTACCAACTACACGTGCGAACCCTATAAACAGTTTGTTTTGAAACCTTTAACCTCGACAAGATCACAGTGTACACTCATCTAATGTCCGACTACATACCAAGACCTTTCTTACTAACACTAGAAGAACAGGCGTTCACCAAGTTCCGATCGTCCTACCGTGCGTACCGAGCTCAACGCCTTGACGATCCTCTTCTCCATCCGACTGCCCTGATGGATCCTACGCCTCTTCTTCTCATCACACGCCGTCTCAACGACAATCCGGCCGATCTTCCGGCGGATACTGTCTTGGACACAGTCTACCAAACATTCTATAGCCCCCGCAGTAACGTTCAAGCACTAGCCAAGCTGAAGTCGCTGCGGTGCGCCCGAACGGGCCCCTTATCAACGCCTGCACAGCTTCTCAACCATATCGAACGCTTCGAAACTATCCGGAGCTCGTTCACAGCCGACGTCACACCACCAGAGAAGCTAATGGTGAAGGCATACCTGCAGGCACTTCCAGATCCTCTTGCGGAGCGTATCCGCATGGAGCAGCCAGATGACGTCGCAGAGGCGCAGGACCACGCCATTGATGAACTGGAGGAACTCCTTAACCTCCAGTCGCTCCTGCAGCCGGAACCGGCCCAGCCAGCTGGTAAGCGCCCGACTCCCGGCGCCGCCGCTGGGGCTAGACTACCCCAACGATCGTCTGCCCCTGCCACGGCTGTGGCCATACGGGCCACATCCGCCCCAACTGTCCCTATCAAGGACACAGAGATTTCTTCCGCTCTGGCGTGCGCAAGACTCCCATCCAGGGTCCGCCAGTCAAGCGCGAAAAGGCGAATCTGGCCGCCACTGATCACGACGGCCTCATCTGTCGCCAAGCCACTCTCTATGTTCCCATCAACGAGAGTACTGCCACAGAGGTCTGTGCAGTACTTGATACTGGTGCAACTATTGACCTCATCTCCCCCACGATAGCCGAATCATTTATCCAACGTGGCGCTCTTCCAGCCGTCGCTAACGTTCGTTTGGATACCGCGAACGGTCCAGTTTTCATCAAGAGAGCTGTGTTCCTTGCCATGCTCATTGATGGCGTTCGCTCCATTCGGCCATTCTACATCCTCCCCTCTATGTCGGAGGATCTGATCCTCTCAAACTCCACTATCCAAGATCTCTCCCTCTCCTTGGCCCCAACGGCCGATGAGGAGACGATCGATGAGGATCACGCACCCGTCACTCGCCTAGATGAAGGAGAGCAGCTCCCTGACGTAGGTTCAACCGCGTCTGCCCTCCCGCCAGCCATCAGAGCCGTCTATGATGAGTATGCCGAAGTCTTCACCAGCCGTCCCCACCCAGACGGAGCAGACGTTCCCCCTATGGAGATAGAGCTGCTTGAGGGCGCCACACCGGCTGCTCAACCGCCGCGTCGTCTATCCCCTGCAATCCAGCAGGAGGTTGATGACCAGGTGAACGAGCTCCTTGCTCAAGGAATCGTCCGCCCCTCACGCTCTCCCTGGGCTGCACCCGTCTTTACTGTCCCCAAAAAGGGCGGTGCCCGCCGCCTCGTCGTGGACTACCGTCAGGCGAATGATCGCATCAAGCAAGTCAGTTTCCCACTTGTACACCAAGAAGAGCTGATGTCGCATCTCGCAGGCCAACGTTGCTTTGCGACGTTAGATCTCGTTAGTGGATACCACCAGATCCCACTGTCCGAAAGTTCCATTCCGATAACCGCGTTTTCAACTCCAACCGGCCTTTATGAGTATACGCGCGTTCCATTTGGCGTCAAAACGGCTCCTGCTACCTTCCAGGCCATCATGACCCAATTGCTCTCCAAGTTTGTCGGAACTACGTGCGAGGTCTTCATAGACGACATCATCATTCACGCATCAACCACGGACGAACTAGCTACACGCCTAGCTGAGATCCTTGCCGTTCTCAAGGAACATCGCTTCGTCCTTCATCCCAGCAAGTGCTGTCTGTACGCTGAGCAGGTGGAATACCTCGGCCATATCATCTCCCCCGAGGGAATCCGCATGTCCCCCGCCCGGGTCAAGGCCGTTCAGGCCATGGCTCCTCCTAAGGACATCAAGACCACGCGGGCCTTCTGTGGAGCGATGAATTATTTCCGTAGGTTCATCCCCAACCTCAGCTCGATCCTACAGCCACTATACGCCCTCACCTCTGGGAAGGTCCGGTGGAAATGGACAAAGGAGGCCCAGACTGCTTTCGAAGAGAGCAAGAACCTCGCCGCCCACACGCCGTGTTTAGCCTTCCTGGACTACTCTGCCCCAATTATCGTTCGCACCGATGCTAGCGACATTGGCTGTGGAGGCGTGCTCCTCAACGTCAAGGATGGCGTTGAACACGTAGTCTCCTACTGTAGCCACGCATTCACCACCGCAGAGCGCAACTGGGCTGTCATCGAAAAGGAAGCCTTCGGCATCTTCTTCGCGGTTGTCGAGAAGTACTCCCCTATCTCCTCGGCCACTCGTTCGCTATACAGACAGACCACCGTAACCTAGTTTATATGCGCCGTTCTACCACACCCAAGGTCGTCCGCTGGAACCTCAGACTCCAAGAGTTCGACTTTGTCGTTGAACACATCTCTGGCGTCTCCAACACCCTCACTGATGGCATATCCAGGTGCTTCATCGTCCAACCCCCCGAGAATGCCCCTACACTCCAGCGACTTATCATAGCCTCTGTCCACAATGCCGTCGAGGGACACCTCGGCCGAGAGGCTACACTCCGCCTCCTTAAGGAACGAAACCTTGACTTCCGTGGAATGAGCAACGCTGTCGCCGAGTATATCAAGGCTTGCCCGATATGTCAGAAGAACGCCAGACTTCCCAAGTGCCTTCAGACAGGCCTCCGCCCTACCATGGGCGTCACCCCACGCTCCTGCTGGGCGTTTGATACGGTCGGGCCTTATCCTGCAGACTCCAACGGATGCCGCTACGTTATCACCTTCATTGACACCTTCACACGCTTCGTAGAGCTGGTCCCATGCAAGGATGCTTCTTCTGCAGAGGCCCTTCGCGCTCTTATCTCCGTCACGGGACGCTACGGTACTCCGTCTTCTTTCCGAAGTGATCGCGGTTCTCAGTACCTTGCCACCGCTTTCCAACAGCTCATTAAGCTCTTCGGCGCCCAACACGTTGTCTCTCTTCCATACCACCCCAGAGCCAACGGGCTCGTCGAAAGAGCTAACGCCGAGCTCTCACGACACCTACGTACCATCACTCAGGAGCTGCGCGACGTTAACAACTGGTCCCTTTACCTCCCAGTCGTCCAGCGGATCATGAACACCACGATATGTGCCACCACGGGCATTGCCCCCGCACAGCTCATGTTCGCTTCACAGAACGTCACCCCCTTCCTGTCGTCCGACGCCCACGTTGAGGAGGAGAAGAGTGAATACGGCCGCTTCTTTAGCCGTGTTCTCCAGGCCCAGCCCAAGCTCATTGAGACAGCACGCCAGCACCAAGAGAACGTCCTCTCGAAACGTCCGGCTTTCGGCGACGAGCCCCTTCCTATTGGCTCGAAGGTGCTTGTCACGCGCCCTTCGAAGCGCCCCACCAAGCTGTCTACTAAGCTCGTTGGCCCATACACGATCACTGACCGCGAGCACGACATCTACACCGTACACAACCCCACTGCCGGCGCCACCTTCCAGTATCACGGTTCCCGGCTCGTGGAGTACGACGACTCCCTGGCCTTCGACGACATCACCGTCGCCTCCCTTGACGACGACACCTACGAAGTCGAGGCCATCACCCGCCACCGTGGTGGCCCCACGAAGTCTACCCTCGAATTCCTCGTCGCCTGGGATGGCTACCCAGGCGCCGATGAGTGGCTCCCGTACCACGAGGTCCGCGACCTCGAAGCCCTCGACATTTATGCCGAGGCTCACCCGGAGCTGCACCTTTAGAGGGGAAGTGTGAGCAGTTTAGGGTACCAACTACACGTGCGAACCCTATAAACAGTTTGTTTTGAAACCTTTAACCTCGACAAGATCACAAAGGCCTTCCTTCAAATCCCACTCACTGATACAGCAAGAACCATTACTGCATTTGTTGCTGCCGGGAAGAAATACGAGTACTTACGGATGCCTTTCGGCCTCCGGAACGCCGCAATACATTGCCAGAGATGCCTAGAGGAAGCCCTGGGTCCCGCTCTCTACATAAGAGCGCTGGTCTACATTGATGACATCGTTGTCTTCGGTAACGACCAAGATGAGTTCATCAGCAATCTGAGGGATGTGTTAGAACGGCTCGACGCCGCCAACCTTCGGATCAACGCCAAGAAGACCATCCTCGCAGCCCGAAGCATCGACTATCTCGGATGGCATGTCTCCGCGGAAGGGAAATCCATCTCGACCGATCGTCTCGAACCCATCCGCACGCTCAAGGCCCCCTCAAACATCTCTGAGGTACGCAGCCTCTTAGGTCTCGTCAACTATTTCCGCCCGATGATACCGAGCTTCGCTGTGACAGCTGAGCCGATCCTAGCACTAACGCGATCCGGCGTCGCGTGGCGCTGGGAGGCCCCCCAACAGCAAGCCCTCGAGCGGATCAAGGAGACCCTCCTGGATAACATGGTCCTGGCCCACCCGAAACCAAACCAGCCCCTTCACCTGTTTACTGATGCCAGCGACATAGGCATAGGTGCGGTGCTCACTACCGGGACCGGCTCGGAGATGAAAGTCGTCTCCTATTTTTCCAAGACTCTGACCCCCGTCCAACGTAGGTGGTCTACCTATGAACAAGAAGGTTTCGCTATTATATCAGCGATTGCTCAGGCACAACACTTTCTCAGGGGTCGCCACTTCACACTGCATACCGACCACCGTAATCTGGTCTTTATGGCCACCGCCACAGCACCCAAGGTCCAGAGGTGGCGCCTGCAGCTTCAGACATACGACTTCGACATTGTGCATGTGGCCTGCGCCGACAACGGCGCCGCCGACGCACTTAGTCGCCTTCTATCTGTCACGCTACTTCCCTCCGAACGGGAGGAGCTAATTATGCATTTCCACGGCCGACGTGGAGGCCATGTCGGATATAGGGCCGTTGTAGAGCACCTCCGAGAGGCAGGCCACACTTGGAAAGGCATGGTAGCCGACACTCGACGTGTCATCTCCACCTGCCCTACCTGCCAGCTGACAAGGCCTACGAAGCCCGCACAGACATCCATGGGACGCACCGCCGCCAGTGCTCCATTCGAGCGGATTCAGATAGACACGCTCGGCCCTCTCCCTGTTGCCGACACCGGCGAGAGATATCTCCTAGTCCTTGTGGACACTTTCAGCAAGTATACTAAGCTTTACCCCACAGTGACTTGCTCGGCGAGCGCCGCTGCCGCTGCCATCCGCGATTGGTCCGCCAATTTCGGCAGACCTAAGGAGATACAGTCCGATAACGCCACTCAATTCACAGCCCAGGCCATCGCCGAGCTCCACGAACGTCTCGACTTATCCCACCGCTTCTCCCCGCCCTACCACCCAGCCGCCAACGGCATAGTGGAACGCCAGAACGCGGAGATCATTAAGTATATGAGGTCACTGCTTTTCGACAACCGGCAAGACAAGACGGAGTGGCCCAGCCTAATCCCGGCCGTCACCTATATCCTCAACGCGACACCCAACACTCGCAGCAAATTGTCCCCACTGAAGCTTTTGTTTAACGCGAACTTCACACCGGTGGATCCTACAACGCTCGCTAGTGAGCCGCACATTGCCGCGCAGATTGAACAATTCCGCGCCGACATCAACAATTGGGCGCAAATACAGGAGGAAATGCTCGTAGCCCAGCAAGAAAGACGTCCGAAGAGTGGTCAGAGCTTCCAAGCCGACGACTATGTCCTCTTATGGCCAACCAGCAAGCCTTCCAAGCTCGATCGCCGTGTGAGAGGCCCATTGCTGGTTGTGGGGGCGGGAACTATCCGTAATACGTATGAACTACAAGACTTGGTGTCCCTAGCCACCTTCACCGTCCACGCGGACCGCCTGACGCCATTCTACACCAAGCTCACACGAGATGAAGTCACGGAGTACGCCACGCGGCAGACCGGCGAATACCTAGTTGAAGCCATCGTTGACCATCACTTAGACAACGATAATCGTCTGTTTCTCACCATCAAATGGCTCAACTACGAGCCGGAAGAGTCCACAGATGAGCCCTTCTCCCGAGAGCTAGATCAGCTTGAAGCCCTCGACCGTTATGTCGGGTCACATCCAGAGGTCATACCCCTCCTAGCGCGTGCCCGCCGGGCATGGGGGCGGAGCAAGTCGCAGCGCCCTCGGCACTAAGCTGCACACAAAGGCCTCGAGAGGCATTTCTCCCAAACTGCTTCATTCCACGCCGACAAGCCAGTTATCTTCAGAGTTACGGCAGAATCTTCACAGACTTACCGTATCATTCTCATCACGCTGAGCTTTCCTTTATCCCACCAACTTTTGGTTGATACAACCGCCCCGTTGCTGCATATAGGCAGATACACAAGGATTGATCTCCTTTATAGATATGATGCCTATTCCACAAGTTCCAGCGTGATCGGCGACATCAAGTTGCTGACGGCAACTTTTCGTTCCGACGAGAACTCCGCCCACGCACGTTGATCATAGCCGGTACTACGCCAACGCATTCCCCCAGGGCGGCCAACGAACTGAGCCCACTTTCAGTTTTTCGCCAACTTCATCTCTTCATACGTTCGTTCAGCGATGACTCGAACTTAGAGTCGTGCACTTTAAGGGTTGGATCAAAGTTCTGACTATCCAGACGCAGATGATGCCTACCAACATCATGGGGGTAGTGTAGACCTTCGGGTCGATTAGTTTTATCCAATTTTGTGTCCCGGGTCAAACCCTATAAATCCTCTCTCTCCTCTCATCGCTACACGGTTGTCGGGCGAGTGATCCGCTCCGCGGCCTGCACACGGTGTCTGAATGAGTATTCTGTTGATATTGGTTACTTACAAGTTCCCGGTGGCCAAACGCTTGCGTTGCGTACGGGTCTGAGCACGAAGAGAACGACAGACGGCGGAATGAGCGGAAACAAGAGGCTTAGTGAGTTCCTCGTCACCAATTTCGGCGATTTTAGCGCGAATAGTATCCAGAATTGCTTCTACGGCGGCGTTGTCCGACATCAACTGAGTTGACGGCGACATATTCTGCACTTTTGGAACAATCGGTTTCAGGACGAAACCTAGAGCAGTAATAGGACGCCAAATCAAGCTAATTCATCTATTTACTAAGCGCTGTAGCCTATTAGCTCCATCGGAAGCCGATTGATGTTGTTAATGAAGTACGAGCGCGCCAGGAAAAATGAAAGGCCCAAAACTCGCCAACGAAGGCCTTTTGGAGCCTCTTAATGCCTTTTTCGGCGTCTGCGTAAGTTTCAGCGCAAATGGTACAGTACTTCTTCTTATTCTTCTAGACGCCGAGATCAACCCTCGAATTACTTAGAAGCATGCGTAACACGTAATATTTTTCGAGACACGGCCATATGAGGCCGTGGAGGGGCAGGGATAAGCCTCTATGAATACGGGCGAACCCTAGCCGTCCGTTTGACTGTCATTGACGTCGGTAAGTTCGGACCCTATATGCGGTTCATGAGGGCGGCGAAGCCCTGGTAAGACCATCTTAACACGTAACATAGCAATTGCTTACACAGTGGATCCACGTTATCATATACAGCTGTCGGGTTTTATTCCCATGTCACCGTTGGTGATACCATAATTCCGTATCGGAAGACCGCGGGTCGGGCGTTGCCCACTCCACTGCCAATGGAGTAGACCGTTGCATAGCTTGGGTGGCACCAAACTATAACACGGATGACCCTAGGCCAACCTAACCCCCGTAACTCGTTGAGTGTCATGCCTATTACCCAGGCATGGAGGGGCAGTGTGGTGGTCATAGACCACACTAATCATTTATACAGTTTAAGCCATTTATTGGCACAAGGGTTTTCTCTTCTTCTTTCCCTATAAAAGCTTTCTCCGCATTAGCGAGGCACAGTGGCTTTGGCCTTGAAGTCTTGGAGGGACTCAAAGGTAGCTGTTTCGGTATCGATTGACGGAGTTTCAAACGTCAGGGACATCGCAATGACTAGTATTAATACTGTGAAGCGAACTGTTTATAGGTAAACCGTCTAAAGGTAAAAATGGTCTAAACTACCGTGACACTTCATGAGCTGGAGCATTCTCTTCGTTTCCTGCAGTTCTTCCTTCAGCTTCCTCACCTCGGCGGCGGTGGCCGGCTTGTCCTCGGCCATTTTCTTCAAACATGCGGGATCGATTCACCAACTGATTACTGCCCAACCTCTTACCATATTCAACCAGAGCCCTTACTGACCGGGCGTTCGGTGCCCACCACCGAAGGGGCCGCAGACCTACGTATGCCCAGAATGTCGTTGTGCAACGACAGCTGTTTTCCCACTGATGGCTACGCGATCAGTGCCCCTGCTGTGCTCTCAGACCATACATATGATCTCAAGCGTTGTTGTGCAGCAAATTCTCAAGAGCTGTGTGAAAAAAAGTTATCGGCGTCACCCTTGCCCTCGGGCCCCGTCCAGGGGCTGTAGACCAACACTGCGCTGACGTTGGTGTCAGCCGACGTTGTGATGGCTCAATCATTCTTGATTCACTTCAAGGCCCGCTGTCGAACAGCTGTCTCCTTAGCTCAGTTGGTAGCCACGACACCATGATGCTGAATGATAACCTAAACTTTATGTATAAACGATCCGTGCCTTAGATGCCAGCGGGCATCCAGATGGTCTTGTACTCAACCGACTCGTGGAGGAACTCGAGGCCCTCGCCCTGCTCGTTGTCCATCCAGTCGCGCTGGATGCCGTGGGCGCACCAGGTGCGCTTGCAGTTGTCATGGGCGAGGTACTCGACGAAGAAGGCGGACTCGGCGTCGCCGAAGTGCCAGATCATCGTAAGGTCCTCGTGGGCAGCGATGACGCGGGAGGCCTGGGCCTGGCCGCCGGTGACGACGTTGATCACGCCAGCGGGGACGCTAGTGGTGTCGAAGGTCTGGAACATGTCGGTCGCGCTGAGGGGGTGGGCCTCGGAGGGCACAACAACGACAGCGTTACCGCGGGCGACAGCGGGGGCAAAGCTGGAGACAAAGCCGAGCAGAGGGTACTCCTCGGGGCAGACGATGCCGATGACACCGATGGGGTCGTTGACGGTCACGGTGAGGCCGTATACGGGCACCTCCTGCACGCGGCCACCCCACTTGTCCGCCCAGGAGGCGTACGTGAAGAGGCGCTCAATAGCCTTCTCGACCTCGGCGGTGCAGGACTCCATCGTGCGGCCGGTCATGATGTGGATGCGCTTGGCGAACTCCTCGACGCGGTAGGACAGGTTCTCGGCCATGTCGAAGAGAAGCTGGCCGCGCATGTGGGGCGCGGTCTTGGCCCAGCCGGGAGCAGCCTTGTGGGCAGCGTCGATAGCCTTGGCGACGTCGCCGGAGGTGGACTCGGCGATCTGGCCGATGACCTCACCAGTGGGGGTTCTGCACTGATAGACGTAGTTGCTCGAGGCGGCGACCTGCTTGCCGGCGATGTAGAGCTTGGGGGTCTTGTCGACAACGAGAGCGGGGTTGCCGAAGGGCACGTCGTTCTCGTCGATGATGCCGAACTGGCGGGTCGACCACTTCTCGAGGGCAGCGGCGAAGTCGCTGAGACGCTCAGTCCAGTCGTGCTTGTCGAAGGGCATCCACTTGGGCTTGACGTAGTTCATGAGGCCCTCCTGGCCACCCTGACGGCCGTAGCCAGTCTCCTTGCGGCCGCCGAAGGGGCCAGTGGCGTCGAACATGTTGTAGCAGTTGACCCAGACCATACCGGCGCGGATCTGGTGGGCGACGTCGAGGGCGAGAGAGATGTTCTCGGACCAAACGCCAGAGCCGAGGCCGTAGCGCTGGTTGTTGGCGAGCTCAACGGCGTCCTTGGCGTCACGGAAGGTCATCGCGGCGACGACAGGGCCGAAGATCTCGTTCTGGACGACAGTCGAGGTGGGGCCGACGTTGGTGATGAGGGTGGGCACCCAGAAGTCACCGGTCTCGGGGATCTCGATATCGGGCTGCCAGACATCGGCGCCCTCAGCGCGGGCCGTGTCGACGAGGCGCTGGATACGGGCAGTGCCGGCAAGGACGGCGGACATGTCGATGCTCTTGTCGAGGGAGGTCGAGATGCGGATAGTGCTCATGCGGCGGCGGATCTTGGCGAAGAACTTCTCGGCGATAGACTCCTGCACGAGGAGTCGGGAGCCGGCGGAGCAGATCTGGCCCTGGTTACGGAAGATGGCGTCCATGATGCCTCGATAGCGCCGTCAAGGTCGGCGTCCTCGAAGATGATGTTGGGGGACTTGCCAGACATCTGGAGGGTGATGCCCTTGCCAGTGCCGGCGGTCGCCTTGCGGATGGACTGGCCGACGAGGGTCGAGCCGCAGAAGTCGACCTTTGCGACGTCGGGGTGGGAGGTGAGGCGCTCAGCCATGGCACGGCCACCGCAGACCATGTTGATGACACCCTTGGGGAGGCCAACCTGGGCGCAGATCTCGCAGAAGGCGAGGGCGGTCAGGGGCGTGAGGGGGGCGGGCTTGACGACAACGGTGTTGCCCATAGCGAGAGCGGGGGCGACCTTCCAGGCCATCATGAGGAGGGGGAAGTTGAGGGGGGTGATGGCGGCGACGGGGCCGCGGAGGGGGCCGTAGCCGGGGAGGATCTTGTCCGAGAGCTGGGCCCAGCCGGCGTGGTGGTAGAAGTGGCGGACACAGAGGGCCATGTCGATATCGCGGGCCTCGCGGATGGACTTGCCGTTGTCAAGAGCCTCGAGGACGGCGAGCAGGCCGCTGTGCTTCTGGATCTGGCGGGCGATGGCGTAGATGTACTTGGCGCGGTCGTGGGGAGAGGTGGCGGCCCAGTCGGCACGGGCGGCCTCAGCGGCGGCGACAGCCTTGTCGACACCCTCGACGCCAGCGTCGGCGACGTGGTAGAGGATCTCGCCGGTGCTGGGGGCGATGATGGGAGTCATGGCTTCCTCGTCCTCGGGGAACACCCACTCGTTGTTGATGAACATACCGAAGCGGTGGTTGTGGCGATCAAGGTATTCCTTCGCCATGGCGTCGTTTTCGAATACTGGGCCGTATTCCATTGTATCAAAGAGCTGTGCGCACTTGGGTCTATTGTCCTCCATTGTTGAACAAACTGCCTATGGATCGCTTCTGTCTGCTTCGGTGGCCATCACGTGAGAATCGCAATCGAACGCCTCTGTGATCGAGCTCAATCAAAATCAAATCTTCAATTTATCGCCCCTGGATGCGTTCTGAGGCACACCCCGGCACTCTGCAAGCCACCGGCTTGGCCTGGTACCGTGGCCAGGCTTTTGAGCCGAGTAATCATTTGATTTCGAGGAAATCATCAGATTGCCGTCAAGGCCTGTTCAGCCTTCCTTGGCTCTTTTGTCGTATGGAGCGTTCCTGAAGAAAAGCATCTTCCGCACAGCCCGCTGACAGTCAAATCTCAGCCTTGTATGGCGTCATGTGCTGCCCATAAGAAATCAATACTGAGAGTGATTTACCAGAGAAAAGCGCAGCTATTAATACTAGATAGACCCATGCTGGGATACTCAGAGAATTTCTTCGATCTCGATACCCTCGAACTTGTGAGGCAGAGGTTCGATGGCACTCTCCGGCATGATCACACTGATCTTCTTGCGTGCACGATCGATGTGAAGGATGCTGATGTAGCTCATGAGACGGCCCCGGCCCTCGTCGTCGGTGTCCTCTTCGGTTCTCAGTGCGATAATATCGTTGGGGCGACCCGGTATGAACTTGAAAGAACTGAACCCTCTCTTGGGGATGAGCATCGATTCAATCCGGAGTTCCTCAATCTTTTTGAACTTCTCGTCCGCGATCAGGATCAAATCGGTTCCATTGCTCATGTCCTTCTTCTCTGAATATGGCGACTGGCTCTCCCGCCGGGGCACGAAGAACCATGCCTTGTGGAAGTCTGACCACCCCACCGCCTCGTGCAGCAGGTAGCCAGGGAACTGTGTGTGCGTCTTCTCCCTTAGCTTCTCGTAAACAGGCTCCCAATCAATTGATGTGATCCTGTCAGTGTCCTTTTCAAGTCGCTTGACCCACATCGGCTTGCTGTGCATGAATGCACCGGTCTTAGGGTCAGCGAACTCCTTGCCGAACGATCCAAAAATGGCATCCCCGTGATAAATGGTCGCCCACTCACACTTGAAGCCCTTGTTTGAGCTTTGACCATCGCCCTCGAGCAGGACGTAGCGGGTCAGCGCTTGGGGCGCCCCGTCGACCTCCTTGATCTCGTACACGAGCCCGGTGCGGTCGTCGCATGCTAGGAGCCTTCCCCTGTAGAACAGCAGCTCCGACAGCTCCATCGCCCGGTCTGCCTCGTTCGTCCTCGTGGAAAAGGCGGCCTTACGGTCCCATTGGAAGGTGTATGAGTCAAACTCGTCCAGTTCCAGTGTTCCCGTCCAGAAATGAGACTCCCAATGTGGCTTGGAGCCATCCACCTTGGAGGCCTGGTCATCATCGCTGATGATATGGATGCGGAACTTCGTAGGCACATCATCCATCATAGAAGGAGTGAAAGAGAGAACAATAACAGCGGTAACAAGACAAATTGCCACGATTAGAGCAAACATAGCAACGCGAACACGCCAATTCCGAAGATCGAGAAAAGAGCGGCTACCACCATGCTGAATATGGGATAGAGAATGTAGTAATGCCCCAGATTCAATGTTCCCCTCCTTTTCAGTCGGGTAATCCATGACGGATAGATGTGTGGAAACGCAATACATTTCGGCATGTAACAACGTAAAGCAGCATCGCTGGGCAAAGAAACTGCCATGAGCTGCACTAAAGAGCTTGCTTAAATCTTTTGGGCCTCATCCAAGCCTCATCTGACACTTTGACACTGAGCCTGACCAAAAACATGGGCGGTCACCCTTCGACTCGTGTGAACACCTGCAATATTTCGAAGCCTGGCAATGGCTATCGACAGAGATCAAACAGGCGACGGCCTGAGTATCCCTTCAGCAGGAGACAAAGTCGGGCCGAGTCACAGCCTGACGACGACCAGAATTCGCCCTTGCTGCATCTCTGATCAATGAATGTGATCAGACGAGTGCGAGAGACTCTCAATTACATGAATCTTCGGTTTATTCAGCGCCCGAATCCGTGTTTCGCCTGTATTTATCTGATCCTGTGGTTCGGGAGCTTCTGCCTGGTGTATGTGGAATTCATGAATCCATACAGTATTCCTGTACAACAGGAAGGCTTTGTATTTGATCTGGAGCAGCCGCCGTTCATTCGGGACTGGTTTTCGCCTCCTGAGAGTGCCCTCGGCATTGTCGACTTCAGCCCGCTCTACAGGGTCATTGTGCCAGCTGGGTACCTTGCCGCTGCAGCTCTCTTCATCCTTCTCGTATTCAGTGACCCTGGCTTCGTCGACCGTCTGAAGCCGTCCGAGAAGCATCTCCTGGACGTGCCCTACGACAACCAGTTCTACCAGCCCCAGCCCTGCGTCACCTGCCAGCACACTAAGCCCGCCCGGTCCAAGCACTGCCGCTACTGCAACACCTGCGTCCTTCGGTTCGACCACCACTGTGTGTGGCTCAACAACGACGTCGGCCTCTTCAACCACGGCTGGTTCCTGGTATTCCTTCTCGTCCACGCTGCTGGCATGGGCCTAATTGCTGTGTACCAGTATCGCATTTTTATGTCCTTGCTGGGGGGCTTCAACCTCCACCCCAACCCCATGTCGATTGCCGTCCTCCTGCGGTATGCCGCCATTCATATGCCATTGTTTGTGGTTGTGTTTCTGTTCAACTCAGTGCTGTCTGTATCATTGGGTGCCTTCTTTTTGATTCATCTTGGGATGATGTCGGCCGACCTGACCACAAATGAAATAGCGAAGCGCCAGGCAGTCCACGCCGATCTCCGTGCTCGTAGGAAGACCTATATCCTGTCAGATAAGAGTGTAGCTGTTGGGCATATCCCCCGGCTTGGGGAGGCAACCGCGCAGCCCCTCTGGGAAATCTCCCCGGAGCTCTACAGCAAGCCGGAGACAGCTCAGGAACAGCTATTGGCGGACCGATACTTCGAGCTCAGTCGGCAGGAGGCACGAGTTGCCTTCCTGTTCAACCCATACAGCGAGGGCATGGTTCAGAACTTATTCTGGACGATAAGCCAGACAAGGCTGAGATTTGACTGTCAGCGGGCTGTGCGGAAGATGCTTTTCTTCAGGAACGCTCCATACGACAAAAGAGCCAAGGAAGGCTGAACAGGCCTTGACGGCAATCTGATGATTTCCTCGAAATCAAATGATTACTCGGCTCAAAAGCCTGGCCACGGTACCAGGCCAAGCCGGTGGCTTGCAGAGTGCCGGGGTGTGCCTCAGAACGCATCCAGGGGCGATAAATTGAAGATTTGATTTTGATTGAGCTCGATCACAGAGGCGTTCGATTGCGATTCTCACGTGATGGCCACCGAAGCAGACAGAAGCGATCCATAGGCAGTTTGTTCAACAATGGAGGACAATAGACCCAAGTGCGCACAGCTCTTTGATACAATGGAATACGGCCCAGTATTCGAAAACGACGCCATGGCGAAGGAATACCTTGATCGCCACAACCACCGCTTCGGTATGTTCATCAACAACGAGTGGGTGTTCCCCGAGGACGAGGAAGCCATGACTCCCATCATCGCCCCCAGCACCGGCGAGATCCTCTACCACGTCGCCGACGCTGGCGTCGAGGGTGTCGACAAGGCTGTCGCCGCCGCTGAGGCCGCCCGTGCCGACTGGGCCGCCACCTCTCCCCACGACCGCGCCAAGTACATCTACGCCATCGCCCGCCAGATCCAGAAGCACAGCGGCCTGCTCGCCGTCCTCGAGGCTCTTGACAACGGCAAGTCCATCCGCGAGGCCCGCGATATCGACATGGCCCTCTGTGTCCGCCACTTCTACCACCACGCCGGCTGGGCCCAGCTCTCGGACAAGATCCTCCCCGGCTACGGCCCCTCCGCGGCCCCGTCGCCGCCATCACCCCCTCAACTTCCCCCTCCTCATGATGGCCTGGAAGGTCGCCCCCGCTCTCGCTATGGGCAACACCGTTGTCGTCAAGCCCGCCCCCCTCACGCCCCTGACCGCCCTCGCCTTCTGCGAGATCTGCGCCCAGGTTGGCCTCCCCAAGGGTGTCATCAACATGGTCTGCGGTGGCCGTGCCATGGCTGAGCGCCTCACCTCCCACCCCGACGTCGCAAAGGTCGACTTCTGCGGCTCGACCCTCGTCGGCCAGTCCATCCGCAAGGCGACCGCCGGCACTGGCAAGGGCATCACCCTCCAGATGTCTGGCAAGTCCCCCAACATCATCTTCGAGGACGCCGACCTTGACGGCGCTATCGAGGGCATCATGGACGCCATCTTCCGTAACCAGGGCCAGATCTGCTCCGCCGGCTCCCGACTCCTCGTGCAGGAGTCTATCGCCGAGAAGTTCTTCGCCAAGATCCGCCGCCGCATGAGCACTATCCGCATCTCGACCTCCCTCGACAAGAGCATCGACATGTCCGCCGTCCTTGCCGGCACTGCCCGTATCCAGCGCCTCGTCGACACGGCCCGCGCTGAGGGCGCCGATGTCTGGCAGCCCGATATCGAGATCCCCGAGACCGGTGACTTCTGGGTGCCCACCCTCATCACCAACGTCGGCCCCACCTCGACTGTCGTCCAGAACGAGATCTTCGGCCCTGTCGTCGCCGCGATGACCTTCCGTGACGCCAAGGACGCCGTTGAGCTCGCCAACAACCAGCGCTACGGCCTCGGCTCTGGCGTTTGGTCCGAGAACATCTCTCTCGCCCTCGACGTCGCCCACCAGATCCGCGCCGGTATGGTCTGGGTCAACTGCTACAACATGTTCGACGCCACTGGCCCCTTCGGCGGCCGCAAGGAGACTGGCTACGGCCGTCAGGGTGGCCAGGAGGGCCTCATGAACTACGTCAAGCCCAAGTGGATGCCCTTCGACAAGCACGACTGGACTGAGCGTCTCAGCGACTTCGCCGCTGCCCTCGAGAAGTGGTCGACCCGCCAGTTCGGCATCATCGACGAGAACGACGTGCCCTTCGGCAACCCCGCTCTCGTTGTCGACAAGACCCCCAAGCTCTACATCGCCGGCAAGCAGGTCGCCGCCTCGAGCAACTACGTCTATCAGTGCAGAACCCCCACTGGTGAGGTCATCGGCCAGATCGCCGAGTCCACCTCCGGCGACGTCGCCAAGGCTATCGACGCTGCCCACAAGGCTGCTCCCGGCTGGGCCAAGACCGCGCCCCACATGCGCGGCCAGCTTCTCTTCGACATGGCCGAGAACCTGTCCTACCGCGTCGAGGAGTTCGCCAAGCGCATCCACATCATGACCGGCCGCACGATGGAGTCCTGCACCGCCGAGGTCGAGAAGGCTATTGAGCGCCTCTTCACGTACGCCTCCTGGGCGGACAAGTGGGGTGGCCGCGTGCAGGAGGTGCCCGTATACGGCCTCACCGTGACCGTCAACGACCCCATCGGTGTCATCGGCATCGTCTGCCCCGAGGAGTACCCTCTGCTCGGCTTTGTCTCCAGCTTTGCCCCCGCTGTCGCCCGCGGTAACGCTGTCGTTGTTGTGCCCTCCGAGGCCCACCCCCTCAGCGCGACCGACATGTTCCAGACCTTCGACACCACTAGCGTCCCCGCTGGCGTGATCAACGTCGTCACCGGCGGCCAGGCCCAGGCCTCCCGCGTCATCGCTGCCCACGAGGACCTTACGATGATCTGGCACTTCGGCGACGCCGAGTCCGCCTTCTTCGTCGAGTACCTCGCCCATGACAACTGCAAGCGCACCTGGTGCGCCCACGGCATCCAGCGCGACTGGATGGACAACGAGCAGGGCGAGGGCCTCGAGTTCCTCCACGAGTCGGTTGAGTACAAGACCATCTGGATGCCCGCTGGCATCTAAGGCACGGATCGTTTATACATAAAGTTTA
Source organism: Carpediemonas membranifera (assembly GCA_019828565.1). Lineage (NCBI taxonomy): Eukaryota > Fornicata > Carpediemonas > Carpediemonas membranifera. Next base: position 141,485 of record JAHDYR010000014.1, on the reverse strand, counting down.
GGTTATCATTCAGCATCATGGTGTCGTGGCTACCAACTGAGCTAAGGAGACAGCTGTTCGACAGCGGGCCTTGAAGTGAATCAAGAATGATTGAGCCATCACAACGTCGGCTGACACCAACGTCAGCGCAGTGTTGGTCTACAGCCCCTGGACGGGGCCCGAGGGCAAGGGTGACGCCGATAACTTTTTTTCACACAGCTCTTGAGAATTTTCTGCACAACAACATCGCTTGAGATAGAACATGTCTCTTTCAACGACAATCAGACCTGAGGGCGCTCCGTTCCTCCCCGGGAACACCTTCCAAGCACCCGACGCTTCCAAGTTCCACAAATCGCACGCCCTTGACTTTAAGAACGGTGTTGCCATTTTCAATCCTAACGCCCGTGGTATTGCTGGTAATGAGCTTGAATCCACGAAGTTCATCCCCGATTACAGCGGCAACGATCTTGCCAAGACCGATCCCTTCCGCGTTCAGCGGGCCCGTGCCAACGTTTGTCTGGTTGTTCCATTTTACCCAGTTTGACGAGTATGTCCCTGCATACGTCGCATTTGACCGCATGGTACTGAGGTTCTTCGCATACTTCGACGAGGAAGTACACGAGTCTGATGTTGAGTCCAGCCGCATCCGCCTTGTCTCCATCGACTACTATCTCGAGGATGGCTCCATCAGCATCAATGAGCACGCCATCGAGAACTCTGGTATCCCCCAGGGTGTCTTCCTCCGTCGCCATCGCGTCCCCCGCGCCCTCGCTGTCGTCCCCGGCCGCGAGCCCGAGTTTATCGAGTTGCAAGACCTCAACATCGGCGTTGACATCGATATCTACAAGCGCAAGTTCCACATCTACGACGCCAACCAAGCGACCAAGGATTACCTGAAGGAGCTCGGCGTCGAGGTCGGCACACCCGAGCCCCGCCCCGAGGACCGCTACCAGGGGCACAGGGCCAAGTTCGACATCAAGCCGACGGAGCATCGCACACAGACCGATATGGACAAGCTGCACAAGTTCCTCATCAAGGACAGGCAGGTGCTCCGCTTCTACACGGTCTGGGACGATCGGAAGAACGTCTACGGCGACATCCGCGAGCTCGTTCTCCACTACTTCCTGTCTGATGACACCTGCGAGGTCCTCGAGGTCAACCCCGCTAACTGCGGCCGCGACCCCTTCCCCACCTTCCTCCGCCGTCAGAAGCTGCCCAAGGATCTCAAGAACCCCGAGGCCGGCTTCGTTACCGAGGACGACCTCTTCATCGGCGCCAACATCGAGTGCTTCGGCCGCACACTTATGCTGTGCGACTGTGACCCCTTCACTCGCCAGTACTGCGCCGAGGTCCTGAACTTCCCTCCCGAGAAGCTTAAGAAGATCACCATCGAGCGCCCCCGCGCCCAGCAAGTTGAAATCGAGGTGCCCCCGCCCACTGGCTTCGGCACCGATGAGGACTCCCTCGGATCCTGGAAGTCCCTCGAACCCAAGGTCCCCAAGAAGGACATGAAGAAGATGGCACAGTACCAGGGCGTCCAGCTCAGGTTCCGCGGCCGCATGGTCACTGACGACCCCGTGGAGGCCACCCGCCGCTTCGTCATCACCTTCTTCCCTGCCGATGACTCCGTATCAGTCTTTGAGCCGCCCCAGCGGAACTCAGGCATCGGCGGCGGGAAGTTCCTTGACCGGCAGAAGGTTCGTAAGACCGACGGCAAGTTCTTTGAAGCGACCGACTTTGTTGTTGGCGAGAGAGTGGTGATCAACGCTCACGTTTTCGAGCTCCTCGAGTGCGACAAGTACACCGCCGCTTTCTACGAACAGATGCGGAACATGAAGGCGTAAGGGAGAGATGGTCACTGTGTAAATTGCGAACAAATGGACTTCACACGATTTGACAAGCACCAGAAGATTGAGGAGCGGGCCATATCGATGGACAACCCGGAATACGCCCAGGTCCACAGGCGGCGCCTCAGAAGCTGGAGACCGTCGAGACAAAAGTCCAGCGTTTCTTGACGAGGTCGTCGATCTTATATGCAAGCAGTTTGGCCGCCAATACACCGCAGCCAGGGTCTGCCAGATGATCTGCGAGCTCAACCTGTCTCGTAAGAAGGGAGACACGCTCTGGGCTCTGGCTGATCCCCAGCAGATGCTCCGTTTCATGCTAATCTGCTACAAAATCACTAAGGATGTACCCAGCGACGACGTATACTGGATGGACGAGACCCACGTCGACCCGAGAAATACGTGGAGGAGGAAGGGCTGGTCGAATAAGGGTCAGAGGTATTAATAATATAATATATAATAATTAAGAAGCATACCGGGAGCCTGACCCAGTCCCGCACCATTCTTGCCTTTATGAACGTCAGAGAGAGACAGCAGTCGGCGGTCCGGGCGAGACTGTCGACGCTGAGAAGTTTGAGGGGTATTTTCATTGACTGGTCAAGACAGGTAGGGTTGCCTATCTCATCATGGACAACGCCCCTGTGTATCAGAGCGACAGTTGTGAGAAGTGCAGAATATTGTGGCTGCCTCCATACTCCCCAATCATCAACCGAAGAATGTCTTCTCTTGTTTGATGCATGACATCGCGCACCAGCGCGCTTTACCCGATTACCTTGTGCTCCGGAGAACTTTCGCGCGATGCCCCGTTTCTCATCATCATGGCTACTGGTGGCTCCATTGCAATAAAGAAGGTAACCTTACCTTACGTGGCGAGCTCAAAGAACTCGTCGGCGGTCATGACGAGGACCGTCTCTTGAGCAGGCTGGCGTCTTGCCCAGATCTCATCGGGGGCGGACAGCCCACGCAACCAGTTCCCAATGCTGCATGTCCCGGGACTCCAGTCACTCATGATACGACCCACTAGAGCGTTGCCCGCCTCAGCTGCCTCAGTAGTGGGCATAGCTTACTGCGACAACTGGTTCTGGCTAATCTCTTGCGCCATTAGAACATCAATACGTTCGTTGGCATCCGCGATGATGCGCTGTAGACGTGATGCGGTGTACTTGTGGTGGCTGACTTGTTTCTCTGTACATGCCTCGGCTGCAGCGACGGCAAAGCTAGTTGAGCAGCCGAAGCTCGAACTTGATTGAGTTGAGCTTGCGTATTGCGTGTTGTTACAAGGGAACGCGCCTTACAACTACGAGAATTGTGATCAAAACCTAAACAAGGAGGGCCATGGAGTCAATGATTCGCTATAGGACGGCATCACGCCAATACTTCGGTAAAACTAAAACTAAAACTTGTTCGCAAGGCTGGTTGCACGCTCTGCAGATGGCTAGGGTTTTAGGGAGACAGGTTTCAGGTTTTGTCAGCTTTGCTCAATGAACTGAATAACCAGGCCGACTGTGTAGCTCCAGTTAGTTTTTAGAAGTGTAAGGTAAGGTAAGTGGTACCGCTTCAGTCGCCTCAGAAGGACCGACCGAGCGTTTATCGCTCCAGGTTGTCCGATCGTCATTTGTCGAGCCCGACACGCCAATACGCATCAGCTGCAAGGGAGTTCTCCGGCAAAAACCAAACTTATTATTACCTCAAAAGAGAGTGCAAGAATCCAATGTTGATTGTTGATTGTACCTTACCTTTACGTATTTAATCTAGTACTGTATACCACACACGCAGCTTCGGGGATGTTCGTGAGGGACACAAAACAAAACATCCACACCTTACATCGAAGTTCTCATATTGTGCTTCCTTCGCATGCAGGCGTGCGATGCTGAGGGCGTTGTTGCCGACGAAAACGCGGACGGGCATATCTATGTATCAGCTCTCGCGTCTCCTATGATGGGGATATCCTCATTTCCCATCGCTGCTCGCGCATCTCTCGCGTTGCCCAGTGTCTCTCGCAGCGTGTGCGGGCGACATATGGTCCAGGCTTCAGGTCTTCCATCTTCTTCGAGGACGTACTCAGGCAGGTATCGCACGGCTTTGTGCGAAGAGTTCTTCTTGCTTCTCTCCACGTTATTGTGTCGTGGCCGCCTGTCGAGGAACGTTCTGCTCCTTATTACCTTACCTTATCTAGGTGGCAACTGAAGCGCTTTTCACACGCGGGGCACAGCGTCGGGACTCCCTCGACCAGCGGTGCGTCATCGTTGCAGAGCCTGTAGACAGCCAGACTGGCGCTCGTTCCGATCGTTCAGCACGTTAACATTCAATCCGTAGTAGTGGGGAACATTGATTCTCAAATTACTAATTTCGCATCGGCGCTTACTCAACTCGAGCTCTCATCAACATGAAGTGTGACCCACACACAGATACGGCCATCAAGACCTTCCACACAGACATGCAGGCCATCCACGAAGCTCGCGCATCATTACAAAATCGACATCGACTGGGTCCGCGAGGAACTCGTCCTACTCACACCCAACGAAGCTTTTCTCCGGGGACCTTACCTTACAGGGAAGTGCTTACACAGACTGCGCGACCTCGTCACGAAGGCAGAGGTCGTGGTCCATCAGGACCGTCTCGTCCACACAGAAATCCCCTCCTTGCTTGCCGGCTACGGTGGTCGCGAGGTCAGCAACGCCCGCGTACTTTCCGTGGATCCCAGAGTCCATCGAACTGCTCGAGGCCGCATGGCATCCCACGATTCTCCGGGTGGGATGCGCAGGATCGATAAATCGGGATAGCCACCATCGTGGCCGAAGACTTGTGAGTGAGGACCTTACCTTACCTTACTGGAGCGCACCGAATGGCCTTACCTTGCTTCCACCCGGTACGATCAGTACAGGTCGATGAGGCATGTGTCAGTAACATCTTCTAAGGTAAGGCCTTACCCTAGTGTGAACTTGTGGCGCATGTGTCTCAGGGACTGCTCGTTGTCATGAGAAGGAGGTAGTATTATGGCTGTGTAGCTCCAGCCGCAGTGTACCGTTCCACCAGCGTCGTCAACGCCGTCGCCGTGCCACAACGGTCGAAAGGTCCCCCTTGTACAGACTGTAAGGTGACAGCATAGTGCGACAAAACCACTTCAAAACCACCTCGTGTACAACAGAGTACGCGACTCAATAGCAGCTCTGTTCCGCCCAGGGATGGATGATCACCGAGGTCCGGAAGTATAAGAGGCCGACCGCGGATCTCCCGTGCGGATCTCCCATGACGATTATCGACGACGGTCGATAACGCCATGCTGGACATTCAGTTCAAGGAGGTACTCAAGCCAACCCTGATCAATCCGTGCCCAAAATGCTCCATCATGCGCGTCCAACATAGAGGATCGGTTTAGTGGTGTCCAGCAGCCCTGAAGCTGGCCTGGGCGACTCATGCTCTCCCTGGGATGTTCCACCACTACCACTTCGACCGATATACCTGCTCCATGGTCGACTGACCCAGGCGCCGCATCATCGGGCTAAGCCTGCCTGTGAGCTGGTGCTCCGCGTCGGAGACCGAGCGCCTGAAGGCGTGTGACGCCCGGCTGCACATCCTTTTGTTGCATCTGAGACGAGCTTCGCCAGCGCTTCGCCCATGATCGGTGCTGCATGTACATCGACCTTGTGGAAGAGGAGGCGCTTGTCCGCTATCCCATTCTGTCTGCTTGCCCTTACAATTGCGGTGCTCAGATCAGCTGGCGTCTCACTGATCGAACTGTTCCGCTTCCCGTTGACATCGCCGCCTGAGGCAATAAGCTGGCCGTCTGGGGCCAGTCTTGGCGATCAGTTCTTCAACTCGGAGAGAGCAGGGTGACCCAGTCCTAAACTTTGTCTATTTACACTTAGCACAGCTTATCGATGGTCGAACGAATCTCCGGAACGATCTTAGCAAGCTTAATGATCGAATCCTGTGGCTCAGCGACAGCCAGCCGCTCGATGAGGGCACATGCGAAAAGGACCCACTCCTTTGCGGCACCGAGCATGCCGCTGGACTGGTAACGATAAGATCCCTGGTTGGTGAGGATGCCCCGGACAACCTGGGCGACCCACCAGCCGTTATCCACGCGGAAGGGGAGCTTCGCACTGATCCGAGAGAGAATGCTCAGCTGGTTGGGCATTGAAGTGAGAGAAAGCGCGGCGACCTGAGCCTCGAACAGCAGCCGCAGCTCAGACCGGAAGAGGGCGACGGCGGACCCCATAGCAGTCACCTCGGGGGAAAGGCTGCCGGTCCACTGGCCTGCAGCAGGCGGGGCGAGGCTATTCACACAGCACAGCCAGGAGATGACGTCCACGGCCAGTGGGGCCGCGGGGCGTGGCGTGCGGAGGGGCGGCTCGATCGAGACAGGATCGAGGGTGAAGCCGCGCCGCAGCATCTCCACCAGCAGCAGGGCAGGAGCGGCGTGGTAGCCGCTCTGGGCGATGAGCTGGAGCACGGGGAGGGGCTTGAGGTCTGTGGTGCAGTATCCCAGGGCATGGAGGGCCAGGGCGTCGGCCAGGGCAGACAGCAGCACCCAGTTCTCAGCGGGAGCAGGCCGGACCGGGTCAGCGAGCATGGCAGCGGACATGGATAGGTCCCAGACACCAGCAGCCTGGGCCGCGGGCTTATTGCGGGTTGCAATGCGGAGGATCTCGTCTCTGGAGAGCCCGGCCTTGCGGGGGAGGCGGATGGCCCTGGCGCTGCTGTCAGTGGCGGCCTTGATGTAGTAGGGCTCGTCGTCTGCCCTGAAGTCCGGGTGGAGTCCGGCGGTTAAGGAGGTCAGTGTCAGTGTCCGGAGGCTGACGGCGCACTCGACGGCGGTGCGGTAGGACACGGAGGAGAGGCGGGGAGCGAGCAGCGTCGCCCGGTTGAATACGAGCGGGGCCAGCAGCTCCGGTCTGGCGGCACCCGTGAACAGGAGGGTGTAGAGCTGGTCGGGGAGGTGGTTTCCCAGCGCACCGACGACAATGTGCTTGTCCTTGTTAGACCGGAATAGAACGTCCGAGTAGGCCGGGGCGACCCTGCCAGACCGGTCCATGACCAGCGGGTGCATCAGCCTGATACGGCCGGATACGAATTCACTCAAATACCGATCAACTGAGAATCTTGAGTGGGACATGACGCTGAGGCAGATCTGGTCCGGGTCGTGCTTGTTGACATCGCCGTGGCTGCGGACGGCGTGGAAGACGTCCTCGATGCGGTAATTGTCCATGAAGGGGGGTGCGGTCTGGCAGACGTTTCCACCAGCGAACAATGCCGCCACGATCAGCTCCATTGGATTCTTGATGCCGTACTCGGCTAGTAAATGGCGCATGAACTGCTGATGCTCGACGGAGAACTGCTCTCTCATTCCGAAGTTGATCTTCGTCAGGAAGAAAGGGGGCTGTTGTGAGACGGGGCACAGGAGAAAGTCAACGGCCGCCCACACTGTCTGGACTGCATGGGTCTCGACAAGGTATCCCAGTTGCGGGATAACGCCTGATGGAGCAAAGATGACATCAGCGTCCTCTTCAGCGAGGATGGCGGCGATCTCAGGCAGCAGGTCAGTCAGGAGGGGTCTCGGGAAGTCAAGGGTTGTGCCCGACTCCAGGTAGGCGTCCCAAGCGTTAGAGCGCTGCATCAAATCCGTCTCGCGGGCCGATGAACGGATGGGATTCATGGGTCCGGGGAAAACGAAGGTTGGGATGAGGTTGGCGGCCCGGAAATCTGCAAGTTGTTGGTGAATGGCATGAGGAAGGTGAGCAGGAGCACCGCCAAGCACCTGCATCATCCAGGGGTTGCTGTTTGGGCCCGCTAAGTCTGATTAAGAGGAAAGTGGAAAAACGGACTGAGGTTATAGAGCCACTGAGTGACATCAACACCGATATGAGTAGGTTGGCGGTATTGAAGCGGCTCTTTGCGAGAAAGGTTGTTCTCTACAATGTAGGTGAAGAGGCCTCGCATCGTCGCACTTTTGCCCGACATATTTGAGGCATTCAAATCCCCTAGTTTGGACCATTTACACCACCACGGGTCTAAACCTCCTCAGTAAACACATTGTTTGACCCTTCAATAGCACAGTAATTACTACGCATGAAGAAGGATGACGATGACGACGACCCAAAAGGGACTTACCCGAAGTATCTCCGGCACACTGCAGCCGACTGGGTGAGGTTCCGCATGAGCTACGCACTCTATGCTGAAGATGAGGTCAAGCCGAAGACCCTCTTCGAGTGCATCGACGCGAAAGTGAGAACAAGTATCAAGGACGCATACCAAGCTCTGGAGGACGACGAAAGCTCCGATGACAGCTCTGACAGCTCGAGTGAAGACGACGAGGAGATGTTCAGCGCCAACGAGGGTAGCGACAGCAGCAGGGGCGGCGAAGACGCGCACGCCCAGAGCGACTCCGAGGATGACGCCCGGAGCACACTCATCGCTAACCCGGCCCGGAAGAAGAAGACAAGCGGCAAGACGACCGCCCGGGACGACGCTTTGCTCCGGTACATCATGGCTCAAGACCAAGAGAAGAAGGAGGCGAAGACAACGAGGAGGAAGCGCGATGAGCGCTGGGTGGTGATGGCTGAGGCCACACTAACCAATATCAGTCTTCAGCGCGCGTACCGCGAGCTTCGCAAGCTCCGTGAGACCTCTTTCACCCGTTACCGCCATGTGTTCACGGATATGGTAGATCTGTTCGAGAAGGTCCCTGGATGCTAGAGAGCTCCAGGAGATCGTTCTGGCGAGCCTCGATGACGAGACGATCGCATCGTCTCTTCGCTCTGTTGTTCTTTCCAAGTCAACAGTCGCGAAGTCGTTGAAGGTCATAGCAAAGTACCTACGGGCCCGAACAGATGCCATGCGAGAGTTTGACCTGGTGCCGAGCAGCCGGCTCGCGGCCCTACAGAAGCAGCTCGAGTCACTGCAGAGCAAGCCGAGAGAGGAGCGGAAGATGCCAGCGAGGACGGGAGAGCGCAGACGCAATGACGGCGCGGCCGAGGGGGCCAAGCCTGAGCGGCGGCAAGGGGGCCGCGGCTGCTTCAACTGCGGCGAAAAGGGTCACGACTCGGCCGACTGCCCACACGAGGAGCCGAAGTGCTTCAGGTGCGGCGAGTTCGGCCACAAGTCGCACCAGTGCACAGTTGTAAAGCCATCTGAGTATCCTTTCTGTTTTATGTTAGCGTCCAAGACTATCTGGCAGGAGAAGGCCAGTCTGCTGGGCGAAGAGTTGATCGTCCGCATGGACACCTGCTCCTCGTTCAGCGTCGTGCCGAGGGACTGGGCCGTCGAGAAGGGACTGAAGATCGCCACGCGGGGCGAGACAGTCCGCTTGGCTGACGAGTCGATGAGGAGGGTCTACCGAGTGTTGTCAGATGTGCCGATCACCCTCCACCTCGACAGAGAGGTCACCGCGACGCCGACCTGGTATGCGATGGACAAGGCCGAGTCGTTCCTCATCAACATGGAGGTGATTGACTCCCTCGGCCTAATCAACCGCAACCTTGACACCGAAGCAGACCCCATCCAGGTCATCTCCAAGCTCACAGAGGACTGGGCCGAGAGATACAGCGACTGCTTCGGCGATGCAGGCGAACCAGCAGACCTTAAGCCGTTCAAGGTCACGCTGAAGAAGGACGCCCGACCCTACTTCCGTCTGCCCCGAAGGTTCCCAAGACAGGTGGAGGATGAACTCCGGTCAGAGATGCAGAAGCTGGAGGAAAGCGGGATCATCATCCCAACCAAGTCTCCCTGGAGCAGCTCAGTGGTCATGGTGCGGAAGAAGGCCGGGACGTGGCGGCCGTGCATGGACTACTCGCCACTGAACGAGCTCCTGGCGTCCATGACTCAGCACGACTTGCCGTCGACGGAAGAGCTGATCGAGAGGCTGAGGGGCAACAAGTACTTCGCAGCACTTGACCTCAGCAAGGCCTTCCATCAGGTCCCGGTGCACCCCGACACACAGGAGTACCTGGCGTTCACGTACTCCAAGGGGCACTATACCTACACTACGATGCCGTTCGGCCTTGCCACCGCGGCTGGCCATATGCAAGAGGCCTTAGAGGAGGCTTTCGCGGACATGCTGGGCACGGCGTGTCTTGTGTACGTGGACGACATCATCGTCTATGGGTCGACCTGGGAAGAGTACCAGGCGAACCTGATGCGGGTGATGGACCGGGTGCGAGAGAAGAAGCTGAAGCTCAACAAGAACAAGTGCTTTTTCGGGTTGACGGAGGTGGAGTACCTCGGATGGATAGTGTCGGCGGAGGGAAAGCGCATCCCCCCATGGCGCGTCCAGGGTGTCCAGGAGCTGCCCGACCCGACAAACGTGAGTGACGTCAGGTCCACATTGGGCATCTTCAACTTCTTCTCCCAGTTCATCCCCGGCTACGCGGACATCACCGAGCCGATCCGCAAGCTGGAGATCAAGGGCCAGACGTTCGTGTGGGGCGACCCCCAGAGAGAGGCGTTCAAGAGACTGAAGAAGATCGTCACCTCCCCCACACTGTTGGTCACACCGGGCCCTGACGACCGCCTACAGCTGTTCACCGACGCGTCCGACACCGGTGTCGGCGCAGTGCTGGTCAGAGTCGAGGACGACGGGTCGAAGCGACCTGTGATGTTCTTCTCCAAGGCCCTGACAGCAAGCCAGCGCAAGTGGAGCACCTACCGCAAGGGAGGCATTCGCCATCATAGCGGCCACGAGGAAGATGAGACGGTTCCTAGCCACAAGGGGAGTTTGAGATGTTCACGGACCACCGTAACCTCGTGTACACGTGGGGCAACGTCGACCCCATGGTGCAGCGCTGGGCACTTGAGCTGGGCAACCTCAAGTTCAGCATCACCCACGTGCCTGGTAAGTCTAATACGGTCGCGGACGGCCTGTCCAGAATGCCCCGCGCAGAAGCCGAGAGCCTGACACCAGAGCAGCAGGGTGCGATCGTGTCCGTGATGTGTGCAGTCGACGCAGCGGAGGAAGAGTCGGAAGAAGTCGCCGCCGACGAGCCGAGAGTTCGGTTCCGCGAAGAGGCGGCAGGACAGCCTGACCGCGAGCGCGACGAGGCAGACGAAAGCGACACCGAGGAAGCAGCCGGGACAGACGAGGGCGACACCCTTGACGCCGAGCCCGAAGAGGAGGGCACGTTCCCGGCCATACCCGAGTCCCAGAAGCTGCCACGCTTCAAGTCCGTTCACGGACCTGGCACCGGTCACCACGGGGTTGACCAGACGCTGTGGAAGCTCGAGGATAAGGGATTGCGCTGGGACACTGCGGACACGGACGTCCAGAGGATGGTTAAGGAGTGCCCCGTGTGCCAGAAGAACGCCGAACACCGGTCACGCGAGCAATATCAGGAGCAGCTGCGCATGCCAGCGTCGCCGTTCAGTCGCGTGTTCGCCGACACCATCAACATGGCAGAGGCAGACCAGGGTTACCGGTACATCCTGGTGCTGGTGGAGGAGTCGACGAGGTGGGTCACCCTGTGCCCACTGAAGACGGTGACCTCCGCCGCCACCATCAGAGCAATCAGGGAAAGATACCTCACACACTTCCCGCCCCCGGTCGAGTGGGTGACCGATAGCGGACGGCAGTTCGACTCGAAGGAGTTCAAGTCGTTCGCAGCAGAGCTAGGCGGGGGCGCGAAGACGACCACCCCGTACCATCACGAGGAGAATGGGATCGTTGAGCGCAGGAATCGCGAAGTGAACCGCCACCTCAGGGACGAGATGCATCAGCGCGGCACGAAGCAATGGATGGGCCTACTGCCAGCGGTTCAGAACATCATCAACCAGGCTAGATCTGCCACGACAGGCACGTCACCCTGGAAGCTAGTGGTGTCCACAGAGCGGGAAGGGAAGATGACACTGTCGAACCAGGAGAGAGCCGACGTTACGGACGTCATTGACAAGATGGTCCGGAACGAGAAGATGAGAGCTCAACAGCGCAGGGACGCGGCGAAGAAGACGTACGACGCGGCCAAGGCCAGACAGGACAAGCACAACAAGAGGACACCGACCCGTATCACAGCCAAGGCGTGGGTCATGGTCGACAGGGATGCAGAACAGAGAGGGAAGTACCAGCTACGATGGAGAGGCCCACTTCAGGTGGTCAAGAAGGCACCTGGAAACGCCAGCTCGTTCGTGATAAGGGACCCCGAGACGAACAAGACGTATAAGAAGCACGTGAAGCATCTGAAGCTCGCAGAAGGCGACTGGGATGAGGAGAAAGGCGAAGGCAGAATGCGCCAAGGACCGTATGCACACGTATATCAAAGAGATCGTCACGCACAGGATCAAGAAGGACGTGATGAAGACGCCAGAGGTGAAGGTGCGCTGGTTAGGATACGAACCAGCAGACGACACGTGGAGAAACCCAACAGACGAGGATATGAGAGGCAATGCGATACTTCAGCAGTACCTGCAGGTGAATACACCCCTAGAGGAAGCCATGAAGCGGTTTGATGATTTGAAGCTCAGAAGGTCGGCCCGCCAATCAAATGGCACTCGGCAGGATTAGACATCGCATTGAAGGAGGGGGGGTAGTGAGGCATTCAAATCCCCTAGTTTGGACCATTTACACCACCACGGGTCTAAACCTCCTCAGTAAACACATTGTTTGACCCTTCAATAGCACAATATTTTGTGCTATTGAAGGGTCAAACAATGTGTTTACACTGCGCAACACTGCCCTGTCTCCCTCCTACTCACGTCTCAAGTCGGTAGGGAGATCGTATTCTCCAGGGCTTCCACAAAGCGTCTTCTTCGTGGACGTCAGTACAGCTGCAAACATCACAATCGCTCACACGTCGTCTCATTGTCTTCTATTCCACATTAAATTCACTTCTACACTTGTATATGCTGGTAATGGTGTTCATCGTCGGCTCATATGACATCTTCATCTATGACCAGCTGCACACCTGTTGTGCGCAACAAGATGGAGATATATACGATCAAAGCCTCCATCAAGCAAGCTGACCTTACTGGGTTACCTTACTTCGCCCGCTGCGGCCAACAGTTGGCTCGAGAGTTCGGTCGCCACCATCCCATCGCCACCCCCATTCGCCTGAAAGTCTTCTACGGGAGCTCGGGATTCACCACGCCTGCTGGTATGTTCATTCCTTGCGCGCCATATCGAAAGTTCGCGAGAGAGATAGTTCCTCTTCTCAAGGGTATAACATTGTCGTCGATCTTAACATGGTTAACGAGGATCGCACCACCGTCGTCTGCCCTCACTGCCACGCCCCCTACAAGCGAGTTCGTCCGCGTGATGACCAGCACGTTCACCCACATCGTGTGATGCTCTGCGAAAATCCACAGTGCCGTGGTGCTCAGTGGCGCGCAACAGTTCCTGATGCTCTGAATGTTGTTCATCGGGACAAGAGTGCTGCAGAGAACATCCTGTGGCGTTCTCTTGCCACGGAAGATGAGCTCAGTGGCTCTCCGTTCAGTCGCACATTGATCCACGTCTTCAAACATCATTCCAGTATCATCAATTGGCTAACCGCCAACATTCGTCTACGGACGGATGATATTGTACAGTTTGGCACTTTGATCGTTCCTTTCAGGCCCTGTCTTGGAGGTTCGAAGAATGTGTTTACACTGCGCAACAAACAATGCATGGTCACATGCCATCGAAAATGACCATGCTTGCAATATTTTGTCATTAGCGTGTGTGTTTTATGACCATTCAGCTTATATAATCTTCCTTGACCCTTGTCCATCGTGTCCATCTCTTGGGGGATTTTCGTAAATTCACGGTCCTAGTACATCACAAGTCATACCTCTCCACTCTCCTCAGCCCGGCCGAGCAAGCCGCCAGATTGGTTACTGTTATATTATGTCGAGTCGGGTTCACCACCCTTCTTCTCATAGGCCTTCATCTCCTCAGCACCAAAGAGGAAGATCGACTCGTTCACTCTCTCCATCAGCCCGGCCAGTCCAATCCGTCGTGCGTAGTCATTGGCCTGCCAAGACCTGCCGGCACGAGGTGAAGATAAAGCAGGCGGTAGTTGTCTGGTGAACCTCGGTTGAGTACATCTCTTGCTTGACTTGGACTTCATTCCAGCGAGAGGGACAAGATGAGCGGCCAAAAACGACAATGCTTGGACCATGGAGTTGCGCTAGACGTCAGAGACAGTGTTATCGCCCATTTCACGCGCAAATTTTTGTGAACTTGGCTCAACTTTAGAACGGCAGCAACAACGAGTCAACACTATTGCAACGGATGTCCCGGCCAAATCAGGTCTCAAACTGGCTATGTGACAGAAGCGATCGGTACCGCCTGTTTCTCTTCGATCAGACGGAATCTACGCCCGTATTGCGCATGCATGTCGCCGCAATCGTTATTCAGCGAGCTTGGCGCCGTTATCTTGCTGCGACTTTCTATCAATACCCCGATGAAATCCATTGGTCTCTCACATTCAACAGCATTGTGAACTACAATCGAGAAGCAACTGGAATTAAGACCTTTGGGGGCATGATCAGGCGTGTTTCGAATGGGAGCGTCACAGAAAGAGCCATGAATGCAGCGTTCCCCCACTTCTGTGCCGCTAAGATCCAGTCGACTGTCCGGATGTGGCTTGTTCACCGTTTTGCCCGATTTGACCATCGCCACATTTACCATGTCGCCGCCTGTACGCTGCAACGGCAATGGAGGCTCATTGCACCACAAAGGAAGAGGCGCGCGAAAGCAGCTCTGGTGATTCAGCGCGCCTGGATGCGTTTCTCGTTCCGCACAGTCTTCATGTTCTACAAGTCCCTTATCTTATACGAACGGCGAGGGGACCCCAGACGCATCCTTCAGCAGATCAACCCTACTGAGGCTGCACTACTAGATGGCTCATTCGAGGCCACGGTCCGATTCCGGTTGGGCGGGACTCTCTTCCCTCCTGACGTGTATTACAAGATTTATGTTAAGAGAGCTATTGATCTTAACGCATTCGCACCCAGAGACTACTTCGAGCAGAACAAACGGGCGGCCGCAGCCAAAGAGGCGGGCCTGAAGACCGACCCGACCGACCATGGGCAGTGGTACCGGCGGGCCGACGTTAACTCGTGGCGCCCGGTCAGGCCCGGGATACTTACTGACCCAGAGACCCGGCAGAAGGTGGTGGACGTGGTTGAGTCGAGGGCACCCCGCATATCGGATCCTGTGCGGACGCTCAACAGGGAGGAGGCCGCTAAGAAGAAGTGGAAGAAGCGCAGGGCTCAGTGGATACGGCAGCTTGCCGTGACATCCACTAACGAGCATTTGCCCGACCTGGACGATAACGGTCTGCTCGACTGGGCCGACTCGGTCAGTGTGCCAGATGCACTGGACTTCGATACGTATGTGGCTGAGTGGTCCAGGACCGGCGTGGTGGAGGCCTGGGAGGACCCGGCCTTAGTTGATGAGATCATGGATGGACTCAGAACCTAGTGGCCATGACCCCTGTGCGGCAGCGTGGATTGCTTCTATTTGCAGTCATGATAGGCCTGGTACACTTATGAGGCTCAACAAGGGTCAACAGACGTATTAACGTCATTTACGTGGATCATAAATCACAGCTCTCAACTACGCGAAAGCCTCTCTTGCTCCATCGAGCATGGATCGAACGATAGGAGCTCGCGATGGCTTTTCTAATGCGATATTACAGCAGCTGAAGAACCCTATCGTGCGTATATTGCTCAAACACTTCAATCTTGAAAGAATCGGCCTGCAACTGCCCCTCCTGCTCTTCACATGCACTGTGCTGACGATATTCCTGTATAGTAACTCTATTCTACCCTTTACCTAGGTCATTAGATGTCCTCATCAGTTATGCGACGAAGAACGCATACGGTACCTACGACTACTGTTCCTCTTCCGTTGTCACCTATGTTGAGTTCATGAAGATCTGCATCTCACTCTTCTTCCTCCTCCGCAACTCCCCCGACTTCATCATGGAGCAGGCCCGGGCGATGTCCTGGCAACTCGTCTTTCTATCAGCCGTCCCTGCCATTCTTTACGCCATCAACAACAACCTTGTATTCCTCATCTTGAGGTATCTGGAGCCCGCATTGTTCCAGATTTTGTCCAATTTCAAGATCATTTCAACCGCGGTCTTGATGCGTTTCGTACTCCACAAGAGGTTCACCGGCCTACACTACCTGACCCTGGTCCTACTAATGCTCGTCATCTCATGGACCCAGTATGTTCCCTCCGCCACGACCAAGAGCTCTAGGACAGTCGGGGTGTTATTGGCCATTTTGTACACGTTTAACTCGTCCTTTGCCTCTGTCTTCACTGAATACTTCCTCAAACGGTACAGCCACATCTCTGTACACGCCCAGAACACGTCATTATACTTCTGGGGTGTGTTGTTTAACCTCGTTTACTGGTTTGCCATTGATCGGGATCCGGTAAGGTCCAACTTCTTCTCTGGGTGGACCCCCGCTGTGTGGCTTCTGGTGCTGACGATGAGCTGCTCTGGTCTGCTCATCTCCATTATCATGAAGTTCGCCAACAACATCGTCAAGGTGTTTTGCTCCTCGGCCAGCATCGTTCTCTGTATTTACGCCTCCTGGTTGCTGTTCGGGGTTGCTGTGACCATGCAGCATCTCTTTGGTGCCATGGCGGTGGGGTCCATCATTGTCCTGTACAACCTCCTCCCGCCGGCAGCGGACAGGCTCGAGAAGCTGAGTGCCAGGTGAGCGGAGTTCAATGGTGTTCATCTTTTTATGCGGATTTGAAAGCATAAAGTCTGCGGCAGTTAATCAAACCCGTCTGCTCTTATCCGCGGCTGTGTCATTGCGCCAACTGGCGCCGACCGCAGTTTGGGGTGACCAAGCTTTTGCTGTCTGACCGATCTTTCGCCCTGGACTTGACTCCGATGAAACACAGCTGATCTTCTGGCGTCAACACGCCAGCTGTCTCGGACACGGTGGCGGCGGGTTGACTGTCATTATCTTCCCAAGTTAACCTGTTGGGTGAAAGCCATGGCATAGTGACTGGTGCACATGTTAGCGCCGTCTGTATCAGCCTATTCACCGAGATATTTAGCATTTATTCCTAATGGCGGAGATGTCTCGCAATAACGGTTCACGCCTTTGATCTCGAAATACATAATGGGCGAACGTGAAGCCGTACCGAAGAAACCGAACCAGCCTTACATCCGCTTCACTGTCGCTCGCCGCCCGAAGCTCAAGGAAGAGAAGCCGGAGCTTAAGGGGACCGAGATGATGAGCACGATGGGCGCAGAATGGAAAGACATGGACGAGGAGGCGCGGAAGCTCTATGTTGACGAGTACAACCTCGAGAAGGAAGCCTTCGACAAGCAGATGGCTGCTTACGAGGCAAAGTACCCCAACTGGAAGGAGGAGGAGAAGGCTCTGAAGGAGGCTGCCAAGGAGGCTAAGAACGGCAAGAAGGCCCCTGCCAAGAAGGCAGCCTCCAAGAAGGAGACTACCGGTGCCATCAAGAAGCGCTCAGAGAAGGGTGCCGCTCTCTTCAAGCTGGCTCTCCGCAAAATGTATGAGACCGAGACCGGCAAGAAGCTGACTGCCGCCCAGGTGAACACTCAGTGGAAGGGCGTTTCCGCCGCCCGGACAGTCGAGTACGCCTCCCTCGCTGAGGAGCTCAACAGTGTAATCGAGATCCTCGCGGAAGAGCAAGAGTCCGAGACCGAGTCCGAGCAGACAGAGACAGAGGATTAAACGCGAATGCATTACAGAGTGCTGAGCCGTGGTCAAAAGCGTAAGAATCGACATCGGTGCACTTTAAGGAAGAGAATCTCGCCCCGCGCAGTAGCTGGGTAATGACTGATGATTACGATGAAGAACAGATACTAGAGAAGAAAACAAGACGTTTGGAGACCAGGCGGCGGGTTGCTCATGAGATTTTGGACACTGAGCGGACGTATACAGGCTATCTGAAGTTTCTCGTGGAGGACGGTATCAAGGAGTATGAGAAGCGCGCGAAACAGCGTGGATGGCCAAAAGAACTGAGAGACTCGGCGTGTTTCTTCGCCAACCTCTCTATGCTCTTCATGGCCAACATGGAACTGTTGCAGCTGCTGGAGGCCCAATTACTGGATTTCGACCCTGCAGCTACGATGATAGGCGGCATATTCATCCAGGTGGGGCCATATATCAAGCTCTACAAGCATTACTCCGAGAATTACGACCGAGCGCAGGCACTACTTCAGTCGAACCGAGGGAATACTCAATTTCAAGCGTATCTACAATGGATCCGCGAATCTCATCCAGAGTCCAACCCGAAGCAGCATGACTTCGAGTCCCTTCTGATCATGCCCGTCCAGCGTGTCCCGAGATACACGTTGCTGCTGGCAGAGCTCATCAAGCAGACGGAGGAGACACACCCAGACCTCGAGGACCTGAAGAAGGCCCTGTTGTTGATGAGGGAGGTCACCGGTCTCGTCAACAACCACATGACGGACCAAGAGCGGAGGAACGCTGTCCTCACACTCCTCAAGCGCGTCTCGGGCTGGGGCTCCCTCGCTGACAGCCTCATTATGCCCCACCGCATGCAGTGCTACGAGGGTGCCCTCAGTAAGCGGTCGCCCACCGGATCATGGCAGACCCGGTCCTGTTTCCTGCTGACGGACGTGCTGCTGTACGCTAGTAAGGGCCTATTGTCCAACTCAAAGCTCAAGGGCTGCATACCATTGGCCGCAGCGTTTATCGGGACTGATCTCGAGGTGCCGAACTCCATTGTTGTCCGAACGCCCTATCGCCGTTACGTGTTCAGAGCGAAGGATGAAATCGAGGCCGAGAACTGGCAGAACCGAATCAGTACACAGGTAGCAGAGATCGAAGCGAGCAGGGCCGACATTGAGAAGGCCAGGTCGACCCTGAGGGCCGTTATGGCCAGGCGACCTGAGGACGCTGACGAGATCGAGGAGGAGCATGGCGACTCTGACAGCTTTACGATGACGGGTCACATGCCGGACACCGTCAACCCGCTGTCGAGCGACTGGCTCGGCCTTGTTCAGCAGATGACGGCCGACGTCGAGCGGAGGATCGTCGAGGCCGAGGAGGTTGCCAGGATGGAGCGGGAGAAGCCCATGCCTCCCGCCCCGAGGGTGGATGAAGAGCCCGAGCCAAGGCGGAAGCCCTCGGCCCCCGCTAGTCAGGTCCACAGCAGGGCGGGCAGCATCCTCCCTAAGGACTCCGTGCCCCTGCCTGCACCGATCCTGCAGGCGGTAGCTAGTCGGCCTCGGGACGACGACGAGGACGCCAAGGACGGGGAGACACTCAACCCACTCCAGGCGGCCCAGAGGCGGTGGAAGATCGAACAGCTGGAGAGGAAGGGCCAGCCCCCAGCCCAACGCCCAGCCCTAGACCAGTCAGACTTAGGCGATACCCGGCCCAGGGCAAGGAGTGTGAGGGATATGGCGAGGATGTTCGAGCAGCCCCAAGAGACTGCCCCGTTGCCCGCCTGGAAGGTACGGCTGATGAAGAAGAAGGAGGGTGAGACAGCCGCCCCGCCCCCTATCGCAGTTACGGAGCACGAGCCCATCTCAGAGAAGCCAGCGACACCGACCAAGACTGAGACGCCTGTCGCTACGCCACCCGCCTCGGCCCCAGTTCCGGCAAAGCCGCCAGTACCACCAGCACCGGCGACCCCGAAGCCCGCGCCCCCTGCCCCACCTAAAAAGCCCTTTACCCCACCGCCACCCCCGCCCAAGCCGGCCCAAGCACAGGTACAGCGTGAGGCGGAGGTGGTTGATGCCGAGCCCAAGCCTGTGCCTAAGCCCGAAGAGTTGCCTGAGGTTGTGACGATGGAGGAGGTCGAGGCCCAATCAGCGCCCCCTGCCCCGGACGAGGTCGAAGAGCCTGCAGCCCCAGCGCACGAGACTGCGGTGGAGTCGACTGAGCCCGAGGAGTCCGAGTATGAGCCCGAGACCACCCATGAGGAGCCGCCGACGCTCCCCACCCCGGCATCGCCCACGAAGCCCGCCCCCCGCTGCCCCCCCGTAGGACCAGGCCCCTGCCCCCGAGACCCGCGGGCCCGCCTCCCCTACCCCCGCCCAGGATGCCCCGCAACGACGGGGAGGGTGTTAAGGCGGCACCCCCACTCCCTCCGAAGAGGACGAGGGCGCAGCCACTGCCCCTGTTGCCCCTGACGAACAGTGCGGGGTTGTAATTAGATACTGTGTTAGACTAGAGAACTGTGGCGAACAGCCCTGTAAACCGTGTTGGTTATGGCAGGTGTTGCTGATCTCCAAGGTCACATTCAATTGCCACTGTTGGACTACAGCGAGCACGGTGACAAATGTCGGATTGACGGCATGGAAAAGACCTTTAGACAAGCATATCTGGACAAATACGGCTCTGAAATACTAGGCATAGAGCTTGGCGAGGATGTGGCGTCATCTGCGTCCATTATGGTGCAGAACACAGGCCGACGCCCGATCATTGGCCTCCAAGACCGAAATATCAGTAGAATTGATGCGAATCGTGCACTTATCGACATACTTGAGGCTGTCCAGGTGCTCGAGCTCGACAACAACAAGATAACAAGCTTCAATGACATCATCCGGCTGGCCTCCATCGCGCCACATCTGACACACCTATCTGCCGGTTCAAACCCTTTCGACCATGCCACACTAGACACGCATGTACCGCGCATCGTCTCAGTACAGCTGCTATCACTCTCCCGGGTGAGCTGGCCGGTCGAGCGCCTCTTCGCACTTGGGACAGTCTTCACGAACCTGAACTGTGTCAGCTTCAGCCATTGTGGGATTGAATCAGTACCGACTATTCCACAAGGAGCATTCGCTCATCTGAGGACAATTGATTTGAGTGGAAATCTGATTACGTCAACGACGCAGCTCTCAACACTCGCTAGCCTGCCCCGGCTATCTGAACTGGCCCTCACCAACAACCCGCTTCGAAGAGTCGAGCCATGCGTTTACGGGCAATGGCGTCACCTGGAGACGCTCTACATCTCCGGAACCGACCTCGATCTGGCACAATTGAAGTCACTCAGCACATTCCCTGTGCTGGCAAATATCCGACTTGCAATCGACTCTTGCGCAGTTCTGTGTCACATGACGACGGATGAGGCGAGATCGGTAATAATCACTCTTACAGGATGCCAGAAGCTCAATGGCTCCGCTGTTGACAGCGCTGGTCGGGCATACGCCATACGGGAGTTCCTTCGGCTCTGCTGCACTGCCGAGGACTCGATCGACTCGGGTCTACAGTTGATTGGACTTGGTCGGAGTCACCCTGACTTCGTCAGTCATTGCGAGTCATATCCAGGGCGTTTCCCATCGCACAAGGAGGCCTGTGAGTACCAGGAGGCCCTCGGGGAGTTCCCGTATGACGTAGGCAGGGCCCTGCCGATCCCATCTGGGACAGTAAGACTTAGATTAATGGTGCTGACTCCAGAATCTGATGAGGAGTCTCGCGTGCTAATCAAGAAGATCCGAGAGAAGAATCCTTATCTTTTAGATCGCCCTGGATCTCCTCGCAATTTTTGTGGTCACGCAGTGCTTGCACGAGCGAATCGGATCGTGCCACATGATGCTGATCCCCAGCAAATCAAAGGGATAGTCAGCGCCATCTTCGGCATCGACTCTGCTGACCTTCTGACTCTGGACGGGGGTCAACTGGTCCCATTCAGTCCGACTGCGGCAACGGGGTCGCACATGGACGCGTTTATAGCGACAGCGGGATATACTACGGTAAATGCCTGATAGTAGGTCTGAAGGGCGTTGACGGGCTTTTACTGCTTGACGACGATGTCATCACCAAAGTCTATGTGAACGCCATACTTATCCCTGATCGCCGGTGGTACAAATCTACCTCCAACCCAGTGGTTTCCATCGAACTTATCGGCGCATATTTTCGGAGCTGTGAGTGAAATGAGGGTGTTAGGGCGGATCACATCCTTCCTCTGCTCATCTGCGGGAACATCAACTTCCCAGCCACTCGGGACATCGATAGAGACGAGCTTTGAGTAGCATACAGCAGCTTCATCACGCATGCGTGCGATGATGGAATCATATGGTGCTCTGATGCCGCCCTTGGGGTCGAAGTTGAAGCCAAACACCGCATCCATGCATACGCCGTATGACCGGTCCAACACACTAGTATCATCCGTCACTGTAACCCCGAATTGTCGTGCTTGATCGATGAGACGAAGGTATAGGTCCGTCTTCGGTTGCTTCGGGACATACAGAGTGATATCAGTCACTCCAAATAGAGAGAGATGACGAGCGGCAACCATTCCATCGCCTCCATTGTTACCAGGGCCGCAGATGATGAGTATACCATGAGAAAGATCGTCCTTGTGCTGTTTCAGGGTGGCCATCGCCACTGCAAAGCCAGCAAGCTCCATTAGCTGAATAACATCAAAATTACACGTCGAAAACAGCTCCCGATCCAAGGCATCCGCATCCGCTGAGGATAAAGTCTTCATATCAATAGTTTTGCCAGTTTTGACCAAAGCTCCGCCCCCGGCCTGTAGGCTGGCTGGCGTTTGACAGACTTGGACCGGTGCGGACCGGTACATTGAGAAGTATGTATACGGGTAAATCGTTTTGACCAAAAGAGTGACAACCAGCGAAACTGGGGCAGAACCAATGAGCCTTTACGTATTTAATCTAGTATGTGGTATGTGGTATGTATGTATATAGACTTTTACAGCGATAGTATACATAGACTAATGACCCATAACCTTGGCCCTAACATGCTCTGCGGCCATCCCTACTCCGAAGCCAGCCAGACCACCAGCGACGGCTCCCTTCACCGCTGCCATCTTCATCTCCCGATCGGTGTGGAAGCCGTCTGTAGGCAGCGTGGAGTATGTGCCGGCCGGGATAGACCCGCATGGGCAGAACACAGTCGCCGAGGCCACCGGAGTTGATGGTGCACAAGACTGCACCGACTCGGGCACAGTCGCCTTGATGTGGACGAACCCCCTTGCATCATGACCCTGCAGCTTCGCCCAGAAGTTCGCAGTACAGTTAGGAGACAGCTCTGAAGGAGTGAACGAAGTGAAGCCGAGTACATCGTCGTCGCTGACTCGGTCAAAGTCGCGGATCTCGACTCTTACAATAGATTCCGGAGTCACGTCGAGCTTATACTTCTCATTCCAGGTCGGACTCAAGTTGTGCATCCTGATCTTGGTCTTCTTCTTCTGGCCGCCATCAACAGTGACAAGGGCATACGGGTCTGACTGGCCATTGAGGTCTGATGCTCTAAGATCGCTGGCTTCCACCACCTCGACCTCCATTTTGAACGGGGACACAGAACTCTTCCTGTTGAGAACGGAAAGGTCGTTGGAGTCAGAATAACACATGGAGAGGTGTAGGAAACCACCGTCTGGTGACGTGAGGGGCGCCCAGAAGGATACGGGGACTTCCTTCATGTCCTCGAGGAACTTGGTCGTGAACTGAACTCGACCGAGCGGGTCATCCGCTGAGAATCGGTCAGCATCAAATATAGCAAAGACTATGTCCCTTGCCTTGTATTTCATCGCAAAGGACTCATTCCAGTACGGATCTACGGTGCGTTCGATCGTTTGAGTCCTCTGTGAGTCCTTGCCGACGATTTTGAGCTTACAGTACGGATCTGAGCTGTTATTGCTATCTGTTGAAGGCAAGTTACGCGCCTGTATTACCTTCACAAGCAAGAAAGCGGATACCATCGCGTTTGTTAAAATGCGCGACTGCGTCTGAGTCGAATCTCCGTGATCTCAATTGGCATCTGCATCTCTCAATCAGAATGCAATCTGGAGTTTATAATAAGCGTCACCACACTCAGAGGAAGTTTGCTGTGAATATGAGGCAGCCCAGCGGCACGGCGACAAGCAGCAGGGCTACAGCAGCCCAAGCGGACCTGTCTTTGAGCTCAGACCGCCACTGGGTCCTAGAGTCAGCCTTTCCCTGGAACCTTAGTCGAAGTCTGAGGTAAATGAGTGCTGGTGCGATCCAGTAGACGACAGAGCCGACGATGGCGAAGAGAAGGCTGAATACCAGTGATATGGACGGAATGAGCTGGGCGATCACGAGGCAGACTGACAGAAACACCACGGCTGTAATGACATGACTGTGCCACCCGAACCTGTACGGCCTTCTGACGAGTATTGTCCAAATTGCGCTGAGCAGACATTGCCTCGCCGCATAGTGGACCAAGGGCAGTGAGAATAGTATTACTGTGCTCATAGCAACCAAAGCGAGGTCTCGACCAACGTTGGTGCCCTTATAACTCAGCAGGACGTTGTCCTCGGTGTCGTCTGATCCAAACTCCGCATAGCCACACAGCCCGACCGTCATATACAACACGAGACACATGGTCAAGCTGATACAGAGGCTGAGCCAGATTCGGTTCCAATCCCGGTCATGGTGCCCTGACCTCACCGCGGGCCGGGTCTGAGTTGCTTGGGCGATCGACGTGGTTGTACTAGAGGCTGAGGTAGTGTCTGTTCTTGATGTCAAGCTCGACAGTGTGAAGCTGGCCCTCATCGGTGGCGGCAGACTCGGTGTTGTCCCAGCTGACCGAGACTGATCACCCGACTCGAGCCCTGAGGGGGTGAGGCTGGCTTCGGGTCTAGAGATGGTGGACTCTGATCTGCCGGTAACCTGGACGATGTCGGGGTCAAGGTTGGCCAGATCGGTCTGCTCCACTGGCACGGCAGCTTCTGAGCTGAGGGCCGTCGAGGACTCACTAACAGGGCTCTGGTGGCTTCGTATGGGCAGTAATGACAATTCCTTCTTCTTCAGCTCGCGGTAAATCTGGGGCAGAGTGAAGTGGGCAGCGAAGGCCACGCTGAACAAGGAGATGGCAACGAAAGCTGATATATCCAACCGAAACAGCTCTGTGCCGCCCGTCCGGATTGCCGCCTTCCCGCTTGCTAATGAGAATAAGAACGATACTACTACGAATATCGTGGTGAAGACAACGGCCATTACAGCAATCCCAGAGGTAAATGAGAGCATGTCGAGCGTCTTGAAGCAACAGAGGGGGAAGACGATGAAGACCAGCACTAATACTCGGATGACAAGCTCGGAGTGGAGGAATGGCAGGAAAGGGAGATATCGCGTGGTGAGAAGATTGAGATAATCACCGATAATAATGATATAAACGATGATAGTGCCAGTGGTCAGAACTGTAATCATGATCTCGACCACAGGACCTGCCCAGGTACCGAAGCACGCGTTACACAGGTCTCGGTATGAATAGAGGCGGGGCTGCATGCGGTGACACGACCGGACAAGAATTCTCATACTGAAGAGCATCAGTGCATATGACGCGAGGATGAAGCAGATCCCGGGGACAAACCCCGCAGACCGGAAGGCATAGGGGAGCGTCAGGGTGCCTGCCCCCAGGATCGTGTTGGATATGTTGAACACCGAGTCCGGGACACCTGCATTGCCTGAGTTGCCGGGAGACATGAGTGCCGCAGTGAGCAGTGGCTGGCTGCCATCAGAGGACGGGGAGCCGGGGCTGGACTGGGAGGCCTGGTAGGACATCTGCGGGGTTTGGTACTGCATTTCAACAACCTCAGGGCTACTTGATTCGAACCCATTGTTCTCAAAGGAGGGTGGTCGTTCGTTTTGTGTACTGCTGATGCTGGAGTTGGATCGGGCGATATTGGACGCTGTATTTCGCATTCAATGATCACGGGACGGCAATTGGCAACGTTTCCTTTGCTACTGTAACAACTGTAACATGCTCAGTTCTCGCATCATCTTCATGGTGACTATGACCCGACTTGGCACTGAGCAGCTTCAGAATTCCCCGTGGCCGGCCTGGATAGGCGGGTTGTTTTACCAGACCTGGCATAATGCTCGGGAATTGGCAAAGGGCGTGTACACGAATTCTACCAAGTACCTTCTGGACGGATGCCTGCAACCGGCTCTCATGGGTATCTTTTGAACATCAACATCACCTGGAAGCATTATGCGATAATTGTAGCGCTCCCGGTGCTTTACGTTTCTTCATGATCGTTCTCCTCACCAAGATCGTTGGAAGGGATAAGATTCGCCGGATTCATGACGAGGCCACAGCTAAAAAGAAGGCAGATGCTGAAAAGGCCGAAGCTGAAGCAAAGCAGAAGAAGGAAGAAAAGCGGCTGGCGAAGGAGAAGAAGCTAGCCGAGAAGCTGGCCAGAAATGCCAGAAGCAAGACCGCTGACGAGTCGCCCAAGAAGAAGGACGCGGAACCCGAGACCAAGAAGTCCAAGTAGACGGCTTTTACGCGATGACTGTTGACAGTCCATCGTCGAAAGCCCACTAATGAATACCTGCCGGCAAGAATAAACACCCGGACTGCACGTGAGGACTCGTGGGGTCATGCCAAGAGAGCCATTGTCATCGAGCACAAGGTCACATGAGAAGATAGTAAGATAGGAAGAATGCTATCAGTTTAGTGCTTGCTGAAGTAGGCTTCCTTGTCCTCGGGGTTGATGGTGTCGTCGCCGGGGTGCCAGCCAGCGGGGCACACCTCGCCGTACTTGTCGGTGAACTGGAAGGCCTGGAGGAGGCGCTTGGTCTCGGCGACGTCACGGCCGACGGGCAGGTCGTTGACGGTGATCTGGCGGAGGATGCCCTTGTCGTCGATAATGAAGAGGCCGCGAAGAGCGACGCCCGCCTCTAGGAGGTAGACGCCGTACTTCTTGGCGATGTCGTGGTTGTTGTCCGCGATCATCGGGATGGAGAGGGATCCGACACCGCCCTCCTTGCGGGGTGTGTTGCTCCATGCCATGTGCGTAAAGTGGGAATCAGTCGAGATAACAGCCACCTCAGCGCCGAGCTTGCGGAAGTCCTCGGCGGCCTCGGAGAACGCGATGATCTCAGTGGGGCATACGAAGGTGAAGTCCATGGGGTAGAAGACGAGGACAAAGTACTTGCCCTTCTGCTCAGCGAGGCTGAAAGGCTTGAAAGTTCCGTCGGGCATGAAAGCCATTGCTTCGAACTCAGGAGCGGGCTTCTGGATTTGAGCAGCTGGCTTCTTGTGGCCGTGGTGGCATTTGCACTTCATTTCCAAATCATCACACTCCTTGGCCATGCTCGATTCCATCCTGCCAAAGGTTGCGGGTGCATATGTGTTGGTGAATGATGAAGTAGACATCCCGCGAGCCATGCTTGGCAGAAGAGAGATGTTGTTGAATCCAGCAGCAAGAGCACTGCTCTGTTTCATGATTGTTGCAAGCATTGGTTCTTATCGACTCTGTGTGTCTTCGTTCTTGGTCCCCAGCAGTCACAGGTGCCCCGGGAAGAAAACATCGCCGATGACGATGGTATATGTAGGCGGACTCATGTCCATGCCGTGAGCTTGGGTCGGACTTCGGGCAGCCATCAGTCAAATCCCTCAGCGGTCCAGGCCGTGACACTGTGGTGACGCATTGTGACCACACCGGCGCCCAGGTTGGCGTTGACTACATCTTCTACAGCCGCGTGGACAAGCGGGGCGGGTCCTCTACCCCCAGCACGCCGATCCACACGACTGATACGACGTTTAGCCGCAGATACGGCATCCAGTCGATCGATGAGACTGCTGCGGTCGAGCATGCGCTTGACAGCGACCTTGAGCTGGGCTATGAGAGCTCGTTCATCGCCGAGGAGCCCCCCGTCCTCAACATCACTGCGGACATGTTTATGAGAGCTTCAGTCGAGTCATCATCCAACACCCCGAGTCACTCACCCCGGATCGAGCGGGTCGGCACCCCTGTTCGGCACCGCAAGAGCGGGACTTATGGCCGTAAGAGGGGCAAGATGGTCCTCATCCCGAAGAAGACGGTGGTCTTGCCCGAGGAGGTTGGGTGGGGTGTTTGGCCGGACGGGCAGCACTGGAGTCTCAGTGACCATAGACCGCTGATGTCTGAGTTTGATATTGAGTTCAGGTGAACTTGAAGCTGGTTGGGAGTGATAATTACAGTAAATGAAACCTGGTCGATGATTGGTCAGTGTATGTGGGTGTATAGACCAGGTCGGATCTACACAGGCCTGAGGAATAGTTCAAATCGGTTGGAGTCGGAAGTCGGGTCGGGCCGCCTGTAGCTGGTATAGCACCAACTCAACTGTCCTCTAACCTCCACTTCGCAGTCTCCAGGGGGAGTGTGAGAACGGATGGCAGAGCACATGCAACTCTCCTTCGCCGCGACCTGGACTGCTTGGTTGTATTGACCTTGGTTTAACGAACAGTGCCGGAGTGAGGCAGTAATGGCGGCTGTATTTAGCCACTCTGGCCAGTCAGATGTGTAATAATTAAACTTTATGTGCATGAAACCGATAACTTATCTAACAAGGTAGCTCTGGAGCAGGTTGAGTGACCCGCTGTAGCTCATCAGGTGGCGGAAGATGGCCCTGAGGCCGATAGTGTAGACCGCAGCAATGAATGCGCACGTGATGATGGCTGCAACAATCATGACAACTTCGTTGAAGCTCACAAGGAGGTCCATGCGATCGTACCTGTTGTTGAACATCTCATTGGCACCCGAGGCGACGGCATAAGTCTCCTTCAGGACGGGGATCAGAGTGGCGCTGCGGTCCGAGTCGCTGGAGAGGACAGAGGTCGACTCGAACCGGGTCAGCGTGGCCGTGTACTGGGCGATCTGGGGCGACAGGCCGTCCACAAAGGCGCCAGCGAAGACGTAGTCGAGGTACCCGCTGTTGAACGCGTCAAACACAGAGCTCTCAAGCTCGGTGATCTCCTCCGCCAGCATGTTGGGGTGGACACTGGCCGGGTGCTCGTAGCTGAGGGCGGCGCGGGTGCCGGACTTCAGCAGGAGGGAGTCGGTCTTGGCCGTGTTAGAGACGAAGACGTAGACCCTGTATATGGCCACGAATGCTCCCATGATGGACGAGGCGCAGAATGCCGTCAGCACAGTGACGGAGAGAAGCAGCCCGACGCCTGCGATGAAGTCGGACCGGAGGGTGCGGTTGAGCACCTGCTTCTGATGGTGCTTGGAGTCCTGGCCGCGCTTGGCGATGGAGCGGGTGAACGCAGCCGTGGTGAACAGCGGGAGCAGCACGAAGGTGACTACACCCAGCACGGGGACAAGGATGGCGATGGTGGCGAATGTGGCGTAGAACTTGATGTCGTAAGCGTTCTGGAGATCACCAAGAATGCCATCGCGGTAGTCGGTGTAGACCTTGGCAACGTAGTGCGTGCAATCCTGGTAGTCAGCGTATGTGACGGGGTCCGTGAGGCAAAGGGACTCGGCCATGGCCTGCTTCTCGGCGTCAGACCGGGCAAGGTCATACGTCTCGTTCGTAAAGCGGGTAGCATCCACAGGTCGGGCAGTAGTCGAGTCGGATGAGTTCCACGTGCGCGTTAGAATGCGGTCGTTCATGATGGTGTGGCCGTTGGCTGAGGCGGCGAGTACGACGGCGATGTCGAGGGCATTGACTAAGTTGTTGTGGGATGCAGCGGCGTTGACGAAGGCAGTGCTCTGCGTGGCATCGGCGCTGAGAGTGTAAAGCAAGCCCGTGGTCGCCTGCATCGTCGTGATAATGGAGTCAATCTTGGTCAAAATAGATTCATCGCCAGTGAATACGTATCTTTGTACGTGATACATGAATGACATGTCAACGTCAATAACTTGCTCAAGCACGGAGCTCAGCTCGGCAGAGGCAGTTGCGATCGAGTCGGGGTCGATGGAAAGGACTACGTAACATCTGAAGCCGACGTTGGCCAGCATCGGGATAAGCATGGCAACAAGACAAGCAAGTGCAATGATGGAAATACGGCGAGCCATGGAGCTTCTCAGCATGCTAGGTCTGGCCCCATAGACAACTGCAGGGAGGAGGGCGAGGGTGGCAACGATCATGATGATAATGATTGTGACGATGTTGGTCGTGAAGCTGTAAGCGCCGAGATTGTCGTCGATTGCGTCAACCAGGAATGATGGAATGGCAAACATGTTGTCCATGATATCCGTGAATATCTCGCTGACCTTGTCGTCGAACAGGATGGCCTGGGCGAGGGCGAGCTGGTCTGCCGCGGCGAGTGTGGTGTCGGAGGTCTTGTTGGTGTACCAGACCGACCGGGAGTACTCCTCGACGTCCTGGGCGTAGTAAGTCTCGCCCGTGTAGTTCCAGTCGACGCTGAGGCCCGTGGTGATGTCGCTGGTGAACCCGTGGCCGTACGCCGCGATGCTGACGGCGACGTCCATGTAGTACAAAAGCTGCTGCTTGAGGGTCTGCGCCGTGACCATCTCATCGCTCATCCACATCTTAGGCACGAACTCACTCAGAGTGAAGCCGAGAGTAACAGAAGTCGGCGAGTTATGGCGACTCACATACGAGTCAAGTCTGCTTGTCGTGCCATTGACGGCAAACCCTGCGCTGTCCATCTGTAGATAGCCGAAAGACCCGGCGTACTGAACGGTGGCCCTGTCGAGGAGGTCCAGGGTCTCATCATCGATCGAAGAGATGGACATCTGCAGCAATGTACCATAAATGATATAGCCTGCCATGGCTGCCATCGCGAGGAGGAGGCCGGCTACACCAGCGAGAGACCATAGGATCTGGGTCGTTCCCATCGTTGACATCTGCTTGCGGAGTTGCTTGACACTGCCGGACCCGCGCCGCTTCAGCTTCTTAACGATCTTGGTCATGACGTTTGGACGGTGGCGGGGCGACTCCTCGTCGCTGTCATCCTCGGCGAAGGAGGGCATCGCATCGCTGCCACTGCTCTCTTCTGCGGCCATCTCGAAGGCGGACTTGACGTTGGGGACCTGCTCAACCTCCTGGAAAGCGATGCGGACCTTGCGGGTATCAGTGGTGGTGTCGGCGATCTCATCGCTGTCGTCGCCCTCGTCGTCATCCTCGTCGAGGCGGGCGGCCTGGCTTACCGACAGTTGCTTCTTGGTGATGTAATCATCGTCGTCCACGTTGTCGAGCTCGTCATTGAGGTCCTCCTGGAGGTCCTGGTCGAAATCAAGCACGTCGATGTCCTTGAACTTCGACTTGGCCATGCCGACCAGCCGCATCTGACGACGGACCTGAGCCCTTGAGACGGAGAGGCAGTTGGTCAGCGAGACGTCGCAGGAGACCACCTCCGCGATAAAGCTGCGGAAGATGATCCAGAAGACCAAGATAACGGTCAGCGCCAGCTGGGTTACAATCAGCAGGATCAGCGAGATCGCGGCGACATATATCATATTCAGGATAGAGTCGTGATCGAGTCTCTGGATCAGAGAGATGATCTCCGCAAATGAATCGAAGTTCTCGCTGACGACAGCCTGAGCATGGGCGTACAGGGTCGTCTGGTCGCCCGAAGTCAGGTCGGCCGGGCTGACGCTCATGGTATTGGCGATGACATCGAGCTCATTGGCGATCCCAGCAGCGATACCCCAAGTCTTCCGGGCGACGCGGGCGGGGATGACGGGGACCTCGTCGGGCTCGTAGAAGTAGTAGTACTCGTTGCCGCCATGGTCCATGTCGATCAGGAAGTCGTGGTGGCCCTTGATGACAGTGGCTGCGGCGGAGATGGACGTCGCGAGGGGGTCGTCGAGGTCGAGTGCGTCGAGGCGCGTGTCATTGAGGTAGAGGAGGGACGAGAAGAAAGAGCCCTCCTCCACGGCGAAGCTGACGTCGTGGAGGTCCTTGGTGGCGCCCATGTCAGAGCGGAAGACCTCGGACAGGATGCAGAGGAAGGTGCAGATTATGACAATCATCATGACATTGATGACGGCAGCACCGATCAGCATGCGGAAGAAGGTCGACGAAGTGTTCTGCTCCACTCCGCCAGTGGCAGACGTGCCAGTGGACGAGGCGCTGAAACTCGACCCAGAGCCATCGGAGGATACGCTCTTGATATCATCATCGACAGTTTCAGTGCGGAGCTGCTGGGCGCGGGCGTGGTCCTGCATGACGGAGTCGAGGAACAGGATGTACCACTCGCGGACGGTCGGGTTGTCCGGGTAGCGGCGGAAGAGGCGCGTGTAGAGCAGGTTGGCCTTGTTCGTCGAGATGCCGATGGTCCTGGCGTGCTTGATGATGAGCGGCAGGTCGGGGCGACGGCGAAGGAGCAGGGGCCAGAACTTGCTGACCTGGACGAGGGTGCGAAGGTGGTGGGACCTGGCCTGGGACAGCTTGCTCTGGACCTCGAGGAAGGACGCCGCGTTGTCCCTGCCGCCGAGGGTGTAGATGTGCTCCATCTGCTCGATGTAGCGGCGCATCGCGAACTCGTACATGCTGTGGTCGAGCCTGCCGCGGGAGAGACACTCCTCGGAGATGCTCTGCAGCACGGCAGGGGCGGTGTTGATTGACGATGCACTCATGGTGGCGATGGTCAGCAGCGTGAGGCGGAGGGGCGCGGTGATGTCGGGCGAGTAGGCGACGCACGCGCGACGCAGGATCATGTTGGCACCGCCGTAGAGGTTG
Source organism: Carpediemonas membranifera (assembly GCA_019828565.1). Lineage (NCBI taxonomy): Eukaryota > Fornicata > Carpediemonas > Carpediemonas membranifera. The sequence goes on along the minus strand of JAHDYR010000014.1, from coordinate 109,363 downwards.
TTCTCGATGGCGGGGGTGATGCCGCTGAGCCCGAAGAGCTTGCGCTCGTGGTGTACGAGTGGCCGGACGCCGAGCTCAAGGTTGTTGACGGAGATGCCGGAGAGGTCGGCGATCTTGAGGTTCTTCAATGCCGTGTTGCCAACGAGCCGGACCATCTCGGCCCGGTGGCCACGCTTGAACACGCAGCGGAGCACGTTGAGCGGCTTGACGGCGGCCTTGCCCGTCTCCGAGAACATGATGGCGAAGACGAGCTCCTCGGCGTATCTCGTGCGGATGTGGAGCAGCGTGACCGTGAGGGCAGGGGCGGCGATGAGGAGGAGCGCGAGGACGGAAAGGGCACCGCCGGTGGCGAGGGCGAGCGTGTCATTGTATCCGATGATGAATGCGACGGCCGACCAGACGGACCCGACCAGGAGGACCAGCGAGGCCAGGGCCGTGAGGGCGAGCGTGGCGGCGACGCTCTTCTGGTGCCGGCCGATGACCCAAATCGTCGAGACGGCGATGAAGCCGAGGGAAACGAGCAGACTCGCGAGACTCATAGCGACGGCGAAGAGGCGGGCGGCAATGCGTGTGCCGTCAGACATCCCGGCATCGTCGAACTCGACTGCGCCGATGGCAGCGCCGACGAAGGCGACCGAGACATGCACGGAGAGAAGAAGCAGCTCGCGCAGGGTGTTGACGCCGACAAGGGACGGGGCGAACGCGAAGGACATGGAGTGCAGCCCGAGGCCGGCCAGTGCGACGAAGAGCAGGAGCAGCGCCAGGACGTCGGGGATGATTTGCGTGAACGTAGAAGTCAGCTCGTCGTCGGTGTCGATGGCGTAGATGATGCGGAAGGGCGTGCGGCCGGCCAGGAAGCCGAGGGGCAGGAACAGATAGGTCAGCAGCACGGTCGTCAGGCCGATGACCATGTAGCGGCCGAAGTGGCGGGCGGCGTTGAAGAGTGTCTCCTGGCCATTGTAGAGGGCGACCAGGACGAGAACTGGGCCGGCGTACTCGAGCACGATGATGGCGAGGGGCAGGAGGACAGAGCCCCACGTCGGCACCACCGACAGGAGGGTGGGCGCCACGACGGTGATGAGGATGTTACGGATGAGCATGGCCATGTCGCTCATGGGCGCAGCGACGGAGAAGGCCGCGATGAAGGGCAGCAGTAACAAGCACATGATGCAGACGACGGACGTGAGCTTGAACCAGTCGTGCACGGCGCGGTCGGTCGGCTTCCACCAGAGAGCGTACAGCTTGGCCGCCAGGCCGCTGTTCATGATGTCGCCGATGGTGTTGCGGCCGTTGTTGCTTGCATTGCTTCCGGTGTCGACGCTGATCGACTGCAGTCTGGCCGCGCGCCTGGCCGCGAAGTTGCGGCTGGCCTGTTGTGAGATGAAGTTACTTATAAAGTAAAGACTCTCGCCGAGTGTCTGGACCTCCGCCATCGTCAATCTCCTGGTGCGTCGGTAGGCCTCCACCATGTCATGGGGATCCGCTCCAATGTCCTTGGCGAGGCCGATCATGATCTTGCCGGTCTCGACATTAGGGGTAGAGGTAGCTACGCCACCGATGAGGAACGATGCGATTTGAACACCGTCGAGTTGGATGGCACACCCTCCGTCCGTCAGGGCGCCAGTGTGGCAGAGACCGGTAGTTGTCCGCTCGAAAGAGAGTGAGCCGAACTGCTGGTCAGAGTTATAACAGCGCTGGGCCCCTCGTTCTGTGGTCCGGATGTGATTCGCACAGATGGTCGAGAGTCGCGATGCTTCAGAGAGCGGCACACCAGAGTTGTCTGTAATAATGGAGCCGCACTTGCCGTACTCAGTGAACTTGTCCACAAGCACCTGAATAGCGTCCATGTCGAAGAGAGCAGATAGCGTTTTCTCGGTGCTCGAAACATCTTGTCGGTCGGGGTCATATGTGAGGAAGGGGGAAAGCTCCCCGATGTGTTTTTGAATCATTGATGGCTCTTGTATGTGGCAGAAGATCTCATCTAGCGCCTTCATCAGTGAGCCATATCGTTGTCTTGTGAAAGGTGAATAGTCGAGTAAATCGCCACGCAACGGCGGTTCCTCAGTGACAGGGGGTAAAGGGGCCGCTGCTAGTGCTAATGCAGCGTCTTCAAGATCTTCCATTGCAATGAAAGGTTGCTGAACGAAAATTTGCCCGATTACCTCAAGTCAGCTGCCCCGTTGGAGAATGAGTCACCAGGGAAGTCCACTCACACCGCACCCTCACGGTCTCAAGCCCCTCAGCTAAAGCGCTTGGTTGACCCTTCCGAAACACTTTTTCTGATCCATATTCGGCCGTATATTTTCGTAAGTACACACACTGCACGACCTGCCGAGTCTGGTGCATGTGGTGGACAGTTCTGAGCTGAATAGAGCACAGTGCTGCGTAGGAAGTGACATATATGGCCGACTGACGATGGCAATGACAGCCCGGGAATGCAATTTGATGGATTTGGAAGAAAACGGCAGGGCAGTCGAGGATACAAGCAGCTATCAGCTGATCAAGTCCTGTTGTGCCGAGACTGCATCGGCTAAATATAGCTAAATATTGTGCGATAAATTTCTGGCCAAAAAATACATCAGCCATTCAAGAAGCACCAATATGCGCCGAACAACGCTTAGAACCCTCCTTCAGTGCACAACTGGAGCTCAAGGAAGAATTGAGTGACCATGAGGTGAGTGAATCAGCACAAGCAATGGTGCTAGCCGAGATGGAGTCTCTAGGCCACAGGGGCACTGTAATGATGTAGCAGTGAGTCCGCCATTCTCATCTCGTGAGAAACATTTTTCAGCTTGTCTGTCAACTGCCTCGAGAGACCTCCAATTTCTCAAAAGTGAACCTAGGTAAAGATTGCTCAGTTATGGCCTACGCAACACTCTGACCGACCAATGTCATGCCGTCATCATTGTGGATTTCGGGAAACCCGACTCAGATGCCAAGTCGAGCATGTTTGCCCAACTTCATTCTGATTCAAGCACATGAAGGCTTTTGCGGCTTTTGCTCTCTTCGCCTGCGTTTTCGCAGCAACCGTGCAGTTTTCCTATCCCCTTAACGGGGACAAGATCCTCATTGACGTGGACAACAACGTCACCTTCCCCAACACTACCTATCTCGACGATTCCGTCTCTATCTCTCTCTGGGTTGAATTCCAGAATGAGTATGTCCAGAAGATCATCGAGTCTGCTGGCCTCAAGCCCGCTGATTACAACAGCTTCTTCAGCTGCGTTGTTGCTTCCGAGCAGAACGGCACCATGCCCATCGACCTGACACTTCCTATCGACTACTTCCAGCTCGCTCTTGATGCTGTAGACGACTCTATCGGTCAGGATCTCCCCTTCGACATCCCCACTGCACGTGTCATCGTCAACAACGTCCTCCAGAACATTGAGGCCATCCCTGAGGAGTACCGCAACATGACCGTATCTGTCTACCGCTGCGACGAGAACAACAACGTCCTCGCCGATGCTGAGCCCGATTTCCAGTCCTGGGTCATTATTGACTCCGCCCGGGCTGCTGTGATCGGCATGCTCGCCGTCATCGTTACTCTCTTCATGCTTCTCTAAGGATATTGGTTAAATGACGCTCTCCATCATTTTATTTATGATTCCAGGCTGTCTGATCAATGAGCCATCACGATAACGCAGTGTTGTTGGGGTTGGGTTCGGATTCACCATGACACGCTGAAAACGGACAATATGCGACCGTGCATGCCCAAGTATGACACGCATAGGGATAAAATGCTGTATTCCCACCAGTAGCACTAGTCTTGAGCTTCGGTCGCCGCAGAAACTGGTGGGTGAACCATCTTCATCGAAAACCAAACTTTATTAGTGTAGTCCCACGCGTACAAGGCAGCAGGACTCTGTTTCCAACTCCGAATCTACTCCAACACAAGCGTAGTCGCCATCACGACATCGCGCCCGGTTATGGGCGAGAGTCCCATCATCACCAGGTCGTCAGTCGCCGGGGCATGCGCAGTCTTAGTAGACTCACTCTGGTGTGTCTCGCCCTTGGCCATCTCCTCGCGGCGCCTGCTCGCTCGGACGCGAACGAATTCATGATAATCATCCAGGGGAGTAACGTCGCCACCCTGCCGACGGGCTGGAGACGGCGTCACAGTGTCCGGCGTGGTGATGGGGGCCAGTGTGGGAGAGATGAAGCTGTTGCCCGGAGAGGTGGGCTCTGCAAAGTCCACCATGAGGTTCTTTCGGATCTTCTGGCTTGAAGGAAGGCGTGTTTGATACTCAGAAGTGGCTGAAACAGCGATTGGTGTTCTAATGAGTCTCTTCAGATCCTTATTCGCGAAGCCTTTGCCTCTCAGGCCGCCGTTCACGGGAGATTTTGGGGGCGTGTCTGTTGTCATTTGTTCGATCAGCAAAAGAGCTGCAATATCATCTAGCTCTCTTGAGGTTAGATCTACAAGCGCGTTCACAGTATGATGCCTTTCTGGCCGCATCTTTGCTTTTCTCCAGGCGTTTCAAAGCGACTCGACTCAGCATGTCAGTCGCGACTCGACGCAACTTCTACAGTTTCACCTGTCGCAACAGAAGCAAAACAGTCGGGCAACCCGCCTAGGTCCGTTTTTTGCGCACTCGCGTCACTGGGCTAAAAATAGGCATTTATTCGGCGCATGTGCCGGCAGAAAGAAATTAGCGTCACGACTATTCTTGCACGAAACGTGAGAAATTAAGCAAGCACAACATCAGTTTACAGTATATATCTCGCACTCAAACCAGTTCAAAAGGTGACCTGACTCACCGCAGTAGTGACCATCTCCGACAAAGCTTCCTGCACGATGTCCCCAAAGACCATCGCATCCCGAGTCTCATGTGCGATGACTGGCGGGTTGCGGGTCGAGTCAACTGCCCTGTTGGCGATGAGGGCCATCTCACTGTCGAGGGGGCGGGCGGCAGCCTCGGACTTAACATCGGCCAAGAGCTCGACGAGTCGATTTCTGTGGCCGGTGATGGGCATGCCGTGGACGACGTTCCGTATGCGAGCGGGCGGTGCATCCTCGATCACCCTGTCGATGGCGTCCTCGAATTCCTGACTCGCCATCAAGTCAAGAGCGACTGAATGAAGCACGCGCTCAACGCCCTCCATATCCGCCGGCATCTCCTCAATGGCGGGCCTGACAGTCATGCAGGGAAGTCCGTCTCCGTAATCACCGACACGGGCGTGGAGGTGGGAATGGAAGTGGACAGCAATGAATAGGGTCTGCGTGAGGAGGTCAGTCTCTCCGTCTGGCCGCACTGTCACAGCGCTGCCGGCCCTAGCAATGGTGGCCTTGGAGGACCTCCGGCGTGTGGTCTTCAGCGGTTCGAGTTTGGGCCTTGAACTCGTCATTGAGCATGTCACCGCAGTGTCCAGCACAAGCGGGCTGACCGGTGCTGACGCAGCCAGCCTCACGTTGACTGACCCGCGGGGCTCCAACTGCCCGTAGTGCGGAGTGATAGAAATGATTGATTCAAAGGTTGGGTCGACCGAGAAGGCATAGTCGACGGCATAGTCTGAGTGCGACTGCAGCGTGAAGAGCTCGGTCGCCAGAGACATGGTGGAAATCGACCCGAATGAGACATGCGCGATTGACGCCATCGCGAGGGAGCCGGCAGGTGGCTCGAGCGTTAAACTGCGCGGAGTTGGGAACTTAGAGCTGACGGGAACCGAGCCGCTGAGCACGCCAGGGAGGAATAGAGAGCACGGCGTAGTGAAGGAGCGCTCTTTCTTCTTGGCCTTCTCCTGCTGGTGGCGAGCGATTGTCAGTGACGGGAGGACAGAGTAAGAAGCCTCGAAAGCCGACGACGTGCGCTGCTGGTGTTCGGAGACGTCCCGTTCGCTGGCCTCTGTCTCTTCATTGAGCGGTGTGAACTGAATCGGGAGGTTGGCCGACTCGACCCCGGTCTGCAGGGGGCGGCCTACCACGGCGACATGGGCAGTCGCCCTGGCCTGGAGGAGGCCTTCAAGACCGTGGCCGGGGAATGAAAAGACTGGGAAGCCAAGCTCGGTGCATCTCTCTTCAGCGGCGCGGGTGTCGACCCTGTAAGTCATGGCGACGTCGCTGAGGTTGACGATGGGGAGATACTGCACTGGCGGGCAGTCATCGCCCAGCACCACAGGCGCCATCATCCACTTGGACGGAACTTGGGCGATCGGCTGGGACACGGGCTCGGTGTTGCCAATGAGCTTGAGCTGGCAGATGCGGCCAGAGTCAATGTCCAGCACGAGGGGCAAGGTGTGGGGGCCTGTCTCCTTGTGTGCGTATGTCAGCACGAGTTGGATGGAGCTGGATGGTTCGAGAACGATGTCCTTGGGCGTCAGCTTAAATATTTCCTCCTCCAAAATATGCTGAAGTTCGGACGACTGGTTGAACGGTATGGCCCAGGGCTCAATGTCCGCGTCGAATTCATTGGGGGTGCGTATCGTGGCCTTGGCGCGGAGGGGGCCGTTGTTGGTCAGCGTCAGTACGAAAGTGGACGTCGACTGGCCGGTGGGGTCGACCGGCTGCGGTGGGAATACGACAGGGAACGTGGCGAGTGTGTCAATGACAGAACTACCGTCATCGGCCGTGAGTAGACCCCGAGTCGCCCGGAAAGCTACCTCGGCGTGGCCGACGTCGTGTCTGAAGAACTCGTTGAGTGAGTCAAGTCCAAGCCGGTGCCATGCTTCAGGGCGGGGCAGGACGTTGGACTGGAGGTCGTCGACGGTGAGAGAGGGCGTGGTGGAGATGGCAGTGAAAATGAGACTCGGGTCCTTAACCTGCAGGTCGCCTGAAGCGACGTTGGCAATGACTTCGAGAGTATAGCGGCCTCTTGTCGTCGGTCTGAAGGCCATCTCGACCTCCCTCTCGGATCTAGGAGGAATGGAGCCATTTGGTACAGAGAAAGTCAACAATGGTCTTGCTGCCGGAGTCACGCCAGGTCTACGTGGAGATCTTGGGATATTCGGTATCGGATCTCCCTGGGCTTCGAGCTCGATGATACGGTGAGCAATAGTGAACGATATGGGACAATCACAGCAGTTGCTGATTGTAAGAGTGACCCGCCGAGTCGTGCAGTTGAGGACAATGCCCAGGTCGGTCGAGGGCACGTTCAGTGAGATCGACCTATCAGTCCCGACTCCGACGAGTTTCAGAGGGATCGTGCGGGTCGACTCAACCATTGGGGGTCGGAAGAGGGGCGGGATGGGCATGAAGTCCTCGGCTGGCCCCGCGTGAAGTTGGACGGTCTCTTCAATGGGACCAAGGCTGTGTGGCTCCCAAGTGATCTCCATCGGTGTCCGTTGGGTCGCCTTGACTGCGAGACTGGGCGGGAGTCTGACCCTTCTTGACATGGACTCTGGCATAGTGAATCTCAAGATCTGATTGACGTGGATCCGAGATCTGATCTCGATATGACGGGTCGACGTCGCACCAAGGGCAGTGGGGGGGAATACCACCACGGGCGCCAGGGCGTTGGCTCCGACCTTGGCGACGGTGCTCATTCGTTCAGCGGCTCTGACGTTTCCTGAGGGCGCAGTGACGATGTCGACATCCGGCAGCTGGGCATCACATAGGCAGGTGATGGTGGCAGAGTTGCTGGCCATGGCGTTCAGAGTCACAGTGAACTCATCGGCGTAGCATCCTGGGGTGGTCGTGAGGAAAGCAAGGCCGACGATGGTGAAGGAGTTGGGTGGGATCACACCAAATGGCGGTGAGAACACGAAGGGGCTTGGCCCAGCCAAGCCTCGGCCCTTGTCTCTCAGCTGGTTCGCGAGTGTTATGCTGTAGGACATGTTGACATCACCCGTGTTGTAAATGGGGAATGTCGTCCCACTGAAGGCCCCGAGACAGACAGAGGGCAGAGTGATGATCTCAAGAGGCATGCGAATCTTGGGAATAAAATTCTGAGTCGTCGGGTCATTGAATGAGTGGCCAGCGACCGGCAGGCTCACGGTGACGGGCGGGATCACCTGAAGACCGCGGGAGTTGAGGTAGTTCGACATCATAGCCGGCTGGGCGCTGCAAGTCAGCATGACTCCGGTGAAGTCGTTTTGATGCTGAGGACGGAACGAGACCTTGAACGAGGCCATACCGTTCGGGCCAATCACTGCCTTCTGCGGAGTGATGGTAAAGGGGCCGCGGGGAGCAGTCCATTGAACCGCAACGCGGACGGATACAGTGTTTTCAACCTCAATATCGACCGGATCTGTAGATGATCCAAAATCAATCGAATCTTTGGAAAAAGATATGATCGGACCACCAACTTCATGGCCGGGCTTCCCACCGCTGACAAGAGTAGCCAGTAGCTCATGCTTAGCCACCTCAACCCTGACTTCGGTGTGCGGGGCGATCTCGGCATAGTCAGTCGCCTGCCGCAGCTCAGGAGCGAATGAACACTCACGCCGTTCGATAGCAGTGGTTCCAGCCATCGAAGCGGTGGCGTTGGCTGTCTGAACGGCGTCCTGGGTGTCAACCGGCGGGCAGAGGTCGTTGAACGCAGCCTCTCTCCTGACGGCCGCCCAGTTTTGTACATGGCCATGTGTAAATGGCGCGGGTCTGGAAGGCTTGAGTCGCACGTCTTTCACTAGATGGCCGTACTTGATGTCGTTCGGATCAGGTATGAATGAGGTCCCCATGACGTCGATATAGTCGATCTGATCCTGGAACTGCCCCAGCACGAGCAGGCGGCGGAGGTAGTGCCGTGGTTCAGTGGGTGAAAAGGTGACGGTGACGTTGGTGATGATTGAAGCCTTGATCCAGCCCTGGCTCGGGGTTACACGGATAACAGGGTCTTGGGCAGAGGTCAACGTCAGTTTGAAGGGCTGATCAATTGATGTGTGGTTCTTAATCTGCACCTTGATCGAACGGGTCTCGCCTAAGACGACCTGACCGAACTGGACGACGTTCGTGGAGGCAGTGAGAAGGGCACCGAGGCCAGATCCTGAGACGCGAACCTCGCAGCGGGCCCCACTGGGCGTTACGAAGGTAAAGACGCCCTCGCTATACATTCCAGGGGAGTTCGGCTTAAATTTGACCTTAATTTCGGTCGAACCGTTTGCAGCGATGCGGAACGATCGTTTGTTGATCGAGAACGGGCATGCGGCGACAGCAGCAGAGTCCTCATCCGAAAAGGAGGACTGGACGTTCACGGTGCAGGAGACAGGCGCTCTGTTGAATATAGTGAGTGTTCTAGTGGCAAACTGTCCAACGAGGACGGGGCCGTAATCCAGCTCGCGGACGTCACCCGTGGTTACAAAGGGGAAACGAGAGGACGCTCGCATGGTCACTGGGTAGTATTCCTCGCTGTCAATGCAGCAGCGGGCTTCTGAGATGTACGTCGAGGCATCCGTCGGCGAGAAGGAAAAGACGACGCGGACACTATCACCAGGTTTGATCGTGCCCGAAGCGGGCATGACATGGAAGGGGGCGGAGAACTCCCACTTGAATGTGATGGGTACTTGCCCTATGTTGGCGATCTGCTGGGTGTTAGACACGGTCTCCTGAACGGGGCAAGTCTCAAAGTCGAAACTCTCGGGAAGGGTGAAGTCGCGCTTGGGAGGCAGGCCATGCAGCTCAATGGCGAAGCGCTCGCCCTTCAAGGGGAGCTCGAAGACGATCTTGGTCTCGAATTCAGGAGCACTGTCGTCTGGCCGAAAAACGACAACAAATGTCTGCGCCATGCCAGGTGGAATACGCGTCTGGTCCGGGAAGTTCATTGCAAAGTGCTCCGAGCTTGGGAGTGTGAATAGCACGTCCTGTGCGGTGGTGGAGGTATTTTTCAGAACCAAGGATCGAGAATACTCGACATTGGGCTTCCATCCCTCCCAATGCACAACAGACGGACAGTCAATGCCATGAAGATTGGCTCTATCCCTCCGAGAAAGAAGTCGCGGGATATCCGTCATCACGGCCGTGGTTTTTGCTCTTGGCCGAAAATTACGTGACCCAACATAAATACGTCAGCGTCTACTCCAGACCACCTAGAATGCCTCAAGTCCAGGCTACATCTCTCTGTGCACGCCCCGACGACTCTCCGTCGCTTCAAATCACCACAGCTTACCCCATGAGCAGACGTGACGTTCAAGAAAACCATTTACACACGGACGACCACCTTGCCCTTCTCGAGCATCTCTATGTCCTTCTCGAGCTGCTGGAGCTCCTTGGCGAGACCCTCGTACTTCCGCTTGGACGAATCCGTGTCCAGAACAAAGGAAGTGAGTTGGAACTCCCCATCAACCTTCTGCCACCGCTCACGAAGGGCGGCGAGGAGCTGCTGGCGCTCTTCTTCCGGCATCTCGACGACATTGGATCTAGAGGCAGGGTTGGCCTCCTGGCGCATAGTCTCGACCATCTTATACTCCTCCTCGACCTCGGTCTTCACACGGTTGAGATAGTTGGGCACCTTGCCAAAGTCGGGCTTCTGGGTCCAGTTCTCGAACTTCTCCGTCTGGGTCATTGGCTGCTTGGCCGAAGAGCAGATGACTTCCACAGCATTGGCGTTGATGAAGTTCTTGCTCGTCTTAAGACCGTGGATCGGACGCTCATCCTTCTTGGGGACGGGGTCGCGACGGGGGACGGGATCATTGTAGCGGAACTGAGAAGGCTCGGGGAGGGCGATGTGGCCAGTCTTATTGGCGAGCATACCGCTGCCACTCTTCAGGAATTCGTCTGCAGCGGCCTTCTTGACAGAAGCAGGGCCGAACGAGCCCATTTTGCTGCCCTTCTTTGTGACGAATGTGCCTTTCTGCTCATCGGGGAGAGTTTTGGGGTAGATGGACTTGTAGAGCTTCCCCTTCTTGGCAGGGGCTGCTACATCATCGGTTGTTGCATAGTTGTAAACACTTTCGGCCATTTCGACACTGGAATCGATAATTTTCGAGAAGACGACGTTGTTGCAAACCAATCAAATCGAAAACTGATTAATACCTTCTTTACAGACGACCCAGGTCCAGAATGACGCTAATATCCCCCGCACTGTCTATCTTACAGATTGTATTCACTCTACAGCTTATAAAATCTCTTCTTCTTCATCACTCTTCTGCTACGCGGCATATGCCATCGTATCGATCCCAAGCGGCTCAATAGGCTCAATATACACAGTTTATTACTTATTCCTTGGGCTCTCTGATCGAGGGAGTGTTGACAGCTGCATTCTCGAGGCTCGCCTTCAGCGCCGGACTCCGGGTAGCTTGCCGATCGTAGTACTTTGACAGATCACGGACTTCCCGGTCGAGGTTCTTCACCTTGTTCCTCAGGGAGTGGGTAACTGTCTCCAACTCGGACTTCTGGTTCTTGAGCTGGGAGTTCGATGCCGTGAGGACCTTGAAGCGCTGAGCGGCGACGTCAGCCTTATGCTGGACCTCGCCAAGGGTAGCCTTGAGCGCAAGAACCTCCTCTTCGAGCTGCTTCTGCTTGGCGGCACCGTCAGCAATGGTCTTGGCGCGAGCGGTCTTCTCCTCGTCGAGTTTCGTCTTCAGGTCAGCAACACGGCCAGTGAAGATGCCGATCTGCTGCTCGACGGCGGCGTTCTTCTTCGCCTCCATATCACCCTGCGCCTTGAAGTGTCCGCGCTCCTCGATTGCAAGCCTGAGCGCATCGGCGATGTCGGCCTTCTGCTGTTCAACTTCGCGAATCTTGGCGTCAACAATCTTGATCTTCTGGTCAACAGCGACCTTCTCTCTCTCGACAGCAGCACCAGCGCGCTCAAGAGCCTGTACCTGGGCCATCATCTTCTGTTCCGTTGCGGTAAGAGTGGCCTCGAGATCAGCATTGCGCTTTGAGAATGCTACATTGTCCTCCTCAAGCTCAGCTTTGCGCTTGGCAAGGAATTCCTTCTCCTTAGTCAAGGAAACCACTTCAGAGGTGACATCGGCGAGCTGACGCTTCTGGTCACGGCGCTCGGCCTCGAGGTCACTAAAAGTTGACCTTTTCGCATCAGTGGCGGCCTCAAGACGCTGTTTGAGATCGTCTATCACGGGTTGATTCGACATTCACGGAGATAGATGGGAATTTCTGGTTTCTGCAAAACCCGCCAGTGTTAAGATGCGTGCTTGGTCAGACGCCCTTGAGTCATCATTATCGATACAGGGAGGGCCCAGCCACATGAATACCCAAGTACTCGGCTTACCCAGCACCTCTCTCTTCAACGCACCAAGCGACGCTACTTTACAAGAGGGCGTTTGGCACTCACTCCCTTTCCTCCGCCTCATCCTCCGGGGGCGGGTCGACTCTCCTGCATACATGGAGGAAGAACTGCCTTCCTTCGCCCGATTCGACCTGCCTTACGGAGCAGTCCCAGGGCAGAGTGGAGCTGCCGAAGAGCTTGGTGCGGTCAGAATGAGAGATGAGGATGAGGGGCGAGCCCACTGCCAGCCAGCCGTGAATCCGGTCAATGAGGGCGGTGGTTGCAGTCTTGGCTTCTTCGCCAGTGAGGAAGGAATCGAGTAGACCCTTATCTAGCACGGCTGCAAGGTTCTCGTAGGTGGAGTCTGCGATGTCGGCGCATGCGAAGGAGGGCGGCGTCTCGAGTTCTTCGGGCAGGAACTTCGAGGCGGCGTCGACAGCTTTCTGGATCCAATCGACGCATGTGACATTGCTAAAGCCTTCCTTGGCAAGTTCGATGCCAAGCGTGCTGATTCCACAGCCGACGTATACGATTTGCTGGGCCTTGTCCTCAGGGAGAAGCTCAAGGATGTCTCTCAGCTCATCAAAGCCGAGATACCACTCATAAGGTTCAGCACCAGGAGCTGCGTCAGTATCATATCTCCCGGACCAGTAATCCTTGCGACTATAATCGGGCATGGTTCTTCGTTTGTCGCTTGTTTGCAAACTGACCTCTTCTGACTCATACCTGAGTCTTCGCTAAAATCACGACGTGACAGCAGTCTTAGCGTCACATTATGCCGGCTTAACTCTTTCTTTTTGGTCTCCTGCCGCTCATCTGTGAGATGCATAAACTGCACGCCGACGATGGAAGAGAGTGGAATTGAAGCGAGATTGCACTTTCTCAGCTGGTGGGATCACTATCTATCAGATGTATACTGCGCACTATCGGCCCCCGGTATTGGTGGACGTGCAGCGATGAAGGAAGTCCCCGTCCCAGATGATTCCGAGTTTTTCGACCAGGACACGATCCCCGAGTCGCGTCTTGATGAGGACTTTCTTGCTTCGAGCGATGAAAAGCGTGCGCGCACCACTGATGACGATGAAACTCTCTGGGTCGCAGCCCGCGGTGTCATTGACAAACTGTGCAAGAACAAGCTCTTCGACTGGTTCAGATACCCGGTAGACACCGTCAAACTGAACATACCCGAATATGACAAGATTATTCCCGAGAAAATGGACCTTGGCACCATTCGGAAACGCATTGACAACCGCGACGACCCCGCCAACTCGATGAACTCGCTGCAAGACGTCATTGATCACGTCTACAAGGTCGTGAACAATGCCAAGACCTTCAACAGCTCTCCTGCCCACGCTGTGCACATCAGGGCGATCTCCCTGGGTCAAGTCTTTGATCTATTGTGGGCAGTCAATGTCAAGCCGTTGCTGGGGAAGAAGAGGCCCGCAGAGGTCGGGCTGGAGGACGACGGTGATGAGTCGATGGACGAAGCCACTGCCGAGGCCGAGGTCGAGGCAGAGCCAGAGGCAGAGGCAGAGACGGCTAAGTCCGACGTTGTACAGTCGGACGCCGAGGTACCCGAGCTTCCCTCCGGCCCGGTGATACCAGAGGCGGCGCCCATCGCAATCCCCGTCGAGCCTGAGGTGCCAGCCAAGACCTCTGCCCAGCTCCGCAATGAGAGAATTGAATCACTCAACGAGCAGCTGAACGAACTCGGGGAAGTCATGACTGAGGATGACTCGACCCGACTGTTGGAAGTCCTGAGAATTCCTGTGGATGAGGCCGATGAGTTGAACATTGATCTGCACGAGTACAGTGATGAGATACTGAACGATGTGGAGTCTTATCTGAAGGCCATGAAGAGTCGCCTCGGTGTATGACGCTCGTGATAAAATTCCGCAATTTATGGACTGCGTGGCGGGGGGGGGGAATGACAGCGATTGTCACACCATCAATCGACGGAATCCCCGTCTGACAAAGCACCCGACCCGGAGTCATTCGTCCAGTTACAGTTGAGGATTGGCGAGAGCAGACATTTTGCAGAGGTACGCACACACAGAAATTACTGACTGACTGACGAGTAAGGTAAGGTAAGGTTACAGGGACTGTGAAGAATTCTACTGTGTGTGGTATGGATAGAACAGCTAGCGAAAGAGGTTTAATCAATTGATTGGGACACTGTGAAGAGATGGACCTCGGTAGATGACAGCACAACCATACTCAGTGACCTCGAAATATCTCTTTTTGCCGTCTCCACGAAAGGTTTATTGATCGCAACTGCAGTTAACAGTGTGGGAGCCCTAAGCGTGAAGAGAATGGATGTGTTTACATAAACTGCACTTATAGGTACCTCTGCTGGTACATCCTGCCCTCCCGAGTCCGCTGCAGCCACTCACGGGTGGGTACGGCTGCCATGACGGACTCGTTGTCCGGACCCTCGCTGGAAGACTCGTCGTAGCCGAGCCACTTGACGATAAGGTGGCTGGGATCGGCTTCATCGACGCCCAGGATGGCTTCGACGTAGTACTCCTCGGCGTCACCGGCCTGGAGAGCGGCCAGTTGGCCGTTGGGCTCGGTGGCCTCGACTCGGATTGCCTGATCGGCGTGGATGACCTTCTCCTCGCCGCCAAGCAGTGGCGAGATGCTGATAGCGTGGTGGTCGCGCACTGCGAGGACCTTGAACGGGCCAAGGTGGCCGTGCAGCTTGGACGGCCGTGGGTTCAGGGCCAGGACGATATCGCCAGGTGCGACTGGGTCGTCTGGAGTGATCTTGCGGCGGCGCAGATGGTCCGCCTGTGAGTCAGCGGCTCGCTCGGCGACTGACTGTAGGTGTTCGTCCAGGGCTTGGACGTAGGCGGCCGCGTCGGTGATCGGGTCGTCTGGCTGTTCGGCTTGCTCTTCCCCCTCGAGGGCGAATCGGCGCGGGGTCGCCTGTAGGCCGTTCAACATGGCCATCGGTGCAAAGCCGGTCGTGGTGTGTGGCGTCGTGTTCAGTAGGAGCTGCACGTAGGGGAGCACGGCGACCGACCATCGGTCAAACTGGTCGAATAAGGCGCACAGGACGCGGAGGTGCAGCTTGATTTCCTTATTCCGGCGCTCCACGAGGCCGTTGCTGGCCGGGTGATATGGGATCGTGCGGTGGTGGGACACCTTGAGGTACGCGGTCAGCTTGTGGTGAGGCGCAGTTTAAGGTTTTGGTTTTTGACCATTTTCACCACTGCGGTTTCCAGGAGTAAATCAGTTCTCATCCATTAATTGGAAAGTTCCCTTCAAGGCCAAACCAAGCACAGTATCGATACTACATGCAGTCTTTTGGCATCACCATCCCGTATTTGCGATCGCTTACGCGTTCTGCCTTCTTCACCTTCCAGGACGACGTCGATCACTACCAAGTTCAAGCGAGAGCCCTCAATCTCCAACTACCTCCCCTTGCAACCTTCCTTAGCCCATCTGTCACGCGCCTCGTGCGCCTCCGCGTCCCTATCGACGATATCCCCGACGGCGACCTCTTCGACACTATCGCGACCGAGTTCTTCAAGTTTCATACACAAGTTGAAGCTTACCAGTCTATCCAGCGCCTCCGCCTGCGCTCCCTCGAGCCGCCGGCCCTCTTAGCCCACATAGACACTTACCATAAGACCCTCGCGCTATGTGATGATAACACTCGCCCCATCGATCAACAGACGCGGAAGCTCTTCACTGCCTCGCTCCCCTCGGCCCTCAAGACTCGCCTCAAGATCGTTAGCCCCGAGACCTTCGCTGAGGCCTGTGAGGCGGCCATCACAGAGCTCGATGACATAGTCTCCATCCGCGCGCAGAGCGAATCTTTCCGCGACGAGCCCCGCCTCGACATGCCGCCCCGGCGCCCTCCGCCCATCAAGGCCAAGGCTGAGCCGACCGCCCCTACCGTCGATCGCCGGCCGAAGTCGGAGCTCATCTGCCACGGTTGTGGCCTCACAGGTCATGTACGGCCCGAGTGCCCTCACCGGGATCACCCCGGCTTCTTCGCGCATGGCATCCGTCGCCAAGCGCTCAACCTCACTGCTAAGTTGGCCGCCCACACCAACAACAGCAGCCCTCATGTGAGCCTCCATTTCTCTGACCACGTCCCTCGCACCGCCTTGCTTGATACCGGTGCCAGCCTTAACTTCATCCCTCCAGCGCTTGCCGAGGAGATGCACCTGCGTCTCTTCGAGGCCCACGTCCCGCTCGAGACGGCCAACGGCACTATTACCGCGGAGTATACGACCCGTCCCGTGACTATCACACTGCAGCTCGAGCGTCCAGTGGAGGTCACGGCGGAGTTCTTCGTCCTCCCTTCCGCCGGAGAGCTAATCATCGGCGTGCCCACGATACGCGCCGTGGGTTTGTTGCCCGACCTGCTCGCCCCGCGCGCCGAGGCAGAGTTCGTTGAGGCCACCCCGGTGCCCCTGCCTGACGATCGTGCACCAGCCGAGATCGCTCATCCGCTGATCCAGGACTACCCGGACCTGTTCGCTTCTGAACTGCCTGGTGTCATCGGTGTTGAGCCTTTCCACATTGACCTATCCGACACCGACGTCGCCCCGTTTCCACCGCGCCGTATGTCGCCCGCCCTAGCTGAGGCCGTCAAGGCAGAGGTAGATGGGCTCCTCGCCAGAGGCATTATCCAACCCTCGACCTCGCCTTTCGCCTCCCCCCGCCTTCACAGTGCCGAAGCGCGGGGGCAAGCGTCGCATGGTAATTGACTACCGGCGCCTGAACGAGAAAACGGTCCCCCTGCAGTACCCGCTAAGCAACCCGGCTGAGCTGCATCGTAGGCTCGCCGGCCATAACTACTACACGACGATTGACCTGGTCAGCGGATATCACCAGGTTCCGGTGGACCCGGCCTCCCGTCCTCTCACGGCATTCGCGACGCCCGCTGGCCTGTTTGAGTTCTGCCGTCTCCCTTTCGGTCTACGTTGTGCCCCTTCCTTTTTCCAACGTATGATGATGTCTGTGCTCAACGGACTCGTCGGTCGCATCTGTGAGGTATACCTAGACGACGTGATCATCCATGGGGACACCCAGGAAGAGCTGGATCGCAACACGCGCGCCGTATTCGACCGCCTCCAGCAACACCAGTTCCGTCTGGGTCGTGACAAGTGCCAGTTCGCGAAGACCGAGGTAGAGTACGTGGGACACCTCATCTCGAAGAAAGGCATCCGCACATCACCGGAGCGCGTCGCTGCTATCGTCGCGATGAAGCCCCCTTCGTCGGTCGCGGCGGTGCGCTCATTCACGGGTATGACTAACTACCTGCGGGAATTTATTCCGAACTACGCATCGGTCCTGGCGCCCATCGTCGACCTCACCAAGGCAAAAGTGCCGTTCGTCTGGGGCAAAAGCCCAACAGCAGGCCTTCGAGGAAGTGAAGCGCCTCATCATGCGCCGACCGATCCTCGCGTACCCCGACTACTCCCGGACGCTCATCGTGCGTACCGACGCCTCCACCGCCGGTTGCGGCGGTGTTCTCCTGCAGGAGAAGGACGGTGAGGAACAAGTCATCGCCTACACCTCCCACCGTTTCACTGAGGCCGAGCAACGCTGGAGCACCATCGAACAGGAGCTCTTTGGCGTGTTCCATGCCATCATCAGCTTCGAGCATTTCATCCTAGGGCACCCCTTCGTTGTCGAGACGGACCATCGGAATTTGACCTATCTTGAGTCCACCACTACGCCTAAGCTCGTCCGCTGGCGCCTTCGCCTCTCCGAATACGACTTCACGGTCCGTCACATCGCCGGAGTCAACAACGAGGTGGCCGATTGCCTTTCCAGATGCCTGACGATTCGCTCACAGCGCGTGGCATCCCCGGTGGACATTACCCACCAGGTACGGCAGCTTTTTGGCAAGTGCCACAACGCCCGTGTTGGACACATTGTCACCGGTCTATAAACTGCTCCGTCCAGTTTTGACCACTTTTACCCCGCTGCGGTTTACTGTAAATGATTTCAACCGACAATACTAGTATTAGCTGTGCTGATGTCGTTAACTGTTCAAATTCCTGAGCTTTCTCCTTCAAATCTAACACTAGAGACTCTTGAGGAGTTTGAGCGCCGAGCAACGATTTTTACTATACAAAACCCAAGCATCCCACTGTCCGTCCTCATTGAGGAGTCATTTGCCCTCGAACTCAAGGCCGAAGGCATAGACACATCCGACAAGAACTACACTCTCAAGAACTTCACCGAATGGTGTCGCCAGCGGCTCCTTCCCCACTCCATCCTAGCACTCGTCGAAGAGCTCCAAGACCTTCGTTTCCCCATGGTGCCGAGCACCGCACGCAACTTCGAAGCTGGCACGAGACTACAAGCGGCAGCATTCCGCAAGCGCATCGAGCTCTACTCCAAGACGCCAGACCCAGAAGGGTTCTTGGACCCCATCGACGACAACCCCAATGCCGACGAACTGCTCGCAAGCTTTGATAAGCTGGCTGCACGGCTCTTCCGGGAGTCCCTGAACCCGACAGCATTCCGCAAGAAGGCACAGACCTTGCTTGCTCTCCACAACGTCAAGACCTTCGAGGACACCGTAGCGGTGGCTCTTAGGGCTGCTAGGGCGTATGACCATGATCAACCCCTCTCGCAAACCCCGGCCGGCGGACCCAAGGCCCCGGCCCAGGCCAGGAAGGCCCAGTACCGCCCGGACGCGGCCAAGCGCCCGCCGGCCGACGGACCCAAGAAGCCGTCGCGCCCCTGTCGTTTCTGTGGCGGTCCCCACATGGACTTCAGATGCGATAAGCACCCCCGCTACAGCGAGAACAACAACGCCGACAGCGCGTCGACTAACGAGAAGGGCGGGAAGGGTCCACTGACGACCCCCGCTACTGTAAAAGGCAAAACTTACTCGTTCGTTGTAGACACTGGTGCAAGCCGAAGCTTCATTAGTTCGAAGGCACTACGTACCCTACCCAAGGACACAGTGCAGACCTCTCTCGAGGAAAAGATCAAGGTCACGCTAGGAGACGGACGCTCCCTCGTGACAGATCAAGCAGTCACATTTAAGGCAGCATTCCCAGCACTAGGTGTCACACCGTTGGAGGTTACATGGAAGTACTACGTACTCCCCGGTGAGTTCTTCAAGGCTCTCATCGGGTGTGACTTGCTGAGGTCACTCGCACTCATTGGCGATGGCACACTCAACCTTAACCTGCACAAGCTCTCCTCAATTGAGGAGGACGAGGACTGGCTGCCGTTCTACCATGAATATCTCACGGAGGACGCAAACATGGCGATAACCGACGACTACTGTGGTGTCCACGTCCCGGAGTCGAAGATCCGACCCGAGATTCTCGAGATAATCAACTCATTTGACGATATCTTCGAGGAAGAACTACCCAAGGAAGGGTCTCGACTGGAACCCATGTCGATTGAACTGATAGACGAGCGGGCAATTGTACAATGCCGCGCTCGCAGACTCGACCCAGTGACCCAAGGCCTGGTGTCGACAGAGCTAGAACAACTCAGGCGAGACGGGATAATCCAGGACTCGACTGGGCCGTACAGCTCGCCGATCGTAGTAGTCAGGCAGGGCCACAAAGGATCGACCAAGATCCGTCTTTGCATTGACTACAAGGAGTTAAACTCCAAGACAGTGAGGGATAACTTCCCCCTGCCTAACACGCGCGAGTTTGTAGACCGAGCATCAGGCTGCAAATACTTTGCAGGCCTAGACCTCAGACAAGGCTACTACCAGATGCGGATGCACGAGGAAGATATCCCCAAAACCGCTTTTGTCACTCCAGACGCATACTGCGAGTTCACCAGATGTCCATTCGGCCTGATGAACGCCCCGGCGAGATTCCAACGCGCCATGCAGAAGGCGTTCGCCGAGGTCCTCCACAAAGGGGTGGACATCTATCTTGACGACATCTTGATTTACGCCAAGACCGAGGCCCAGTTTCTCACCCTGATCAAAACCGTCTTCAGGATCTGTAGAAATTATTCACTGCGCCTTAAAGGCCCGAAGTGCACGATAGGCTCAGCCCACGTCGAGGCCGTCGGGTATATTGTCTCGGAGAAGGGGAAACAACTTGCCCCAGAGAAGGTAGAGGCGGTAAACGCCATACCGCTCCCGTCCACCGCAAAGGAGCTTCAGAGGACACTGGGATCATTCAACTATGTCGCCCAGTTCGTCCCGGACTCATCACGAATCCTCAAACCTCTCAACGAGATGCTAACGGCACAGGAGAACTCAAAGAACATAACTTGGAACCCCCAAACAAGAAGAGGCGTTTACAACGTTCAAGGAGAGACTCAGCTCAGACACAGTCCTCCATTTCCCCGACTTCTCAAAGAAGTGGACCCTCGAGACGGACGCGTCGAACGACGGACTAGGGGGCATTCTGTTCCAAGAAGACGACTCCGGCAACCGAGAGATCGTCTCGCTCTTCGCAAAGTGTCATACGCCAACCCAGACTAGGTGGCCGACCTACGAACAAGAGCTTCATGCTATCATCTTTTGTCTCACGAGACCTGACATGGCTCAACTTTTCCGCCTCAAGGACAACATACAGATCCGCACCGACCACCAGAATCTGGTATATCTCATGCAGAGGAAGGAGCTTTCCAAGAAACTCCTCAGGTGGACGTCTGTCTTGTCGGACTACAACATTACGATCGAGCATATTGCTGGAGAGACAAACAAGATGGCAGACATGCTGTCGCGTATCCTTCCCCGAGGGGGACCTCGGGCCGCAGCTGAACCTGCTAGAGGCGGAGGACGCCGGCCCAGGGAGCTGACCCTTGAGTTGATCCAGGCTGCCCAGGCCATGGCACCTGAGTCAACTCGAGTCGGCTGGGAGAAACTAGAGGGAGTATCCATCGAAAACTCGATCTACTTCAAGGACGGAGTGCCGATTATCCCCAAGGGGAGAGACACGCGACAAGGCCCTTCGGACCGCTCACCAATTTCATACGGGAGCAAATTCAACGTTCCAAGCACTCGCCACGTCTGCATTTTTGGCCGGGGATGCTCTTGGACGTCAAAAAGCACATCAAGACGTGCCCCATTTGTCTGAAGACTCGCATCAAGGACTACTTTATCGCCCAAAAGGGCCAGACAAGACGCACCAGACCATGGGAGACAGTGGCAGTCGACACAATTGGCCCTCTCCCAACGGATTCGCTGGGCGCTCGCTACATCATTGTGGCTGTAGACATGTTTACAAGATACACCGAGCTCGTCGCAGTCGCATCGATCGACGCCGAGACCTCCGCCAGGGCCCTATGGGACCACGTTTTCACGCGACACGGGATACCGGCGGAGATTCTGTCCGACGGCGGCCCGGAGTACGCGAACTCGATAGTTGAACAACTCACAACGTCATTGAAAGTCGCACACCACTTCACCATCCCGTTTCATCCACAGAGCAATGGTCTCGTGGAGAGAAGGAATGCGGAGATTGGAAGACACCTACGGTGGCTTGTCCTGGCAATAGCCTACAAAGACCAGTGGTGCGGACTCCTACCGACGGTCCAGATGATTATCAACGGCACGACACATACGGCCACGAAGTTCTCCCCGCACGAGCTGATATTTGGCCATGAGCACAACATGTTTACAAGCTGGTGGACGAACGACAACAACTCTCCGATCAGAGATTTCCCAGAGTTCAAAAAGGACCTGGAGCTGGCCCTTAACGCCCTGGAGACCACTGCCAGAGAGAGTGTGGGCCCGGGCCAAAAGACAATAGTCAACACCGAACTGAAGCCGGGTGACTACGTCCTCTGGAAAGATGAGGCCCCTCAGAAGCTAGACGCGCGCAACAGGGGCCCATGGAAGGTACACGATGTACTTGATAATAACAGAATAGTCCTGCAGTCGATACTCGACGGATCGACCAGATCAACCCACATTGAAAAACTCATGATGTTCGACACGGATGCCGTAACGGACACGATGATGCTTCAACTTGCAAGCTTCGACCAGAAAAAAATGGGAGGTAGAGCGAGTAGTATCGGTAGACTGGAAAGAAGGGACAGCCGCCATCAAGTGGGTAGGATTCGAAAACATAACGGAAGAACCACTCTCGGGAGTGAAACACCTCGAGGAGATGAAGAGGTTGGCCCGTAAGGCGAGGAAGAACCTGAAACTCTACTAACCATCTTTTTCCCCCGTTCCTTGCAGGTTGGGGGTTTTCTCATCAAAAAGGGAGGTAGTGTCACCGGTCTATAAACTGCTCCGTCCAGTTTTGACCACTTTTACCCCGCTGCGGTTTACTGTAAATGATTTCAACCGACAACATGGGCACCCGCATCACGACGGATCGGATCGCCGCCCAGCTACCTTCGTTTGCCCGCAAGGCGATCGAGAAACACGTCAAGCCCCTAGTCCGTACATGCCCGGTGTGCCAGCTCACGCGACAGCGCGCCAAGGTCAGTGTAGACCTCCCTCGCCAGCCCACAATGGCACCGTACCCCATGCACACCTGGGCTGTGGACTTTATTGGCCCGTTCCCGGAAGAACACGGTTTCCGTCACATCCTAGCCGCCGTTGACTGCTTCTCCCGGTTCGTGGAGCTAGTTCCCACGCCCGATTGCACCGCGCAGTCAGCGGTCACGGCCATCATGCAACTGGTGTGTCGGTTGAAATCATTTACAGTAAACCGCAGCGGGGTAAAAGTGGTCAAAACTGGACGGAGCAGTTTATAGACCGGTGACACTACCTCCCTTTTTGATGAGAAAACCCCCAACCTGCAAGGAACGGGGGAAAAAGATGGTTAGTAGAGTTTCAGGTTCTTCCTCGCCTTACGGGCCAACCTCTTCATCTCCTCGAGGTGTTTCACTCCCGAGAGTGGTTCTTCCGTTATGTTTTCGAATCCTACCCACTTGATGGCGGCTGTCCCTTCTTTCCAGTCTACCGATACTACTCGCTCTACCTCCCATTTTTTCTGGTCGAAGCTTGCAAGTTGAAGCATCATCGTGTCCGTTACGGCATCCGTGTCGAACATCATGAGTTTTTCAATGTGGGTTGATCTGGTCGATCCGTCGAGTATCGACTGCAGGACTATTCTGTTATTATCAAGTACATCGTGTACCTTCCATGGGCCCCTGTTGCGCGCGTCTAGCTTCTGAGGGGCCTCATCTTTCCAGAGGACGTAGTCACCCGGCTTCAGTTCGGTGTTGACTATTGTCTTTTGGCCCGGGCCCACACTCTCTCTGGCAGTGGTCTCCAGGGCGTTAAGGGCCAGCTCCAGGTCCTTTTTGAACTCTGGGAAATCTCTGATCGGAGAGTTGTTGTCGTTCGTCCACCAGCTTGTAAACATGTTGTGCTCATGGCCAAATATCAGCTCGTGCGAGGAGAACTTCGTGGCCGTATGTGTCGTGCCGTTGATAATCATCTGGACCGTCGGTAGGAGTCCGCACCACTGGTCTTTGTAGGCTATTGCCAGGACAAGCCACCGTAGGTGTCTTCCAATCTCCGCATTCCTTCTCTCCACGAGACCATTGCTCTGTGGATGAAACGGGATGGTGAAGTGGTGTGCGACTTTCAATGACGTTGTGAGTTGTTCAACTATCGAGTTCGCGTACTCCGGGCCGCCGTCGGACAGAATCTCCGCCGGTATCCCGTGTCGCGTGAAAACGTGGTCCCATAGGGCCCTGGCGGAGGTCTCGGCGTCGATCGATGCGACTGCGACGAGCTCGGTGTATCTTGTAAACATGTCTACAGCCACAATGATGTAGCGAGCGCCCAGCGAATCCGTTGGGAGAGGGCCAATTGTGTCGACTGCCACTGTCTCCCATGGTCTGGTGCGTCTTGTCTGGCCCTTTTGGGCGATAAAGTAGTCCTTGATGCGAGTCTTCAGACAAATGGGGCACGTCTTGATGTGCTTTTTGACGTCCAAGAGCATCCCCGGCCAAAAATGCAGACGTGGCGAGTGCTTGGAACGTTGAATTTGCTCCCGTATGAAATTGGTGAGCGGTCCGAAGGGCCTTGTCGCGTGTCTCTCCCTTGGGGATAATCGGCACTCCGTCCTTGAAGTAGATCGAGTTTTCGATGGATACTCCCTCTAGTTTCTCCCAGCCGACTCGAGTTGACTCCAGGTGCCATGGCCTGGGCAGCCTGGATCAACTCAAGGGTCAGCCCTGGGCCGGCGTCCTCCGCCTCTAGCAGGTTCAGCTGCGGCCCGAGGTCCCCCTCGGGGAAGGATACGCGACAGCATGTCTGCCATCTTGTTTGTCTCTCCAGCAATATGCTCGATCGTAATGTTGTAGTCCGACAAGACAGACGTCCACCTGAGGAGTTTCTTGGAAAGCTCCTTCCTCTGCATGAGATATACCAGATTCTGGTGGTCGGTGCGGATCTGTATGTTGTCCTTGAGGCGGAAAAGTTGAGCCATGTCAGGTCTCGTGAGACAAAAGATGATAGCATGAAGCTCTTGTTCGTAGGTCGGCCACCTAGTCTGGGTTGGCGTATGACACTTTGCGAAGAGCGAGACGATCTCTCGGTTGCCGGAGTCGTCTTCTTGGAACAGAATGCCCCCTAGTCCGTCGTTCGACGCGTCCGTCTCGAGGGTCCACTTCTTTGAGAAGTCGGGGAAATGGAGGACTGTGTCTGAGCTGAGTCTCTCCTTGAACGTTGTAAACGCCTCTTCTTGTTTGGGGGTTCCAAGTTATGTTCTTTGAGTTCTCCTGTGCCGTTAGCATCTCGTTGAGAGGTTTGAGGATTCGTGATGAGTCCGGGACGAACTGGGCGACATAGTTGAATGATCCCAGTGTCCTCTGAAGCTCCTTTGCGGTGGACGGGAGCGGTATGGCGTTTACCGCCTCTACCTTCTCTGGGGCAAGTTGTTTCCCCTTCTCCGAGACAATATACCCGACGGCCTCGACGTGGGCTGAGCCTATCGTGCACTTCGGGCCTTTAAGGCGCAGTGAATAATTTCTACAGATCCTGAAGACGGTTTTGATCAGGGTGAGAAACTGGGCCTCGGTCTTGGCGTAAATCAAGATGTCGTCAAGATAGATGTCCACCCCTTTGTGGAGGACCTCGGCGAACGCCTTCTGCATGGCGCGTTGGAATCTCGCCGGGGCGTTCATCAGGCCGAATGGACATCTGGTGAACTCGCAGTATGCGTCTGGAGTGACAAAAAGCGGTTTTGGGGATATCTTCCTCGTGCATCCGCATCTGGTAGTAGCCTTGTCTGAGGTCTAGGCCTGCAAAGTATTTGCAGCCTGATGCTCGGTCTACAAACTCGCGCGTGTTAGGCAGGGGGAAGTTATCCCTCACTGTCTTGGAGTTTAACTCCTTGTAGTCAATGCAAAGACGGATCTTGGTCGATCCTTTGTGGCCCTGCCTGACTACTACGATCGGCGAGCTGTACGGCCCAGTCGAGTCCTGGATTATCCCGTCTCGCCTGAGTTGTTCTAGCTCTGTCGACACCAGGCCTTGGGTCACTGGGTCGAGTCTGCGAGCGCGGCATTGTACAATTGCCCGCTCGTCTATCAGTTCAATCGACATGGGTTCCAGTCGAGACCCTTCCTTGGGTAGTTCTTCCTCGAAGATATCGTCAAATGAGTTGATTATCTCGAGAATCTCGGGTCGGATCTTCGACTCCGGGACGTGGACACCACAGTAGTCGTCGGTTATCGCCATGTTTGCGTCCTCCGTGAGATATTCATGGTAGAACGGCAGCCAGTCCTCGTCCTCCTCAATTGAGGAGAGCTTGTGCAGGTTAAGGTTGAGTGTGCCATCGCCAATGAGTGCGAGTGACCTCAGCAAGTCACACCCGATGAGAGCCTTGAAGAACTCACCGGGGAGTACGTAGTACTTCCATGTAACCTCCAACGGTGTGACACCTAGTGCTGGGAATGCTGCCTTAAATGTGACTGCTTGATCTGTCACGAGGGAGCGTCCGTCTCCTAGCGTGACCTTGATCTTTTCCTCGAGAGAGGTCTGCACTGTGTCCTTGGGTAGGGTACGTAGTGCCTTCGAACTAATGAAGCTTCGGCTTGCACCAGTGTCTACAACGAACGAGTAAGTTTTGCCTTTTACAGTAGCGGGGGTCGTCAGTGGACCCTTCCCGCCCTTCTCGTTAGTCGACGCGCTGTCGGCGTTGTTGTTCTCGCTGTAGCGGGGGTGCTTATCGCATCTGAAGTCCATGTGGGGACCGCCACAGAAACGACAGGGGCGCGACGGCTTCTTGGGTCCGTCGGCCGGCGGGCGCTTGGCCGCGTCCGGGCGGTACTGGGCCTTCCTGGCCTGGGCCGGGGCCTTGGGTCCGCCGGCCGGGGTTTGCGAGAGGGGTTGATCATGGTCATACGCCCTAGCAGCCCTAAGAGCCACCGCTACGGTGTCCTCGAAGGTCTTGACGTTGTGGAGAGCAAGCAAGGTCTGTGCCTTCTTGCGGAATGCTGTCGGGTTCAGGGACTCCCGGAAGAGCCGTGCAGCCAGCTTATCAAAGCTTGCGAGCAGTTCGTCGGCATTGGGGTTGTCGTCGATGGGGTCCAAGAACCCTTCTGGGTCTGGCGTCTTGGAGTAGAGCTCGATGCGCTTGCGGAATGCTGCCGCTTGTAGTCTCGTGCCAGCTTCGAAGTTGCGTGCGGTGCTCGGCACCATGGGGAAACGAAGGTCTTGGAGCTCTTCGACGAGTGCTAGGATGGAGTGGGGAAGGAGCCGCTGGCGACACCATTCGGTGAAGTTCTTGAGAGTGTAGTTCTTGTCGGATGTGTCTATGCCTTCGGCCTTGAGTTCGAGGGCAAATGACTCCTCAATGAGGACGGACAGTGGGATGCTTGGGTTTTGTATAGTAAAAATCGTTGCTCGGCGCTCAAACTCCTCAAGAGTCTCTAGTGTTAGATTTGAAGGAGAAAGCTCAGGAATTTGAACAGTTAACGACATCAGCACAGCTAATACTAGTATTGTCGGTTGAAATCATTTACAGTAAACCGCAGCGGGGTAAAAGTGGTCAAAACTGGACGGAGCAGTTTATAGACCGGTGACAGGTGGGCCGCTACGGATGCCCGGCACACATTCGCTCTGATCAGGGCCCCCACTTTACCGCCCACCTGTTTGCTCAGCTCTCGCGCATCCTGAACATTCAGCACGACTTTACGCTCCCGTACCATCACCAGTATAACGGCATCATCGAGCGCCGCAACAAGGAAGTGAACCGCCACCTCCGCGCCGCCATGAACGAGCTGACCGATGATTTAGCCGACTGGGTTGCCTGTCTCCCGCTTGTACAGCGCACTCTGAACTGCACGCCGTGTGCAGCCACCGGCAACATACCCCCGGCCAACATCATGTTCGGTAACCTCACCGACACGGACCGAGTACTGCTACACAACCCGGTGGAGGGGGTGGGCGACGTCGCATTGTACTACGACAACCTGCTTGAGGCACAGAGACAGCTTGTCAAGGCCGTGCCAGTTCCTAAGCCACGTCCGGTCACCCAGACCACTTTCACTGTCGGCCAAGCTGTTGTGGTCACCAGGCCCGACAATGCCCGTGGCCCCTCTCGTCTGAGCCCCATCTATATGGGCCCCTACACCGTAGCCTCCCTCGACGGCACACTCGCCACCCTCACGAATCTTCGAACTCGTGCCGAAGAGACGTATGATCTCCGCCGCCTCGTTCCCTTCCTCGGCGACTACACCCCCGACGACCTCACCGCCTTCGCTGCCGCCGGTGAGCAAGAATACACCGTCGAAGACATCATCGACCACCGCTCTGGTCGTACCAAGACCCGTTTCCGTTTCCGTGTCCGCTGGGCCGGCTACGGTCCCGATGACGACACCTGGCTTCCCTATGCCGAGGTCCGTGACCTCGAAGCCCTCGACCGGTACTTGTCGAAGACCGGCATTCAGCTGTAATAGAGAGGGTAGTGTGGTGAGGCGCAGTTTAAGGTTTTGGTTTTTGACCATTTTCACCACTGCGGTTTCCAGGAGTAAATCAGTTCTCATCCATTAATTGGAAAGTTCCCTTCAAGGCCAAACCAAGCACAAGCTCCTGGATGACGCGGTTGACATATTCCGTGCCGTTGTCGCTGAGGATGTTGGCCGGAAGGCCGTGCCGGCAGAACACGCCGTGCCAGAGCGCATAGGCGGCTGGCTGGGCGCCATTGGACGGGGCTGCTACCAGCTCGGTCCACCTCGCGAAGAGGTCTGTCATGACGAAGATGTAGCGGTTACCCTGTGAGAATCCGGCTTGTACTCTCGGACATGGTTGGAGCAAGACCCCGCCCGACTGCCGCTGAGCTCCTCACGCGGCTGGACGCTTCCCCGTTTGTCCAGACAGAGCTCGATAAGGCAGACGCTGTACTCTGCCAGCTGTCATTCCCACCTGATTCTCAGCCAGTGAAGGACGCCCTCCGCGCCGCACTCGAGGATGAGGAAACACGGGTCAAATTTATGACTCACGTGCTCGGCGGCAGGCTGGAGGGGGACCCGCTACCCGTGACTGTGACTAGCAACCTGTACTTGTTTGTCACAGCGGACAACGGGCCCAAGCTCCACGTCCCCCGGCTCACTGACGTCTCTGAGATGCTGGCGGCTGTTCTTTACGCCGTGGACGCCACCAACCCTGTGTTTCAGCGACAGGCGCGGAATTGGGCCCTTGGTCGAAGCTGATTCATACTCAGACAAGGCCTCTATTCGGCAAACCTGTAACAGATAAATTCGTTACCTGCACTGGGGTCAACCTGCGACTCACACCCACCCCAGCCTCATCCGCCAGATATTTATAAACACCGCCTGCTGACAGTCTTGCACTGTGGAATAGCGCCAGGAGCAGGTGCGTCTGTATGCTGACAGTGTGAGATGTTCGCTTGAGCGACTAAGCAAATGATCGATCAAATTGTTGATGTGAATGAGCATACGAACGTCGCACATGGCAAAGGAGACAAGGAAGAAGTAGCCTACGAGCTTTCCGTCCCCCGGGGCAGACGAGGCGACCAAGCCGTGCAAGATCTCAGAAAAATGCATTTGCTCCGAGAATACACAGAATGTCCCGGCTTCTCTTTCGGCGCCCTCGTAAGGCTTGTGGCTTGCGCACGGAGTACTAGTTGCCTTCTCTCGCCCCCTGAACTCCACGTGAGAACGGGCAGGATAACGGCGGGTGTCCCAACCGGCGCATACGAGGAGGTCGCACAGAGCCTCTACAACACGGCCATGAGAGTTCCCACACTCTGGTGTGCTGTTATCCGCCAATACGGCAAGGAGTTGGGATGCAGTTGAGTCAAGCTCCTCCGCATGAGCTTCTAGCCACGGGACAGACGCTGTGGCGGAGAGCAGAGCAGGGATAGATAGCGGCCGACGCCTGCTTTGAGCGTTCCTTCTAGGGACGTGAGGATGATCGTATCCGCGTGTTTCGAGGGAATGCCCGTGTGGCCAACGGTCTCTCACAGGACTGTTGACAAGGACGTCGCCAGTTGGGTCGAGAATAGCGGTCGAAAGAAAGTCGCCATTTCTTTCGACCGCTATCGTCGTATAGTCGCCAATGCTTGCAGCGACTGGAGGTAAGCTACCTTACCCTCTGGTCGGGTCATTGGATACTATCTTCATTCGTTCGTTGTCGCCAATGAACACTCTTTTCATTCCATTCTGTCTATTTGCTCTTATCATAACTGCGAAATGCAGTTCTGATGGCATTTCCGTCTTTCTTTCCGACCTCGACGGCCTCGGCGAGCTTAACCCTCGTGTTCACCGTCCTTCACAGCTTCTTCACTGGCGGCTCCAATGTGAAATACTACCTAGCAACAAGCCCTTCAGGTGTATATGGCCTGAAGGACATCACATCCTCGATGAGTTTCACT
Organism: Carpediemonas membranifera; assembly: GCA_019828565.1. Taxonomy (NCBI): domain Eukaryota; phylum Fornicata; genus Carpediemonas; species Carpediemonas membranifera. The sequence continues at coordinate 79,491 of JAHDYR010000014.1, read as the reverse complement.
CATTATGACTATCTAACGACCGATGGCATCGGCTCAGCCGTCGCAGACTTCGCGGCCTACAGCGGCGACAAATACTGGGTATGTGTGTCTGTTGACGAGGTCTTTGGCTGCTCTTCCCAAGAATACCGCATCGGAGACACCTCGCCGTCTGTCGGCGACGTGCTTCTCGCGACGATTCCAGCCTTCCTCGCCGCGTCACTCTTCGGCGTTATCGTTGTTTGTACTGTCATCCCCGCTGTCTTCGCTCTACTGTGGGTGACCAATAAGATTGCCTACAAGCTACAGTCAAGGAAGAGAGCCGCCCGACTCGAGAACGAGAAGGCAAACGCCGCTGCCCCGCCAGACTATCTCCTGGTCGAGGCTGGGCCTGCTGAGGGGTCGAGTGAGAAGTCCTCGCTCCTTCCAGCTGATCCATTTGTTTAAATGTTTGTATTTGCAGGAATTGAAGGTGGAATCATGTGGCAGGGCTTGACGGTGCTTGAGCTAAGGTGACCAAGTCATGTCAACTATTACTACTACTAATAAGGCAGCTGAGTGCCCAGCGGGGAAGGCCGGCGTGACAGTCGACAAGTCAATGATTTATCAATACAAACATCCAAACTCCGGTCAATCCGGCCTCCGCGGGTTCTTCGCACATGTAGGGCTCCGTAAATAATGGTCATAAATCTGTTCTTCGTCCATTACTGCCAAACACAGGGGGCAGGCAAACTCATGCTCCTTCAGCTCAGTTGCACAGCCCTCAATGTGCTCCTCTATTCCCTCTAGAGCATGGATCTGCTGGCACTTAGGGCACTGCTGGTAGGGGGCATCTGACCCATCGCCGCTTGGACCAACGTTCTCAGTGCATTCAGTGGCAAGATGGTCGTTGAGGCAGGGGATCTCCACTATCTTCTGGCACACGGGACAGCGGCAGCAAAGCGGACAGGCATCCATAAGGTGGGAGTAGAGCTCCGTCTGCCCCCCACTGCCCTCCCAGCCACAGAACTGGCAGGATACGGTGTCGCCTGCGTCTGTATCCTCAGCCTGGTCTGCCGGGGCAGTCGGCACGAGTTGGAACGACTTGCCGTCACCCGCCCTCGCGATGACCTCATAAACCACGTCCACACCCGGCGTAGCGTTGAGCTTAGCCATGATAGCGGTGAGAACGAGCTTGCTAGTGATACCACCGACAGCAGAGGTGACATACTCCTCTCCGCCAGGAGTTGGGGCAACCAGGCTGAGCACGTCGATCGCTGCTGCCCTCAGCTGGGTACTGCTTGCCTTAAGCCCGGCAACCACGGCGGCTTTGATATCAGCAGGGTCGACCCCCATCTTGTCCTTGGAGCTAAGGCCGACAGCATGGCACAGCTGGGCGAGGGCGGCCATGGCGTGGGTCATTGCTACAGCGTCGGTCGACTTGAACCGAGTCAAGGCCCGCACGACCTCCTTGGCTCCGAAGCTCTGGGCGATGAGTTCGAGGCAATGGGTGGCCGTGGCGACTGTCTTTGCCTGTCTTGAGGTGCATTTTCCCACTAAAAGGTCGAGAAGTCTCGTGGACAGGGCGGCTCCGTCAGCATGAGGTTCGGTGAGGGGCAGACCGGCCTGGAGCACGATGTCGGCCTTTGACGATACTCCCAGGGAGTTGTCATTCACGATCATCTGAACGATGGCAAGTATGACCTTGAGAAGACCGTCCTTGCTCACGGCGTTGACGTTCGCAGTGCCCGCCAGAAGGGTGTTCAGGACCCGACCACACCCGTCGATTCGCGTGGCCGACTTGGATGAAGTCAGGGAGGCCACTGCCTGCTCGCCAAAGACAGCGATCATGGCGTCGGCGTCCTCCAGTAAATGGCGTCTAATCGGCGTCACGGCCCTCTCATCATCGCCCAGAGCACTTTCTCCGGCAACTTCCTTATCCTGCTCCTCAGTTTCCGGCATTCCGGAATACCGCCCGTCCGTCCGGCCCTGCAGGGCTCTGCTCTGAGGTCTGGCTCTCATAGGCGGCCGCTCGGTAATGTGCTGGCGACCTGGGCGTTCGGGGCTTCCCTCGTTGGGCAGCACGTCTCTGTTATCTGCCATCCGACTCGCTGCCCGACTCGGGGGTGAAGGGGATCGGATTCTCTCTGCTTCTCTCTCTTCTCTGGCGGGTTGGGTCGGCATGGGATTGATCGGCCGCTCGTCATCAAACTGTGGCTGGTGCTGGGACTGCGGCTGGGCCCGGGGTTGCTCGCGGGGCTGGAGCTGGGGTTGGCGGACAGGGGCTTGCTCTACGGGGGCTTGCTGGCGTGGGCCGAGAGCTTTGATGAGCTCGTCCTCCGGCATCGACAGGAAAGCTGTGATCTGGTCCAGCTCAGCCTTCGTCCGGGCAGCGGCGGCGTAGTCTTCGTTCTGGACCGCGAGTCTCTTCCTTTCGTAAAGATCCAGCACGCTGTTTTCGTATCCCGTGATCCGAGTAATGATCTGTTTGAGAGCCTCCGCAGCCATGTAATCTTCCTCCTCGACCGCCTGCTGTTTCTTGACCTGCAGACGCTTCACCATGAGTGACATCTTCGCCCTCATCCCCAACTCGTCCTGCTGGAGCTTCACGCTGACCGATTGGGGCCTAGGGGCCTGTTGCATGGCTCTGACCTCGTCGGGGACACGGGTAGGCCTGGGAGGAGAGGCACCCCGCTCACCCTTGAACTCTAGGCCGAGCACTCCGACCTGGTTGAAGGTGTTGGCAATGTCAGACGCGCTGGGGGAGATGGGGTGAGGTTCGTGGAAGACAAAGCGGACGTGGGAAACACGGACGGCCTTTTGGATGGAGAGGGTCTTGCGAGGGGCATGTCTGTAGCCTGACTGCTGGTTAGTGAGCATACGAACTGAACCGAGACGGTTGAATCGAATGCTGTCCAGGTCAGAGTTGGGCTCGCGCTCACAGCCCACAAAGATGTCAATGGAGCTGGAAATCATGAAGTTGTGGCTGAGAATAGTGAAGGACTTGAGCATGCAGGGGCCGTGACCAATGCGGATGTTCATTTCGATTGGGTAGGACGGATCTCGGGCACTGCGCCATCCGTTCGTGTGCCCTTCCTGCAGCATTGCCGTAGTATGGTTATCATCCGAGCTTGTACCGGGAAGAATCTCGAATGGAAGCGCCATCCGGTGAGAAATTCTTGACGCCGCGACTGTCCGCGCAAGAATGAAAGCGTCATTGACCAGGGATTGATCTGCGCTGGAGACAGGTTGGGGGGATAAATCACGGCCTCTACAGTGCCGTTGTAGGTGTGTGTCGAGCCCGCATTCGGCAAATCCCTGTGGTGCAACTCGGCGCGAAGTCATCCCGCGACGAGCTTGGAATGGAACGTCCTACGCAGCGGCTTGCGAGTTTAAAGGGGAAATGGAAGCCTAAAGCACCAAAGCAGCAGCCCAAAGAGAGTAAGGAGGCTGTTACCATCACCAGCCAGTTCATGGAGGAAACATTCCGTGGCGCCAAGAAGCAGATGAGAAAGCAGCAGATGCAGGCCAGAAAGATGGAGTTCCGCAAGAACCGCTTCCTGGAGTTCGAGGAGGTCACTATTTCGGGCGAACGCAATCGTCGTCAAGACGATGTTGCCCACGAAGACGTCGACATGGATGCTCCTCGCGAGGTTGACTACCACGGATACACCATGAGGGACGGGTACTTCCCCACAGTGCTTCCCTTGGGAGAAAGAGACCGAGACACAACACAGCCCGCCGCCAAGGACTACGGCTTCGAGTCGAACTCGAAGGAAGCCATCCTCGGCACCACAGACGCATGGATGACTGATGAGAGGCTCTTCTACATCCAACTACCGCGAGAGCTTCCCATTAGGAACACCGGCAAGATGACTGCGGCGGAGCAGAGGAAGAATCCACTCGCCAGGATTCCGGACGGGAAGATCGGTGACCTCGTGGTGCTGGACGACGGCCGCATGATTCTCGAGCTCAACGGGATTGAGCATGAGATGATCCCTGGCGCTACGTGCGGTTTTATGCAGAACATTTATGAGCTTAGAACAACCCCGGACGGCAATGACAGGACCCATACGTTCACTGGTGAGGCCAGACTTCTCGGGCAAATGAGTGAGAAGATTGTCGTCATGCCCAACGTCACGGGCTGAAGCATTGTCGGGTAAATATGTGGCGCTGGTCTCAGGGTCCCGGAGGGGCGGGAGAAGCATGTGCGTCCTCAGGTCCGGTGGCGATACTTGGCAATCATTTGATGACGATGTTCCGGGTTTTGCTCTTACTGGTCAGTGTGGCGGTAGTGTTTGCTTTTGAGGCATTATGCGACAAAGAATCACTATCGCAGAGCCCGCTTGTGCCGTGTGAATGCCTGTACGTCTCTGCATCCACTCTTATACAGCCCCATGGAGTTTTTCTCCTGTATCCCGGACGAATATTGCTCTCTTCCCAATGGAATGGGCAATAGCACATGTTCTGTGCTCTCAGGTATCACTTGCAGCGGGTCTAGCACGTTTTCTGTCCCCGCGATGCCCTGCGCTCGCTTCAATCACACCTCATTCCCAATCGCATTCATCCTCTCCTTGCTCATCGGTTTCACAGGTGCTGACCGGTGCTACCTAGGCTACTGCGGGCTGGGTGCCCTCAAGCTCTTCACTCTCGGCGGGTGCATGATCTGGTGGGTGGTGGACCTCCTCCTTCTGCTGGCCGGGGTCCTGATGCCGTCAGGGGGGTTTGCATATGATAGGGTCATTTGAGAGAAGGGCAGCATAGGGTATAATTATTGTCAACACCGCTCATGCTTGCAGTCAGCTGAAGTCGATTTTTTCGATTGAACTATTCAACGTAAACTATTCGCCATACACCGTCACGTGTCGGGTGATCCTTGCCAGCTTTACTCAGAGCACTATCATCATCCAACTCTGCCTTCCGCCACTCTCCACAGCCTCGCTCTCACCAGTGGACGTGTCAACCTTCCACCACTGGCCATCATGCCCTCGAACGACCAACTCTTTTCCAAACATCGAACTCTCTCCCACCTCGGTAACCTCGTACGGGAGTTTCAGCTGGTATACCTCGCTCGGCTCGTGGTAATCATGAGCGGAGGTCTCACGCGCACAAAAGGTCGACCCATCGTCGTAAACTATAATAAGAGCGTGGATGTTGCAAAAAAATGAATGGATGCACTTACCGGCAGGAACTTCAAGCTTGAGGGGCGTAGATGTGGTCCCGCCATCAATGAAGTCGGGCAGCAGACCGGATTTGGCAATGTGGTCGGGAACGTCGCCGGAAAAAAGAACGTCGTTTGAACTCTGGACAACCATAAAGTCCAGAGAATTGGTGAGGATCTTATCCACGTGATATGGAAGAGGTACAGCTGTGTTGAGTGCATCAAAATGACGAAGTCCCAGCTGGCCGTCAAAGTTCGTGCCGCCAATCATCTGCCGATCGCCCATGGAGAGAATCGTAACATTCCATGACAGCATGGCGTGATCTGGGATAAATCCGACGGGCAGTGGGATTGGGTGGAATCTGGTGTGATCATCAGATACGTCGCCGATGATGTACTGGGCCTCGAAACCGGCCGCGACAGCGCCCACTGGAGTCAAGATTAAGCAGATCTCATCCTCGTGATAAACAGATTCTGAGTTCATCAGAATCTCATCTTTGTGCCAGAGAGGCAAGGACTTCTCGAACTCGTTGACCTTGGGGCACAATGAAAAGTCCAGTTTGGTCGGGATATCAAAGCCCAAGGTGTATGCGTCAACGTCGTACGAAATGATTGTGCGGAAAGTTCCATCAGACCGATTAACACCGTAAAGACCGCGGGTGGTGGCGAGGATGATGTCGGCCCCTCCCATCCCAAAGGCATCTTTGACGGGCGGGCATCTGACAAGCTTGGTTGGGTATGTAATGTCCGTTTTTTGTGGAAACAGCAGTGTCTCTGTGAGTTTCCCTGCATATATCCGGTGTATGGCGAACATCGGGTGGTCAGGCTCGGTGTGGGTGCCGTCCTTGAGTGCAACGGTGAGCGTGAAGTAGAACTTGCGGCAGATGAACCAAAGTAGCTTGGCATAGGCGCTGAAGAGCTTGCTTGCCCCTGTGAATGTGTCCTCGAGGTCGGGGTTGGCCCCTGCGGCCATAAGAAGCGCCCATAGCGTGCCCTGGAGCAGGGTGTGCAGGGCGACCGGGAGCTCCTCGCCCTCTGCAAGCTCGACGTTCATAGACAGCGGGGGGCCGTCTGTGAGGATGGACTGAGCGCGGTCGAGGAGGACTTGTGCTTTTGGTGCGAGAGGGGGAATTGCAGTGAGCATTACGGAAAGCGTTTCGAGTGTAGCGCTGCTTTCTGGCGCTCTATGTATCTCCTGATCGCGGACCGAGGGCATAACTTGGTTGAAGTGCCGCGAGTAGGCGTGGCGAAGGAGAGAAGGAACGTCGCCAGATAAGGCATTAGTGCTGGCTTCTGCTAAGGCATAAGCGAAAATAAGTGCCTCTTTGGCATCCAATGCCTCGTTTTCAGAGCCTGTCATTGCGTTAGGCTCGTTGTATGCTGGACTGTGGTGCGAGCTCCAGATCGGGATATTCGACTCAATCTTCGACCGTTTGACCTCAATCTCAACGATGGGGTGAATGATCACGTGCATATAGTGTTAAGATGGCGAGGTTGGCTCGCGCTCATCCGGCCAGCGGTCTTTCCAGGTGAGGTCCTCGAAAAACTGAGCAGACAACACCGCCTTGTATTAATAGTGTCCAGGTAGTAAGGTGAAGTGCTAGCAGCGCAGAGTGGAAGAGGGGAGCGAGTTCGTGAGGGTTGACTTGCATCACTAAGTGCTGGTTGCAACAGGGTGACGTGATGGAGGTTGCAAGTGAGCTTTATTCGAGTGAATGATGTTGCTTATAAATGACGTCAGAGAGTAGTCTGAATTGTGTTCCTACTGAGAAAACCCCAGCAGCCCCATGCATTTGACTGATAGATACTTCTACAGGCTTCCAGCGCCGCAAGCCCTAAGTATCAGCCTCGAGGGCTTCATCTACAAACGGACAAGCGGTGGATGTTTCTAGTGCCTGCAGCAGCGCTTTCGTGCTGGCTGCCTCTCGCAGCTAACTGTCGAACTCAGACCTTCCCGAGCGCTTTCGCGTCCTGGCACAGGCTTCTGACGTCAGATTGATGTTGTTTGAAAGATAGAGGTATACCGTGTGTCTGAGTAGCCCCGATGCGTTAAGGCATTCGCAGCCGTGGAGTTCACGTGCGTTTTGCTAAGTGCCCCGCCACACAGCTCATGTAGGAGCTGAAGGTTGAAGCATTAGCAAGCACCGAAGCATGAAAACGAGCAAGACGCTCAGTTCTCGGCGCAACGATACTCTGTCTTTTTTTTACGCAAACTTTTTTGTGAAAAAATGTTGCAAAACTGCACTTCAACTCGCGAGTCCCACAAATGACAATATGAACGGATGAAACATTTAAAACTGGAAAACGCCTACTCTGCAACTCCAAACTCGAACTTCCCGACCTCGTCGAGCTCACCCTCCCCGGCTCGATCGTATCCCGCAGGAACGGAGAACAACTCATCCGATATATCCGATCTTTCCTTGATATGGGAGATAGTCATAAGCGCAGACATTCCAACGAACACAGGAACGCGGATATGCACAGGGAATCCTTCTGGGAGAGACATCTCGAGAACCTCTCTGAGCTTCTTGAGTGGTGGCGATGAGGGTTCAAATGCCTTGATCAATGCGATCATATCCGCTACTGTGAATGGAACAGCGGCGCTGCTGACCATCCACAGGTCCATCGGCACTGCTCTGACAAACTCACGCTCGTTGAACACGGGTAAAAGTGCACTTCCCTCAATATCCCCAAACCTCTGCCGGGCGCCCTTGCCCGGTCTCGTGTGGAAATACTCCGTGTAGCTGATGAACTCGACAGCAGTCTTGAGATCGGTGGTCTCGTACCACGTGGCGCTCGGTCTGGCCGACCTCATCTCCCTGACCAAACCTGCTTCGACCCCCGCGACAGTCCATGGACTGTGCAGGTTAAGGGGAGGTGAAGGATTTGGGATGCGTTCCTTGTTTCCCCCAAAGAACCTGCCGCCCTTGAGTCGCAGTCGGAGTTTCATCCCCGTACCCATGAATGCCGAGGGATTCTCACTTAGCCCGAGGGCCAGCTGAGGGATGGGGCGAACGAAGAGCCGTGCCCGCCAGCCGCTGTAGTGCTGTGAGCCGAGCTCCTTGAACTCGAGCTCCGAGGCATCGAGTTCGAGTTGAATGGCTCCGCGGGCAACCTTCTTGCGGGCATCACGGGCGATTGTCACAAACGTGACCTCCTCCTTGGGCTGTTGTGACATATTCTGCACCGGCGTCTGAGCCTCGAGGTCAAAAAAGTTGTCCTCGGACGAGTCGTTGTCGTCTTCCTCGGCTTCAACCCACTCGCCAGCCTCAGTCAGACGAGACTTGAGGTACACACGCTGGTCATGGTCAACAATGGTCAGCTGAGGAGTACCGTCTGCTGCCCTAGACATGATATGAGTCATCTTCCCTCTCAATGGGATGAGGTAGCGGAATCCGATCAAAGAACTGTCGATTCGAACCCGCGTGCCTTTCTTAGTGATGCGGTACTCGTCGTGGGGAAGGAATACGTTGCTGAGTGGCTGCAGGAGTGTCTCAAACTTCCACTGTAGCTTGAGTTCGAAGTCTGGAAGCCGTTCGATGATGTTGAAGATTCCAGCAATGTCGTTGTGCTGGGTGGGCGACTTTTGCATCGTGTGGAAGGGTACGAGCGCCTGGGCGATCTCTGTGTGAGTCGGCGCGGGGGGACAAACCATCGTAGGGCTGAGAAAACGCTTCGTGTGCTGGTGTCCAACCATAGGAGTTGGGGATGCGAGTATTGGCGCCTTTGACGCATAGAAAGCTCACAACCTCGGGATAAGCAAGCTTAACGGCGAGATGAAGCGGGGTGTTGCCGTGCAGGTCTTTCTCGTCAATGGACTCTGGGTAATGCACTAAATGGTTCGCTATTCCAACCAAATTGCGCTTCCAAACGAGCCGATGGAGACGATATGCTTGTGGCATGCTCTCAAAACGCAACCTTTCCCACTTGAGCGATGTGCAGGTTTGCCCCAGAGCACCAGCCGCAACGGTCGTCGCTTGGTAGTAGCAAGCACACTGCGAGTGCTTAGGTGCATGCACAACACCCATACTCTCTCAACCAATTCCCGGCCCTGTTGGCCCGCCCGAGAATAGCTGATGCAGTAATTTACACACCTAGTATGCCCTAAACTCCCTCAGCGCCGCATTCAACTCGCCGTGTTCCATGCCCTGCAGACTCTGAATGAACTTCACCCGACTATACCAACCGAGCTCGCCGTACGCCCTCATCGCCGCACTCCGGTCTCCCTGGAACATCGCATGCGTCGCAATGGCCGCCCATAGTGCATCCTGAGGCACTTCTGATGATGAATTCGCCGCTGAATCAGCGCTCATGTGTCTGATAAGAGAGTAGCAAGCAGTGAGTGCCGGCCCGAGATTGCCGCGGGTACTGCGGCCCAAGGCTCGATGCAGAGGCTGGGCGAAGAAGGGGGTGGGTACCTGGGCCATGGCGGGGGCTGTACCGTTACCTGGGGGCGTTACGATCAGTGCTTCGGTTGGAGTGGCGTATTCGATAGTGGTTGTCTTGCTGACTGCGAAGGGGCATGCTAGTTGCATTGTAGCGCTCTTCACAAGATCCCCGTCCACTAAGGCTGCCTGGGGACAAACGCAGAAACGGAGCTCACCCTTAGCGATGTAAACAAGTGCCGGGAGCTCGCTGAGCCAGCTGTGGGCGGTGACGCCGTCAGCAAGGAGTCTCACGTCACCAGGGTCCTCGGTAGACAGCACGAAAAGCTGATCAGTCCGGTCGAGCAGGGAGACTAGCTTGCCGTCGGGGGAGACGCTCATACGGCAAACCCCGTTCAGGGGGACAATGCCTTTAAACGGAGCGCCGTTGATGAGGACATCCTTGCCGGTGGTGGGAGAGAACAGGCGGACACGCGTCCCGGTCGGCGAAGGCACACACAGAATTAGAGCATCTTTCGAGGCGGCAAGGAGGGCGGCAGGAGGAGCGCCAGTGGGCAGCCTGGTGGGTGTATCAGACCCTAGCGTATAGATAAACACGGTGGCGTCGCTCATATGAAGGGCGAAGTACGTCTCGCACTGGTAGATGCCAATGGGGGTCTCCTTGGCATTGAGAGGGATGAAATTTGTGAATATACGGTCGTTGGAAAGCATGACCGTGTAAATAGATGTGTTTGTTACGACAGTTCCGTATTTGTCGTCTGCAGAGATCAGAAGGACGCGCTCGTCCGAGGCAAGGTGAAGTGTCTCTGTAGGCATATCCTGAACGGACGATTCGGACTCTAGCGCAATAATCTCTATCTTTCTGTACGAATCAGTCTCAATTTCGCTGATGCTGAACAGAGCTGACCTCATTTCCTTCGTATAAACGTAGCGCATAAACTGCACATTGAGAATTTTGCAGAGAAAACAGGGTCATCGGCTACAAAAGTTGGCTCAGCAACTGTGTAGCTCGCCTATGATGGCCAGAAGTTCGCGAACTAGACAATTTTTGCCAGTGCATCTTATGCCAAAATCCTACGAGATGAACGCTGAGGAGTTCCAGCAGGCGTGGAAAGACCGCCTAGCGGACTGGCACATAGCTGATAAGCTGAAAGTTTGTCAACATCTCCGAAATCTTATGTAGACTCAGCTGCGCGCCATGGTCCTTGAATCTGCCCTCCGTTCAGACAGCAAAGACACTACGGAGCTTTCAGAGGAGCAATCCCTTACCAATAAGTGTATCCAAGACTACTTAGACGAGTACTGCCCCTCCACGGCCTCTGTATTTAACTCTGAGGCCCACGTCACCGCGGACAGAGCCGACATCGTGAGCCTAATGCGCCACTCTCTCCCCGGGATCACCCGAGACAGGCCTGTGCTCCTCCAGATCATCTCAGACTACCAGGCGCGCTCCTCTGGTCGGGTACACGATGGAGTGCAGACAGATGCCGCCCCCTCTCTGCAAGAGACGCTGAGACAACTAGAGCTCGGGTCCCCTGCTAGCTATCCGAATAGAGCACTAGACAGGGCAGAAATTGAGCGGGAAGTGCGCGATAAGCTCTACGCCGAGTTTGAGCGTCGGAAAGAAGCCGACGTCCAAGCTGCGAAAGAAGATGGTGCAAGGACTGAGCGGAACAATATGAGGGATCTGCATAGAAGAGAGCTGGAGCAACTTAGGAGGGACTTTAACTTCAAGCTCGAGGACCTGGAGGCGGACAACCGGAAGCTGAGGGATCGGCTCGACAGGGAACGACGGGAGGCGCAGCAAGACTTTGAAGGACTCAAACAGAGCCTCGCGCAGCGTGAGAGTGCCGTGGAAAAGGACCTGGAACGCCTTAGAGTGCTGGAACAGAGCATCAAGCGCAAGGGAATGGATATTGACGATGATCGTCGCCGGATGGAAGTTGACTACGATGATAGAGTGCGCCGGGCCGCGATGACGCTGACAGAGTCCCTGAATTCACAGCTGGACACCGCAAGGCAGAAGCTGGCCGAGGTCGAGAAGGATCGTTACAAAATGGAGTTGGAGAGAGATTCACTCAGAAGCCAGCTTGAGATACTCAAATCAACAGTTACCGCCAACAGCCAGCGCCCCATGCCCGAGCGGGCTCCCATCCCCGTCTCCCCCCAGCGCCGCTCGGTCTCCAGAACCCCGCCCTCGCCCATTGCCCATTCCTCAGCGACGTCCCTAGTCCCAACAACTGCCGGGTCGACTGCCACTTCTTCATCGAGCTCTGGGTCCGCCGGGTCCGGCAGATCTACGGTCGTGTCTGAGGTTGGTGTGATTTCCGGCAGTGAAAGCGCGAGATCTGAGGCCTACTCGACGCCGTCAACACAGCAGAGTAGACGGTCGAATATCAGTGGTTTGACCCAGTATACGGATGATTTTGAGTCCATCGTCGATGAAACTATGGAGATTCTGAGCGACTGAATTGGAGTCGAGTCTTGAAACAGCATGGCGGGTGGTGGATAAAATTGGATGTTCTCTGACATGAGACTATACGATGGAGCTGCTCTGCTTGTGTCCGCCCTCGACGGCGTCATTCACACCAGTGTACGTGGCTTGCGGTTGACTGTTGAATGAAAGCCAGTGGGATATATCTGGTCGTGCTTCCACAATGCGGGACTACACGTCTTATAGCGCTCTACCTCCACGGTGGCCCATGCTTCGAGCAAAGACAAATTGAATTGTCAGAAAAGACCATCACAAGATGAACGACAAATTTGCCACCTCCCTTGTCGGCGTTCCCGCTGAGGTGAATGCTGCGATGAAACTAACGCTTCCTGTTCTCAGGCGCGATTACAAACTCAAGCATGCAACATTTTGGGGCATAATCCAGGGCGATCTTCATGATTACTACATCTGCCGCGGCTTTCTGACTGAAGACATCAAGGAGCAACCCCTTGTGTTCTACTCGTTCACTGGTGCCGAGTGGGCGCAGCTTCCCCCGCTTTCTCCCAAGCTCGTCGAGGCCATGAACAACCACGGCTACCACATCGATTGCCAGAAGCCATTCACCGGTGACAGCTCTCTGCTCCTCAACCCTCCCAAGGATGAGGCCGAGCACGACGAAGAGGAGGGCGAGCAGGAGGCCAAGACGAAGCCCAAGCCCGAGCCCGTCGCCACCGAGCTTCACCGGCTGAAGATGATGGTCGATCGCATCTCCCAGGACACTGATATCGCCCCCATCGGGTTCTACTACCGCACATCCGAGGGGATCACGGTCAACCCGGCCTTTTCCGGAGTCAAGATCGAGGACGTCACCAAGCCCGCGAAATACGCGCTCAAGACAGCAGTGATCGAGTGCCTGAGCAAGGTTGACGGTGTAAACCCCGTCCCGGCAAGCATGTGGGTCACCCCGACCCTGGCTGAGACCACCCCCAAGTACACCTGGAAGATCGAGTACGACGAGGCCGAGCAGCTCGTGCTGCTGAGGAACCAGTTCTACCCGGGCCACGTGGCGTACGTTGTGCCCCAGGCGGCGGTGTGCGGGTCTGTGTATTGCGGGACGGGCGTTTATGACGCCTGCTTGCCATTTAAGATCAGGTAAGTTGCACAGTATTGGTTGTTGTAAAATGTGTCGTATGGAAGCGGATAAGGTAGTGGCGTTGTCTTATGCTTCGCCGGCATAGTTGTATATGGACATAAAACACACACTCGCCGGTTGTACGTCGGTGCACTTTTGCCCTTCGAATTTGGAGAATTTCGATGGATAGGAGGCTAGACAGCTACTTCAAGCGCATTAGAACATACCAACAGCGTAGAGTGGAGCTTGAAACACAGTACAAGGAGGCTGAGATGGAATTCTTTGGCAAAATCCGCGCAATGAAGCCTGAGCTCGACAGACAATTGTTGGAGCATTTAGAGCTAAGAGCAAGGACTGAGGAGAAGTCCCTTAGGACAGATAGACGAAATTATGCTGACGAGGAGGCCCGAGAGAAGGATCTCCAGGAGCGCCGCATGCAGCTCACCTTCCTCACCACGAAACGCAAGCTTCTGAGGCAGCAACACACTCACCGCCTCACAACGATCCGCGACAGTGCCGCTCTCGAGGATGAAACAGCCGAATCTGATGACCTTGTCTTCACGGCCACTGACGGATCCGTCTCTGACAAGGGAGAGGAGCCCAGCACGGTTGAAACACCCGAGCTCATTCCATTCGAAGATGACTCGGTTACAGAGTCTGGCACCGTGCAGCCGTCCGCCGTAGTCACTGAACCAAAGGTTGTGGCCGTGGGACAGTCTCGCGCGACAAAGGCCGCTTGGTCCTCGTCCCTGCCGAACACCGCGAGCAGTGGCTTGAAGCAGGTCCAATCGCCCAGTCGGAGTGCTGCCCCTGAAAGTAGAGACAGGCCGACTCTGGCTGAGTTTGAACGGAGCGCCCCACGTGATGAGGTGGCGGTCGGGGTCGTCAGACATATATCCCCTGAGGTTGCTGAATCTGGGTCAATAGCTGGGTCAAACGCGACTGTGCGGGTTGGGCCTCAAGTCGGAGTCACAATTGGGGTCGGGAAGACGATGCCGGTGACTCAGAGGACAAACGCGGCCCCAATGAGATTTGAAACATTCAAACAGCCCCTGTCAGAGTCTGCGGTCGCTGGAAAGATCGAGCAGCACGAGGAGAGCACTCCTACTCCGGCACATTTTGTCGAGTCACCAGAGTCTGAGGCTAGTCCGGCAAGAGTATCAGATGTGGCCGCGGAACCTCAATCGATCGCCCAAAATCAGACCCACCTACCCTCTGAGCCCGATACCCGCCCCACGCTCGAGGATATCGCCCAGAGAATGAGTATGCAGGACCTCAACGCCAGCCGCAGCGCCAGTCCCGAACCAGTGATTGGTGAAGCGACACCGGACCTCACTCATGAAGTCCGGAAAGAGCTGTCCGCCGCCATGTCTGAGGCAACAATGAGTGTGACTCCACCGACTCCGGCAAGCACGACTCTGACCCCAGTCAAGAGTCCCAGAAGTTCCGGCAAAAAAGAAAGAGTCAAATCGCCAAAGTCGGCGTCAAAGTCAAAGAGTTCGCCGAGTACCGGTAGAAAGGTGGCTTCTAAGCCAGCCGAGCAGCCTCAGCCGGCCTCGAGACCTGGGATCATCCCGGACCCCATCACTCCAATCGTGGGGGAAACTGGCCGCACTGTGCCAAAGGAGCGGCAGCAGGTCACACCCACCCGGCTCAGCAAGAGCCTGGCCGCAGTCGGTACTGGCTCCTTTGCTTCGGGTTCGAAGTCCTCCTTTGTTGTCGGCGGTGGTCTTGCCATCGGGCCTGCTGGGGGTGACGATGTTATCCTGCCATCAAGGTCGAGGTTCGGCAGTGCCCCATCCACTGCCGTGGGCCATAAGGCTCCGTGGGACGACGATGACGATGACCTCAGTGACGTTTCCGACGACGGGTTCTTGTGAGCGGGAGAAAATGTCGTTGTCGCAGAGTCTGGCTTCATAAAATAATGCAATCAATCGGCTTAAATAACATATTTAGTACTTGGCCTTGTACTCCTCGAGAGTGGCGGGGGTGTAGTCGCCGGCGTGGCCAGCAGAGCCGAACGCGGTCATCTTGACCTCGGCCTGGGCCTGGATGGCCTCACGGCCGGGGCGGCAGTAGTCGCGGGGGTCGAACTTATCGGGCTGCTCGACGAAGACCTTGCGGATGGCACCTGTCATGGCCATGCGGAGGTCAGTGTCGACGTTGATCTTGGCGACACCGTTCTTGACAGCGGCCTGGATGGCAGAGATCGGGACACCGCAGGCGTCTGGCATGGCGCCGCCGTACTTGTTGATCTGCTCGCGGAGCTCGACGGGGACGGAGGAGGAGCCGTGCATGACGAGGGGGATGTGGACGCGGTCAGAGATGGTCTTGACAAGGTCGATGGCGAGCTTGGGCTCGGACTTGAACTTGTAGGCGCCGTGGGAGGTGCCGATGGCGACGGCGAGGCAGTCGACGCCGGTAGTCTTGACGAAATCCTCGGCCTGGTCGGGGTCGGTGAGCTGGACCTCGCCGGTGATATCCTCCTCGATGCCGCCGAGAGTGCCGAGCTCAGCCTCGACGGTGACGCCGAACTGGTGAGCGTAGTCGACGACCTCCTTGGTGATGCGGACGTTCTCCTCGTAGGAGTGGTGGGAGGCGTCGATCATGACAGAGGTGAAGCCGAGGTCGATGGCGGTCTTAACGGACTCGATGTTGTCGCCGTGGTCGAGGTGAAGGGCCATAGGGATCTCGGGGTTCTCCTCGGAGGCAGCCATCATGAGGTGCTTGAGGTAGATGAGGTTGGTGTACTTGAGGGCACCGCGGGAAGCCTGGACGATAAGAGGGGACTTGACCTTCTTGGCAGCAGCAGAGATGGCCTGGATGGCCTCCATGTTGTTGACGTTAAGAGCGGGGACACCGTAGCCGCCGGCGATGGCGTTGTCGAGGATCTGCTTGAGAGGAACGAGAGGCATATGTGTGAGTTGCGGCGTGAAAGGACAAACTAGAACGAGGTTCTTGTCTTGCACGAAAAAAAGTTCTGTAGATTTCTTTAAGATCGCACCAAATCGAACACCAAATCGGCAAGCGCATGACAGAATCAGTCTTAACCCGAAGCAATCAGCAGGCTGAGGGCATACACCGATTTTTTCGTCTCTATTAATCACATTTCCCCATCATTGCATTGCCTCGCTTCCTGGAATGGGGCATGACCTGGATGCTGCCATCACATCCACAACAGCGTCTTCTTGCGATACCATGGCGGCATCTCGCTGAGCTTTTGCCGAATCAGCTGAGCATGACCTTCATAACCTTCGCCTACCCTGCCAAGTCAAAAATGCGGAATTTTAAGACTTGTTAGTCGGTTCACGTGCATGATCAGCATTCTGGTCGACCTGTCAGTGCCATGCCCGCACGATGACTGACTGTGAGTCGAGTGTCAGCTCATCACTCGTGTCGGGGTCAGTGGAATGGATGCAGCTGAGAGCACCCCAGATGATGTGAAGGATGCAATAATCTCCGTTTACCATGTTTCTGTTGTTTTGACGGCCGAAATCCCTGGCGACGTTCCTTCTCTCCTTCGCCACGCCTACTCGCGGCACTTCAACCAAGTTATGCCCTCGGTCCGCGATCAGGAGATACATAGAGCGCCAGAAAGCAGCGCTACACTCGAAACGCTTTCCGTAATGCTCACTGCAATTCCCCCTCTCGCACCAAAAGCACAAGTCCTCCTCGACCGCGCTCAGTCCATCCTCACAGACGGCCCCCCGCTGTCTATGAACGTCGAGCTTGCAGAGGGCGAGGAGCTCCCGGTCGCCCTGCACACCCTGCTCCAGGGCACGCTGTGGGCCACCCTCCTTCATGGTTTCAACTCGCTCAACCTCGCAGAATGCCCTGGGTGGCTTCTCTGCAAGAAATTCCTCTTCTCCTACCGTGTTTCTGAGAAGGACGGTGTGTGCGAGTGCTTTGACTTCACCAACGACTCCTACTGCTTGTACGCTGGTCATCTTCTGATCAACAGACCCCAGCGCACAGCGGGCTGGGTCATTCCCCACTCGCCAAGGGTATTACGCGTCTATTCCTCTGAAAACTCTTTTATTGGGGTGACTCCCAAGGGTTTATTCGGCTGGGGATCGAACCGACGCCACCAACTCGGATTCCCTCAAGAAATGGGAGGAGACATCACCTTGCCCACACGTGTCACCTTCCCCCAATGCCCAGAGGTAGCGGCGTACGAGTCGCGGCTGCCGTCATGGCAGAAGCACTGTCTGGTGTCTTGCCTGGTAGTTGGATGGGGCCGGACATTAATGTTCACCCCCGCCGGGGTGGTAATCGCGGGCCATGGCGTTGATTGGTTCTCAAAGGATGTATTAGATACAGATTCATTTTATCCAGTCAACGTGCCTCATAGATTTTTCCCAGATCAGGTTTTGAACAAGAATGATCTAATCATTCTCACCACTGCTGATCGGCAGCTCATTGCTGGAGTCAACGACTTTGGCCAGCTTGGCATCGGCAGCCCCAATGCTCGTGACACTGACCCTCGTCCCGTGCTCGATGACGACCATAACGACGACGATGAGGCGGACGATGAGGCCGGCTATGTTCCTGGCTTCGGATTCAGACCCAGGCGACTTCGCCCAGCTGCTGTGGCGAGTCGGGCAATAGTCAGTGCCTTTGTCCCTTTGACTTTCCCTGTCGACGGAGTGTTGACTGGCACTGAGCTGGGAAGTGGTTATGGTGCTTTCAACATATTCCTCGGCGGTCGCCAGCTTTTATTCGCGGGTCGGGTACCCTACCCCATCGCCCAGTCGGGCCTGTTGCCGAGCTACTCAAACCAGCCAAAGGCACTCTGTCACGATGCCAAACCGCTTCTCTTCTCTGCAAGTGTCAAGGCCTTCTTTTGCAACGAGGACCTCGTTGTCTGGGTGGAAGAGGGTCTCACCCACTGCTGGGCGGCAGTCTCCGGCAAGTTCACTCTGCCTTTTGAGTCGACCCACGTTGGGCAGTTCTTGACTTTCAGAGACGGTGGCGGTCAGTGGTTTGCGGTGTGCGTCAGGGAGTGGGGTGTGGCTTATGCTGCTACTTCAACGCCGGACTCATTTACGAGATTGGAAGAGGTGCAGGTCGACTCAAGAGAGTTTATAGTGGTCCATTCGGGCCCAATGGCCGTACGTATTTAAATAACGACGCATTTTTTTATAATTTATTGGATTACTCGCGGCCTAGCTTCTTGAGAACGGCGTCGTTGGCACAAGCGAGGCCACCCATCTCCACAATCTTGGTGTGACACTTGCTGCAGCTAACACACGCGACACGATCAGCCTCCGGGTCTGCCTTCAATCTTTTGATTAGATCCGGCTGCACAATAAGCGGTCTGCTCATTGAAACAGCGTCACACACGCCGCTGTCGATGAATTTGTTAGCTGCCTTGGGCGTGCGGATTCCTCCAACAAGGATGACCTTCATCTTCTCCCCGAACCTCTCCTTGATGGTCTTAGCCTGCTCGGTGTGATAGCCTTGGTTCGCCACAGGGAACAGGTTTCCCTTGCGGCCGGGAGCGGCGCTGCCCTTGATGGCACCACCCCCGCTAACCTCTACGGCGTCGAGAAGGTCGGCCACTGGCTTGAGATACTCAAGAGTTGACTCAATCGTTGTCCCGCGTGCCTTGCCGTCAATCTCGAGGAAATCAGATCCGTTGATCTTGGCCATCAAAAAGAAGTCGGGCCCGACTGCCTCTCTGGTCTTTCTCACGACGTTCGTGAAGAACAGACTGCGGTCCTGGCCGTAAACATCGGTCCTCTGGTTCGTCAGCTCGCTCAAGGTCTGGGCAATGAAATACTGGTGTGCACCGTGGAACTGAACGCCGTCGTAGCCTGCAATGTTCTTGCAGCGCACAGCAGCTCGGACGTATACGTCCTCAAGATCCTCCATCTCTTTTGTGGTGAGTTCGTGCGCGTTGGGCTTGATGCCAATGATGGCTTGAAGTTCGGGCTGGTCGTCAAGCTTAGAGCAGCAGATGGGGGTCTCAGTGCTTGTGAGTGCGCCGGTATGGTTGATTTGGCAGACGATCTTCGCTCCATCAACCGCATGAACGGCCTCAACGAGTGGAATGTGCGTCTTTGCTTGCTCGTCGTCAACGATGCCACTCATGCCAAAAGCAAGAGCTCCATCGGGACGAATGTACGTATGTGAGCTTATAATCAAGCCAAGGCCACCGTTGGCGAGATCCTTGTAGAATTCGACAAGCTTGGGAGTAATATCGCCGTTTGGAGCAGCAAACCCCTCCCATGTTGCTGAACGCATCCAGCGATTGTTGATTGATAACTTGTTAAGCGTCAAAGGCTCCCAAACAGAACCCGACATTTTCTTCTCGTCTTCTTGGGAAAATCTGAATCACGGTCGCCTGAGTCGAACGCGATTCGAATCACCCCTAAATGTGATTCAGTAGTAGTAGATCCGTTGGGTAGTGTTTCCATCGGTTATCTGATTTTTGATCATCAGATGATTTTCTTGCTCGGCTCGATGCTGGACATTGTCTTCGCAGTCTGCCTCCTGGTCTGAATGGTGATGGGCGTCACGCGGCTGGGCTCCCGCATCCTACTGCTCGCCAACCTCAACTCCCTTGAGAAACGAGATTTCAACGCGTGATGTTCACACGGAAGTCCCGGCTTTAATTGGTCGTTTACCAGTCAGATTGCGTTGTCCTCGCTCAGCGCCTATATGAGGCGGGCGTCATAAATATTGTGAGATGCTCGACTCGAGTTGTTTTCTAAACTGCTTCCGGCAAACGAGATTGAGAAATTCTTGCAGACATGAATATTGAACATGGAAGCGCATGTCAGTCAGACGGTATCTGACGTGAAAGCACTCTGCCGAAGTTGGGTGGAGTAATCGGCGTCAATCTTCTTATGAACGGTTTCGGGACGAGGTCGCGCTCACCTCTCGTCACCCCCGCTATCAGCAGGCCGATACCGAAGCGCCCAGACGCAAGGTGGCCGACCTCATGGTGGCAGGCGAGAGAGACGTGGTCGGGAACCGTGTCCACGAGGAAGTCTATGTCGACTTCGTGGTCAGCCTGCACCCGCGGGAGGCTGAGCTAGAGAAGCTCCGCGAGTACCGCAACTGGCAGGTCACCTTCGTGCCTGCTGCCTGCACGGTTCTGGGCGAGACTGAGTCCCGTCTGACCGAGTGCTGGGTCGCCCGCCTCTGTGCCGCGATTCGCAGGCCGGCCCTCGTGGGCGCCATCCGTGACCGGGTATTCTGGTCCATCTGGGCGGACAACCAGACCGTCTGGTCGGACTATGTCTCCCAGTGCAAGGCCCGTTGGGCCGAGCACCACCAATAATCTGCCCTCCCCACAAAATGCCGGAGTCGCGACTCGGCTGACTCGGCCACTCTAGGCTGCGTCGTCCCCGAGCCCCCCTGCGCCTCCCGCCCCATCGCCGCATCGCATAACGCATCCCCTGCCCCTGCGCGAGAGTGGTTGCTCGAAATTCCGCGGAGTCGCGTGTTGTTCGGACAACCTGGGAAAGTAAATTCGGCCATGGTATCCAGAGGAAAGTTGCTCGATTCGCCGCCGCAAGGCGACGAATCCTGCCATACATCCGATGACGGACCAGGTGACACGAATTACCTGAAACTAGCGCTGTTCGCTGCGCTCCTGCGCGTAATGGAAGAAATTCGTCAGCACTGCCCGAAAGGCTCGTGGCCGAAGAACGCTGAGGCCTTCATCGAGGTTTGTATGAACAAAGATCGTTTATTGCGCCTTGTGACGGACAACAAACGCTTCTTCACGATCAACAACCTTTCTTTGATCACGGACTACGTTCATGCGGCCACAAACCGCTTCGGGCCAGGCCATAAGCCGAAGGCATCCCGCCGTGATGACCACATCGCCAATGCCACTTCACTTCTTCACGCCGCAGCCACCAACCAGGTGTTCACTGCTACGATCTCGATTGATCGTGCCAACGAGGCCCTCGAGCGCGTGATACGGGGCAGAAAGACCGATGAGCAGCTCATGAGGGAGCACCCTCGTCCGCTCCGCCCGTCCGAGATCGCCGCTCGCCGCGCCAAGACCGGGCGTCAGTCATACGCCCAACTGATCAGCCGTGTCGAGGGAGGCCCGCCCGGCAAGCCCTGCGCGAGACCGCACTGCCTTCCTCGAGGCAGAAGCATACGCGTGTCGCGTAGCTGCTGGCCGCGCAGACCGTCAACAGCAGGGTGATAGGCCCCCGAGCCCCACCCCTGCCGATGCTGCCCCCACCGACTCCGCTGTCGCCCTAACTGGGCCGCAGCCCGCAGCCGCCCCGCAGGGTGACAGGCCCCCGAGCCCCACCCCCGCCCAGGTTGCCCCCCCACCCAGCCAGAGGAGAGGAACATCGACGACACCGCAGTGTCCGAGTTCCTCTCCCTGGCGGGCGTCGAAGGCGGGGAAGGGGAGAGAGCTGAGCCAGAGACCGAGCACGAAGCCCGTGGTGACTCAGCCAACTCCCCCCTTCGCCCGCCGCCGCAGGTTGACCCCGCCCACCGGCTCACAGGGGTGGCTCGACCGCACGACCATCGACGCTGTTCGCCGCAGCTTTGACGCACATGTACCGCGGGAAGACAGAGACATGTGGTCGACCAACGACCAGGTCGTCGCGACGCTGACGTCTGTCGACGCCGTCCGCTGGCTCTCCAGGGGGCAGAACGGGCAGAACCGCATGTCCAGAGCACGCTGGACGACTCTCCTCGAGCAGGTCTTTGCGGCTCACCCGAGGAACCGGCCTTCGTATGCGTTCCCGCAAGGCCTGAAGTCGTTCGCACCCAGGTTCGTGGCGTTCATGAGGGAAGGGTTGGGTATGCCAGTCGACCCCGCTCTCCCAGCTGTCCCGCAGCCAAGGACGGCCCAGCCAGCCAGAAGAAGGCTCACTGCTCCCCGCCCGCAGCCGGAGACCATCCTTCCAGAGCTCCCAGAGGGACCTCAAGTTCCTCCCCTCCCCGACGGAGGCCGGCAGGATTGGGAAGTCGAAGCCTTCAAGGAAGGGTGCGGTCTCATTCGTGAAGGGTCTCATCAACCTGTTGGAGGCCCTGAACGAGGTGCCTGCCCAGCAGAAACGGCGTGGCCTTATTGCCATCATGACCCATGGTCAGACGGTGTACAAGCCCGCCAAGAAGCAGGTGACACTGCGGACCCGGACCAAGGAGCGCTCGGCCTTCACCAAGGCCTCGGCCGGCTACTACTCCAGTGGCCTGAAGATCCTCCTGTCTGAGGACATGGACCTCAGCCCGACCGAGGTTGACGAGAAGCTGGTGGAGCTGCAGGCCGAGCCAATGGCAGACCCACGTCTCTTCCACCCACAGCAACGGGCGGGTGCGCTGAAGTCATATGAGGTCACCCCGGAGTCTGTGACATGGGCCCTGGACAGGCTCAAAGCAGACTCGGCACCGGGACCCTCGGGCCTGAGTTTCCTTCACTTGAAGCTGGCCTACCGCCTACGCAAACACAAGTTTGTTGCTGCTGTCACGCCTCTGATCAACGACATCATCAACGGGGAGCCCTACACTGAGATCCTGTCGCACTCGAGGCTCGTTGCCCTGCCTAAGGGGAGACTCCAAGGTCCGGCCCATTGCAATGGGCGAGAGCCTGAGACGCCTCGCAGGCAAGGTCCTAGCCCACGATGTCGGGCTGAGGATTATTGGCGATGGTGTGTGCGAGGGGCAGTTCGGACTGGGCGAGAGCTGCGGCCTGGACTGCATGGGTGACATTCTGAAGACAGCGTACGCCGGCGGTGCGCAGCTGTGCGCCGTTGACATGTCCAATGCGTACGGAACCGTCAGTCGGCAGCATCTGTCTGAGGTCGCACAGGCGTGGGCCCCGGTCTTGCTACCGTACCTGCACACGATGTATGCCGGGGGCAAGATGATCACACCAACAGGCCTTGTCATCCCGTCCCGGGAGGGCATCCAGCAAGGAGACCCCATATCTCCGCTGCTGTTCACCCTGGCGATGAAGCCGGTCCTGGACCAGATCAGAGGTGAGTTCCAGGAGTGCAGGATGGTCTCCCTATCAGGACGATGCGTACTTGATCGCGCCAGCGTCCATGCCGGCCTCACGAGTTGATCGGTTCTACGACCGGATGGCTGAGGTTTGTGGCCGCATCGGCATGCGCGTGAACACGGCTAAGTGTATGGTGATCAGCGCTGCTGGCTCCCCGGGTGCCATTCAGCGGGTAGTCAACGGTAGAGCCGTTGGAATCCCTGTTGGTGACGCTCATGGTGAGGCAAGAGCTGTCGATGATGTCTTCTCGGAGATGGAGATGGCGACTGCTCGCGTCGTGGAAATGGTGGAGACTGTAGGGCCTTCTGCGGCCAGCGTTGCGCTGAATATGATTCGTTCATGCATTCTTGCGATGCCATCCGCAATCTACAGAGCTGTGTCGCCGATTAGGCACGAAAGCAGGACATCCCGCTTCGAGCAGATGCTTAGCCGCAGCGTAGAGCACATTCTGCAACTAAGAGATGGTCTGGAAGGCAAAACTCGTAGAATGGCTCTCGATTATGGAGATTACGGGCTCCGCATGCCAATCCCATCACTCGTCTGGAAATGCGCATTTTTGGGCACGGAACACCAGCTGCACCAGCTGCTTCCGGACCGGTCTGTGCACCTAGACGAGGCCCTGTTTACCGTTGAAGGCGCCGAAGAGTGGCCTAGGACCAAGGACGAACTCTATGAGATGGAGGCCAAAAAAGCCTCAGAAACAACTCACAAAGTACCATAGAGACGCCTGGACAGTCCAGCACCGCCCATCAACGCCGTCTGACTTCAACTTGGACCGCAATGCGGCCACTCAGGCCCTGAACGACTCCTCCCAGCGCGCTGCCCCGGCGGCTGGAATTCTCCGGCAAGAGGCCGCACTCACCCCAATTGAGCTAGAATCGAAGCCTGTTGGCTCAATATTTGTCCCAATTGCCAGGGCACACCTGGATGTCGCCCCGTTCGAAGAGTGGCCCGAGACTTGCCCCCCTGTGTCAGGCCCAGCGCTGCACCTGGCAGCATGCCCTCTCGTGCCCACACACCAAGGGAACCGCCCACACCGAGCGTCACAACCATGTTAGAGACGCTGTGAGCGCCGTGTTGACCGACGACGACGTTAGAGGTCGACCCATGGCCCGTTGCCAGGCCGAGGTCGCGCTCACCTCTCGTCACCCCCGCTACCAGCAGGCCGATACCGAAGCGCCCAGACGCAAGGTGGCCGACCCTCATGGTGGCAGGCGAGAGAGACGTGGTCGGGAACCGTGTCCACGAGGAAGTCTATGTCGACTTCGTGGTCAGCCTGCACCCGCGGGAGGCTGAGCTAGAGAAGCTCCGCGAGTACCGCAACTGGCAGGTCACCTTCGTGCCTGCTGCCTGCACGGTTCTGGGCGAGACTGAGTCCCGTCTGACCGAGTGCTGGGTCGCCCGCCTCTGTGCCGCGATTCGCAGGCCGGCCCTCGTGGGCGCCATCCGTGACCGGGTATTCTGGTCCATCTGGGCGGACAACCAGACCGTCTGGTCGGACTATGTCTCCCAGTGCAAGGCCCGTTGGGCCGAGCACCACCAATAATCTGCCCTCCCCACAAAAATGCCGGAGTCGCGACTCGGCTGACTCGGCCACTCTAGGCTGCGTCGTCCCCGAGCCCCCCTGCGCCTCCCGCCCCATCGCCGCATCGCATAACGCATCCCCTGCCCCTGCGCGAGAGTGGTTACCCCAAGTTCCGCGGAGTCGCGTGTTGTTCGGACAACCTGGGAAAGTAAATTCGGCCATGGTATCCAGAGGAAAGTTGCTCGATTCGCCGCCGCAAGGCGACGAATCCTGCCATACATCCGATGACGGACCAGGTGACACGAATTACCTGAAACTAGCGCTGTTCGCTGCGCTCCTGCGCGTAATGGAAGAAATTCGTCAGCACTGCCCGAAAGGCTCGTGGCCGAAGAACGCTGAGGCCTTCATCGAGGTTTGTATGAACAAAGATCGTTTATTGCGCCTTGTGACGGACAACAAACGCTTCTTCACGATCAACAACCTTTCTTTGATCACGGACTACGTTCATGCGGCCACAAACCGCTTCGGGCCAGGCCATAAGCCGAAGGCATCCCGCCGTGATGACCACATCGCCAATGCCACTTCACTTCTTCACGCCGCAGCCACCAACCAGGTGTTCACTGCTACGATCTCGATTGATCGTGCCAACGAGGCCCTCGAGCGCGTGATACGGGGCAGAAGGACCGATGAGCAGCTCATGAGGGAGCACCCTCGTCCGCTCCGCCCGTCCGAGATCGCCGCTCGCCGCGCCAAGACCGGGCGTCAGTCATACGCCCAACTGATCAGCCGTGTCGAGGAGGCCCGCCCGGCAAGCCCTGCGCGAGACCGCACTGCCTTCCTCGAGGCAGAAGCATACGCGTGTCGCGTAGCTGCTGGCCGCGCAGACCGTCAACAGCAGGGTGATAGGCCCCCGAGCCCCACCCCCTGCCGATGCTGCCCCCACCGACTCCGCTGTCGCCCTAACTGGGCCGCAGCCCGCAGCCGCCCCGCAGGGTGACAGGCCCCCGAGCCCCACCCCCGCCCAGGTTGCCCCCACCCAGCCAGAGGAGAGGAACATCGACGACACCGCAGTGTCCGAGTTCCTCTCCCTGGCGGGCGTCGAAGGCGGGGAAGGGGAGAGAGCTGAGCCAGAGACCGAGCACGAAGCCCGTGGTGACTCAGCCAACTCCCCCTTCGCCCGCCGCCGCAGGTTGACCCCCGCCCACCGGCTCACAGGGTGGCTCGACCGCACGACCATCGACGCTGTTCGCCGCAGCTTTGACGCACATGTACCGCGGGAAGACAGAGACATGTGGTCGACCAACGACCAGGTCGTCGCGACGCTGACGTCTGTCGACGCCGTCCGCTGGCTCTCCAGGGGGCAGAACGGGCAGAACCGCATGTCCAGAGCACGCTGGACGACTCTCCTCGAGCAGGTCTTTGCGGCTCACCCGAGGAACCGGCCTTCGTATGCGTTCCCGCAAGGCCTGAAGTCGTTCGCACCCAGGTTCGTGGCGTTCATGAGGGAAGGGTTGGGTATGCCAGTCGACCCCGCTCTCCCAGCTGTCCCGCAGCCAAGGACGGCCCAGCCAGCCAGAAGAAGGCTCACTGCTCCCCGCCCGCAGCCGGAGACCATCCTTCCAGAGCTCCCAGAGGGACCTCAAGTTCCTCCCCTCCCCCGACGGAGGCCGGCAGGATTGGGAAGTCGAAGCCTTCAAGGAAGGGTGCGGTCTCATTCGTGAAGGGTCTCATCAACCTGTTGGAGGCCCTGAACGAGGTGCCTGCCCAGCAGAAACGGCGTGGCCTTATTGCCATCATGACCCATGGTCAGACGGTGTACAAGCCCGCCAAGAAGCAGGTGACACTGCGGACCCGGACCAAGGAGCGCTCGGCCTTCACCAAGGCCTCGGCCGGCTACTACTCCAGTGGCCTGAAGATCCTCCCTGTCTGAGGACATGGACCTCAGCCCGACCGAGGTTGACGAGAAGCTGGTGGAGCTGCAGGCCGAGCCAATGGCAGACCCACGTCTCTTCCACCCACAGCAACGGGCGGGTGCGCTGGAGTCATATGAGGTCACCCCGGAGTCTGTGACATGGGCCCTGGACAGGCTCAAAGCAGACTCGGCACCGGGACCCTCGGGCCTGAGTTTCCTTCACTTGAAGCTGGCCTACCGCCTACGCAAACACAAGTTTGTTGCTGCTGTCACGCCTCTGATCAACGACATCATCAACGGGGAGCCCTACACTGAGATCCTGTCGCACTCGAGGCTCGTTGCCCTGCCTAAGGGAGACTCCAAGGTCCGGCCCATTGCAATGGGCGAGAGCCTGAGACGCCTCGCAGGCAAGGTCCTAGCCCACGATGTCGGGCTGAGGATTATTGGCGATGGTGTGTGCGAGGGGCAGTTCGGACTGGGCGAGAGCTGCGGCCTGGACTGCATGGGTGACATTCTGAAGACAGCGTACGCCGGCGGTGCGCAGCTGTGCGCCGTTGACATGTCCAATGCGTACGGAACCGTCAGTCGGCAGCATCTGTCTGAGGTCGCACAGGCGTGGGCCCCGGTCTTGCTACCGTACCTGCACACGATGTATGCCGGGGGCAAGATGATCACACCAACAGGCCTTGTCATCCCGTCCCGGGAGGGCATCCAGCAAGGGGACCCCATATCTCCGCTGCTGTTCACCCTGGCGATGAAGCCGGTCCTGGACCAGATCAGAGGTGAGTTCCAGGAGTGCAGGATGGTCTCCCTATCAGGACGATGCTTACTTGATCGCGCCAGCGTCCATGCCGGCCTCACGAGTTGATCGGTTCTACGACCGGATGGCTGAGGTTTGTGGCCGCATCGGCATGCGCGTGAACACGGCTAAGTGTATGGTGATCAGCGCTGCTGGCTCCCCGGGTGCCATTCAGCGGGTAGTCAACGGTAGAGCCGTTGGAATCCCTGTTGGTGACGCTCATGGTGAGGCAAGAGCTGTCGATGATGTCTTCTCGGAGATGGAGATGGCGACTGCTCGCGTCGTGGAAATGGTGGAGACTGTAGGGCCTTCTGCGGCCAGCGTTGCGCTGAATATGATTCGTTCATGCATTCTTGCGATGCCATCCGCAATCTACAGAGCTGTGTCGCCGATTAGGCACGAAAGCAGGACATCCCGCTTCGAGCAGATGCTTAGCCGCAGCGTAGAGCACATTCTGCAACTAAGAGATGGTCTGGAAGACAAAAACTCGTAGAATGGCTCTCGATTATGGAGATTACGGGCTCCGCATGCCAATCCCATCACTCGTCTGGAAATGCGCATTTTTGGGCACGGAACACCAGCTGCACCAGCTGCTTCCGGACCGGTCTGTGCACCTAGACGAGGCCCTGTTTACCGTTGAAGGCGCCGAAGAGTGGCCTAGGACCAAGGACGAACTCTATGAGATGGAGGCCAAAAAGCCTCAGAAACAACTCACAAAGTACCATAGAGACGCCTGGACAGTCCAGCACCGCCCATCAACGCCGTCTGACTTCAACTTGGACCGCAATGCGGCCACTCAGGCCCTGAACGACTCCTCCCAGCGCGCTGCCCCGGCGGCTGGAATTCTCCGGCAAGAGGCCGCACTCACCCCAATTGAGCTAGAATCGAAGCCTGTTGGCTCAATATTTGTCCCAATTGCCAGGGCACACCTGGATGTCGCCCCGTTCGAAGAGTGGCCCGAGACTTGCCCCCCTGTGTCAGGCCCAGCGCTGCACCTGGCAGCATGCCCTCTCGTGCCCACACACCAAGGGAACCGCCCACACCGAGCGTCACAACCATGTTAGAGACGCTGTGAGCGCCGTGTTGACCGACGACGACGTTAGAGGTCGACCCATGGCCCGTTGCCAGGCCGAGGTCGCGCTCACCTCTCGTCACCCCCGCTACCAGCAGGCCGATACCGAAGCGCCCAGACGCAAGGTGGCCGACCCTCATGGTGGCAGGCGAGAGAGACGTGGTCGGGAACCGTGTCCACGAGGAAGTCTATGTCGACTTCGTGGTCAGCCTGCACCCGCGGGAGGCTGAGCTAGAGAAGCTCCGCGAGTACCGCAACTGGCAGGTCACCTTCGTGCCTGCTGCCTGCACGGTTCTGGGCGAGACTGAGTCCCGTCTGACCGAGTGCTGGGTCGCCCGCCTCTGTGCCGCGATTCGCAGGCCGGCCCTCGTGGGCGCCATCCGTGACCGGGTATTCTGGTCCATCTGGGCGGACAACCAGACCGTCTGGTCGGACTATGTCTCCCAGTGCAAGGCCCGTTGGGCCGAGCACCACCAATAATCTGCCCTCCCCACAAAATGCCGGAGTCGCGACTCGGCTGACTCGGCCACTCTAGGCTGCGTCGTCCCCGAGCCCCCCTGCGCCTCCCGCCCCATCGCCGCATCGCATAACGCATCCCCTGCCCCTGCGCGAGAGTGGTTGCTCGAAATTCCGCGGAGTCGCGTGTCGTTCGGACAACCTGGGAAAGTAAATTCGGCCATGGTATCCAGAGGAAAGTTGCTCGATTCGCCGCCGCAAGGCGACGAATCCTGCCATACATCCGATGACGGACCAGGTGACACGAATTACCTGAAACTAGCGCTGTTCGCTGCGCTCCTGCGCGTAATGGACGAAATTCGTCAGCACTGCCCGAAAGGCTCGTGGCCGAAGAACGCTGAGGCCTTCATCGAGGTTTGTATGAACAAAGATCGTTTATTGCGCCTTGTGACGGACAACAAACGCTTCTTCACGATCAACAACCTTTCTTTGATCACGGACTACGTTCATGCGGCCACAAACCGCTTCGGGCCAGGCCATAAGCCGAAGGCATCCCGCCGTGATGACCACATCGCCAATGCCACTTCACTTCTTCACGCCGCAGCCACCAACCAGGTGTTCACTGCTACGATCTCGATTGATCGTGCCAACGAGGCCCTCGAGCGCGTGATACGGGGCAGAAGGACCGATGAGCAGCTCATGAGGGAGCACCCTCGTCCGCTCCGCCCGTCCGAGATCGCCGCTCGCCGCGCCAAGACCGGGCGTCAGTCATACGCCCAACTGATCAGCCGTGTCGAGGAGGCCCGCCCGGCAAGCCCTGCGCGAGACCGCACTGCCTTCCTCGAGGCAGAAGCATACGCGTGTCGCGTAGCTGCTGGCCGCGCAGACCGTCAACAGCAGGGTGATAGGCCCCCGAGCCCCACCCCTGCCGATGCTGCCCCCACCGACTCCGCTGCCGCCCTAACTGGGCCGCAGCCCGCAGCCGCCCAGCGGGATGACCGGTCTACCGACACCACCCCTGCCCAGGCTGCCCCCACCGACTCCGCTGCCGCCCTAACTGGGCCGCAGCCCGCAACCGCCCCGCAGGGTGACAGGCCCACGCGCCAGACCCCCGCCCAGGTTGCCCCCACCCAGCCAGAGGAGAGGAACATCGACGACACCGCAGTGTCCGAGTTCCTCTCCCTGGCGGGCGTCGAAGGCGGGGAAGGGGAGAGAGCTGAGCCAGAGACCGGGCACGAAGCCCGTGGTGACTCAGCCAACCCTCCCCTTCGCCCGCCGCCGTAGGCAAGCCAAGGCCCTGAACCACGTACATTTGTGTACACAGGCCCTCCTGGCGCTCTTAACCAGATCACGGAGGCGCACCCTGGGCCAGCATCATCCACGCCTACCCAGGGGTGGCTGAGCCTTGCCAAGCTGGATCGACTCCGGCATAGGTTCACCGCAAACATCCCGACCCACCTGGTCGAGTCTCATTGGGGCTCGGCCGAGCAGGTAAGGTCCACACTCACGACAGCAGTCCGGGTCGGAGAAGTGTCCGGCGGGCAGAATGGCGTCCACAGGATGTCACGTGAACGCTGGACACAGCTTCTCGAGGGCCTCTTCGCGGACGAGCCGGACAGGCGGCCACCCTACAGCTTCCCGAAAGGGTTCCGCGAGTTCACACCAAGGTTGGTCTACTTCATGAGGGAGGCCTGCGGACTCCGGCAGGACCCCACAACCGGTGGTCCACCGCACACCAGACCCAGTCTGACCCAGCGGAGACCGAGAGCCGCACTCCTCCCCATGCCACCAACTGACCCCCATCGCAGGCGACCTGCCCCTCGAACTGGCGTTCCTTCCCCATCCAGCTGAAGCCGGCCGTATCGGCCGATCAAAGCCATCGCGAAAGGCGGCAGCCAGGTTTGTGAACGGGCTGATCCAGATGCTCGTGGCCCTTGCCAACGCCCCGGAGAGTCGGAAGCGAGAGGCGCTAGCCGCCGTCCTTCGGCACGCGCGGACCGTATACCGCCCTGGGAAGAAGGGCGTTTTCTCTCCGGGCCCGCTCTCCGGAGCGAGCTGCATACTCGAAGGCCGCCGCAGGGTACTATTCAAGCGCCATGAAGGTCCTGCTTTCGGCGGAAATGACACTGACACCGGGAGAGATCGACCAGAAGCTGGAGGAAATGCAGGCCACCCCACTTCACGATCCCCAGACACCGGCACTCACACCCCACACCGACGCACTGACGTCCTTTGAGATCACGTTCGAGGCGGTTGACGAAGCCCTAGGAAGGATGAGGGCGGACTCGGCACCGGGCCCATCCGGGCTGAGCTTCTTGCATCTCAAACTGGCCCACAGACTGCGGAAAGGCAAGCTTGTCCAGGCGCTGCTACCTCTCGTGAGAGATATCATCGCAGGAGAGGAGTACACAAGCATCCTCGCGCACGCACGGCTCATCGCGCTACCAAAGGGCCAAGATCGCGTCAGACCCATCGCTATGGGCGAGTCTCTCCGACGCCTTGCCGCGAAGGTCCTTGCCTCAGCCGTCTCGGCCCGCCTCCGGGACGATGGGGTCTGCCCAGAGCAGTATGGGCTGGGTGAGAGCTGCGGCCTGGACATCATGACCAACAAGATCGCCGAGGCCTACGAGTCGGGCCACAAGGTCTGTGCTGTGGACATGTCCAATGCGTATGGCACAGTGTCCCGGGCTCACCTTCATGCAGTACTGCAGGCCTATGCCCCAGCCGCACTCCCATACTTCACTACGATGTACAGAGAGGGCAAGCTGCTTACGCCGACTGGCAAGGTCATTGACAGCCGCGAGGGCATCCACCAGGGTGACCCGCTCTCGCCCGCACTCTTCACGCTGGCAATGATGCCCATCCCATGCAGTCAATTCTGGTACCTTTTCTGGAACAAATGGTTCCAGAATTGGTTCCAGTTTCTTTGATCGATTTTGATCGAATCTCGCGGATCAGTTCTAAAGTTGGTGTGCGTACTCTATAGACCTAGCTTCACCTCTGGACACATTAATACTGCATGCAGATGTCTCAATAAATATTTATGATCGGTTTTCGTATCGTCAGTGCAGGATAAGGTCGCATGACTTGGCCAAAGTCGCTCTTCAGAACTCGATCGTCTGACACATACAAACGCTAAAAGTGGTTGGCAAAGATGCATTAGACCTTGTATATGACGTGTATAGACAAAATTTCGGGTGTTGCACTGTCACCTTCCAAAGGTGACCACGCAAAAAGTCTTGAAAGTGAACCTTCAATATCAAACTAGTGCTAAAGCAACGGTATTGTGCGTCATTTCCTCCAAAACGCCCCCTTTACGTGATATTGTACGCTCAATATTTGATGAGGAGATCTCTCGTCATCTTTGCCGGAACAGAGCAGTGGACAACACCTGTGCCGTAGTTCTCGGCAAGAGACTTAGTTCTCTCCGTGTAGATGGTCTCAGCACCCTTGGTTGTAAGCCAAAAGGTTACAAACGCCTCAACACACGAAGCCTCCAACTTTGAAATGCTTGCGCTGGGGTTCTCGATGTTTCCACGTCTTATCATTGTGTACAATGAAGCAAGGTGCCTAAAAGCAACCCATTGTTGGTTTTCGCTGGACATTCTCGGAAGTGCATGTTAAGGTTGAAACGTTAAGGGTCGAAATGAAGACAATCGCAATCCCTGCGATCAATGATGATGACAAAAACACCCCCAAAAGCTTATCTCTTGCCGACTACGAGACGTTTATGGACCTATCGAAGCTATCTGATGAGCAGAAGAAGAAGTTCCTTTCCCTGAAGACTAAAACGCCTGATTCCACCTATTCAGGTGAGGAATTCGACACTGCAGGCATTCACAAGGACAGGAAGCTTCACATCACACAGCAGGATAGCCTGATGGGACTGAGCGTTGGTCAAGGCATGTTCAGCAGCCAGGCCGTCCAAGTCGGCGAAGTTATCGGCATTTACTGCGGTCATGTCATCACTACGTCTGATTCTCATGGTGACTTTGACTTTCTCATCGACAAGACGGACTTTTGCGTGAGTGCTGACCCGAACACCATTGGAGTCCACCGAATCAACGACAATCCGGTGCTGACGAATGTGCAGTGCAACATCAGCTATATTCGCGTGTTGGTCGAATCAGATGAGCCCACGCTCCTTCCTCTTCTCTTCTTCGTGTGTGTTCGCACGATACGCCCGTACGAGTTCCTATCGGTTCAGTATGCCGATAGCTACTGGGCCAGGGGTGAATCAGAGCGTCTTCCACTCTTTGTTGTGTCATTCAAGACGCTTGTCGAGAATGCTAGGCTCACGAACATTGCTGACGCCCGGTTCCATGCCCGGCATTACTTACGCCTAGAATAAGTAAATCCGCTGGTCTCCGACAGGCAAGAGAGCGAGACAGGAATAAATGAATGTATATATGCCTGTCTGGGCATCAGCGCTGTCGTTCAGGCCAATCCACGTTTGTGGATCCGTGCAGTTTATGGTTTCTCGGCCTCCATGCTACAGCCCTGCCTCACCATCGGTATCGACGTGTACTGCGGCAAGAACAGCTTCACCCAGGGCGAATATAACGTCCGCCAGGGTCAGCGCCGCTCCGTCATCGGCATGTCCGCCTGGTACGTCGAAGAGCAGGGCCACCTTGAGACCGTCAACCGTCCCGTCGAGACCATCGCCCGCTTGGCGAGTAAGCGCTACACTACCGCTTCACCAGCCCTCCAAGGCAGCGTTCTGGACCTGCGTCATCTCCGGCGAACTGGAATGATCCAAAGTAACGGTGTAGTGTTCTTTCTGGCAGCTAATTGTGCATAAGCGAATGCTTTGTGGTCATTTATTGCTCTTTGGCGCAGCAACTCCCACAATTCTTTGGGATACTGTTCTTTTGGTGTTGATGTTGTTATTGATGTTGATTTCTCCGCTTTTCGCTGCTTTGCGTTGTAATTGCAATGTTTTCTAGTACATTCCGCGCATCAGATCATTGCTACAACCTGAACTCGCCATTTTGGCGTTGCAATGAAACTATCCCCTAAAGTGCACACTAAATGAAATCAGAACAATTTGTGGTCAGCTGCGCCAAGTGGGAAGTTTCAGTCTACTCTGTGCGTTAAAAGGTCACCATACTACATCTTCGTGGTTCGGGATACGTGCATTTTCGTGTCAATCAAACTTTTACTTCGTTCTCGCCCTTTTGGCCTCCTCAATCTCCGAGGGGTCACACCCGCTTGTCTTGGCAACAGCACGGACATTGAGGGAGTACTTCTGCTTTTTTTCCTTTCTTTGCGGGCTCGACCTCCGGTGTAATCGGCTCATCTGAGAGCTGTTCCACGTGGTAGTTTGCGGTGAGGCCAAACGCCTTCCTGGCAAAGGGCATCACTGCGCGTGGCACCTTGCCATCCAAGGCACTCTCAATCTCCGGGCGAATGTCCTTGACGAGATTATAGGTCGTGCACAGATGACAGTGGATAATGAGCGAACTTAAGCCCTTAACTGCATCAGTGTCGCTTGGGATCAGCTGGCGCTGTATCAGGATGGGGAAATCCTCGTAGTGAAGTAGGATCACTCCGATAATGTTGTGGTAGTGTCTCATCATTGACTCCGATTCACCCATGCCAATTACCCGCTGCATCACTGCGTTATAGAATGGAGTCTTAACAATCTGAATGCGGGTGGCATTGGCATCAACCTTGTTCGCATCGGTGAACAACTGGCGTTGATGGATTGCTGCCGTGCGCAACGCATCGACTGGGACTTCGTCTCGCCCAAACTCGACAACCTTACTTATCCAGTCATAAAGGCAAAGCTGATAAGCGATCCAGCTTCGCATGACCCGGACGTTCCCGCTCCCGAACGAGATCTCGAGCCCCTCGAGCTGTGCACGGCTGGCACCGAAACCGTTGATCCCTGCGAAATCGCTCGCCACGAGAGTGTCATCTCCGTGCGTTTCGAGACTCTCGACCCATTTGGTCAGGCCAGTTGCCTCGGTCGACGTGAGGTTCGTCGGCTTGGGGTCGCTGAGCAGTCTCCTCTCCTTGGCGGCCTTCAACCGTGTCTTCACAACCGGCGGAGTTGACTTGATTTGGGCCCTGTGTGCGGCCCTACGCTGCCTTGCTGTCGGCTTCGAGTCTGGATCGGCCTGCAGTTCAGCGACAAGAGGAGATTGAGGGATATTGGACTGGTAAATGATACCTTCGATGGCATCGAGTTCCTGAAGGACATATTCATCATCCTTGTACAGTTCCCGCAAGTATCTAACGAAAGCATTGTCAAACTCACCAGAGATGACACGAGATAGCTTCCTGGCCTGTCTCTCACCTCTATCCGATATATTCGGTCCACGACATACCTCAACAGCAGCGATAAGCTGCTGGATGTGAAGTTCTGTTGATCCCATTGCTTGCATAAAATGCACGAACGAAATGGTGAGCATATTTCTTTGCACAACCGTTGAGAACGGCACGCTGACCCGCCTGCGTCATATTATCCTGCTGTGACGGTCTCTCCAGGCTCCGGTCCCCAGACCCAATAGTCGAAGATTAGACAATACCTCTGGATCACACGCCCACATCCCCGGGACACCCAAGGGTCTGTGGGGCTTGCGTGATAACGTACGTACCCAGTTTGGGATTGGAGTGTACTTTTACTGAGGAAAGCAGACGTAATTGGCCAATCCACGTTTGTGGATCACCTGGTGTCGTCCATACCGGGCGCCTCTCCGCCACATGCTGTGTTGCTGCGCATGGAAATAAGTGTTAACTGTGTTCTATTGCACGATAGGACGGGGTTATTGACTGATGGGGCTTCTACCTTAAATTGCTCGTCATCCACAACTGTGGATGAACCGATATCGCGCTAAGCATCGCCAAGCACCTCTCAAAGGGCAATCATCCGCTCGACAAGATCATCACCTGTTCATTTCACCATGGAACGATGAGCAGCTCCGCATCCTTGGCGATAATGCGCGAGTTCTTCAGCTGCTCGCCATGATGGTCCCTTGGATGCGGAAGATCTTGGCCTCGCCTGAATTTAACCCCGGGTGCAAGCCCAATAGCACCGAGAAGGACCTCCTCGGCAAAGAGCTCGAACAGGACGTGGATTCATCAAGAATCCTTCGTGAGATGTCCAATCGAGCGGCGTACAACAAAGCCCATGCCAAGATCATTCGTGATCTCGTTGAGTACCGGAACCGCGCAGCTCACAATGAGCTTGAGCCCGACACCCTGCCCAAGGTCCTGGAGCTGGTCGAGAGCTTGGCCCAGGCCTTCTCAGTTCCATTGCACGATAACGTCAGGGCGTTCATCGCGCTGCTTAAGTCGCCAGTGTCGCTCGTTGCGACAAGTGAACATCATGCTCTGACGAAGAAGGTCAGCATTCTTGAGGATGAGATTGAGAGGCTGCGTAGCGGCGGCCGTAAGACCATGCTCAGGCTGCCAGGTGTCAGGTCTCAGCCGGTGCCCACCACTTTGGAGCAGGCAACGATGACGACTTCGGACGTCGGAGACCTGGATGAGCCGAGGCCCAGGCCCGAAGACACGGGCAAGACGCGCGGTACGCTCATGTCGCGCACACTGACTGCTAGCCAGGTGGACCAGCTAGCTATGGCCAGAACGCATGACCCCCGCTTGTCCTGTCAGGACGTTGCATCGTGTGCGGGGGCTCATGCGAGACCTCAGAGTGGGCTTGCCGTCGTACCTCAACGACGACACCCAAAGATCCTTGCCGAACGTTGATTCGGAAGGTTAAGATTGGGAATACTCGCGACGTCTCTGTCTATCTCACAGATGAGGCATTTGAGTGGGTCAAGCGTCGCGATCCGACAGGCAAGAGAGCGAGACAGGAATAAATGAATGTATATATGCCTGTCTGGGCATCAGCGCTGTCGTTCAGGCCAATCCACGTTTGTGGATCCGTGCAGTTTATGGTTTCTCGGCCTCCATGCTACAGCCCTGCCTCACCATCGGTATCGACGTGTACTGCGGCAAGAACAGCTTCACCCAGGGCGAAGATAACGTCCGCCAGGGTCAGCGCCGCTCCGTCATCGGCATGTCCGCCTGGTACGTCGAAGAGCAGGGCCACCTTGAGACCGTCAACCGTCCCGTCGAGACCATCGCCCGCTTGGCGAGTAAGCGCTACACTACCGCTTCACCAGCCCTCCAAGGCAGCGTTCTGGACCTGCGTCATCTCCGGCGAACTGGAATGATCCAAAGTAACGGTGTAGTGTTCTTTCTGGCAGCTAATTGTGCATAAGCGAATGCTTTGTGGTCATTTATTGCTCTTTGGCGCAGCAACTCCCACAATTCTTTGGGATACTGTTCTTTTGGTGTTGATGTTGTTATTGATGTTGATTTCTCCGCTTTTCGCTGCTTTGCGTTGTAATTGCAATGTTTTCTAGTACATTCCGCGCATCAGATCATTGCTACAACCTGAACTCGCCATTTTGGCGTTGCAATGAAACTATCCCCTAAAGTGCACACTAAATGAAATCAGAACAATTTGTGGTCAGCTGCGCCAAGTCGATGGCTTAGTCAGTGTTTGAGTCATTCCCACGACTTATTTACTTCGTTCATTTACTTCTGATGCCTTTTCTGCTCTCTCTTCTCCAGCACCTCTGCCATCTCGAGACCTGTCAGCAGCATTGATCTCATTCCTGCATCACAGAAAGTATCAATCTCTTTACGTCCGCTCAATCATCGCAATAAACTGCCTGTGCAGTCTTCCGCGCACACCTTTTGCGCACTTATTGGTGCTCACCTGCCTGTATCCCTTGTGGCATGTGTCACAGCTGACGTTCTCGCGTCCATGAAGGTCTCTACCACACACTATGCAGCGCCGATAGAAGACTTGACCCTCAAACCCTCGCTGACAGCAGTCGGTCAGTCTCTTTCGCTGAGCTGCAGACAGGGTGACCTCTTCTGTATCATCTAACAGAAGCGGACTCGGCTTGGCGACGCATTCATGCACGCGCATGATGACCTTGAGCTTGTCAAGACATTCGGCAGCAGTGGGACGCTTCGTTGGGTCGAAGTGGAGCATCTGCATTGCCAGGTCGTACAGGCTGAGACAAGTAGGTGGCGTGGTGCCGCGAATCGGGAGCTCAGAGTTCACGTTGACACACTCGAGGCAATCTTTGAAATGTGTCTGTGCCTGAGGTGACAACTGCAACTGCCCACCATAGAATTGGCACCAGTTCAGCAAGCTACCAAGCTTCAGCATCTTCTTCTTCTTCTTGTTGTCGATCTGCGCCATGTTTGCACCCATGTCAGTCACCTTCGCGGCAAAGGGGGACTTAGAGAGACCGTTAACGAGCATCATAATGACAATACCGCAAGAGTAAATGTCCGATGCAGGTGTCACGACATAAGAAGTGACGGAAAGAGCCCCTGCCGTCATGCGCGCGAGCTTGGAGGTGTCGCGTGCAGCAGGAATCACTGAGCGCGAGACAAGGTACTCGTAGAAAAGCTCTGGGGGCAAATATCCATGGGTGCCGCGATACTCGGATGCGAATCTCAGTTGTATGGCCCACCTGTCGTCGCCATTAGCCGGCTTCCTCATTGCAGACCCAAAATCAATGAGGTATCCCTTCTGACTCTTGCTGAAGAGGAAGTTGTCTGACTTAATATCGCAATGGACAACCCCGTGGTCATGCATGTAGCATACTGCCTGCAGCAGATGCGAAACATAGCGGAACTGCACGCTGGAGTGAGCCTTGCAGATGCCAGCGAAGGGGGTACAGTTGACCAAAGGAGCCATGAAGGCTGGATCACGGTCGACAAAACCTGTATCGACGACAGGGAGGACATGCGGACTGTCCTTGAGCGCTAGCAGGGTGGGAACCTCCATACCATAATGCTCATCAACTTTGATCACAACCTGCAGCTTTTCAGGTTCAAAGTCGTGCAGATATTGTCTACTATTACCAGGTAAGGAAGTCAGTCGCTCCAGCTTGTCGCTATCTAGCTCAAACACCATGCACAGGTAGCTGTGTGAAATTCGGTCTTAAAGTGCATTTCGCGACAGCTAGCTGTGCGTCGCAACGAGAGAAGTAGCAGTGGAAAACAAGACAGGACTGGCTTATGAATGGTGTTTATGGACATCAGCTATGCTCCAATCATAAACTCTTCCTCTTTACAATGTCAGATGAAGGAAAAGACGATACTGTCGGCAGTATCGCTCTCTGAGCGCTCCTCATCAGTCACGTTCTCTTGAATCTCCCCATCACCATCTCTGCCCGCCACCTCCCCGCCATGCTCGTCGTGGTCGATCTTTGGTTCCTCATCGGCACTCTTGCATAAGTCCACCTCCTCACCAAAGGCGCCCTCCTCGCTCTCCTCGCGAGCTGGCACCTCGTAGTGCATCCACTCTGCCTGGTAAGCTGGCTCGTCGGACACCGCCTCCTCGTCAGTATCGCCCTCTCTCTCGCCCTCTGGCATCTCTGTCTCGCGAGTCGGCGAGCCGAACTCCGCCTCCTTGTCAGCCTCGCTCTGCCTCTCTTTCGTCTTAGTATCGTGAAGCTCGATCATTCTGGCCTTGAGCCTGTTGTAAAGCCAGTTATCGAGCGTCGGCGGCACCAGGTCGGCAGAGCTTCGGATCTCCGGGTTGAGATCGAGGATCGTTGGGCGCCGCGTGGTCGTTAAGTGACTGGACGCCAACTGGTGCCTGAACTGCTCATCGGTCAGGCTGATGCGCTTGTCCTTAATGACCTTCTGAGGCTTCTCCTGCGGTCTGCCGCGGCGCTCTAGCGTGCCGATAGACTGCATCCTATCGGTGGACACGTCGATCCGCTGCGCAAAGCGAAGCATGCGAACCGTCAACCCCTGAACCTTGAGCGCCTCCGATACAGCACTGGCCTGCGGGAATCCCGATTTGAGCGTACCAAAGCCCATCCAGCTCGGGCACGAGGTAAGGTCTATCGCATCGGGGAGATTACCTTGGAGATACGAATACTTCCAGCCCGTCTGGTTGAGCAGAATGGCAATGGCGCCATACGGGCTGGGGAGACTCTCAACTGATGCAGGCGACACCTCTTTCTCCTCTTTCCAGGACAACGGCTTCGCGGGGTGTGGCAAGTCGAAGTTCCGGAAAGACTGAACAGCCGAAACGATCTTCTTCTGCGTCCCCAGAGGCTTCTCAGCGAGGTACAGGCGCAAATGGGTTACCAGCTCGTCACTACGGACAATCTCGATGCCCTTCTGGATATCTGTGGCGGTTTCCTGACAAATTCTGGCCAAAACGTCTTTCAGAAGCTTTTTGTAGTTCGTACGCGATTTGGTTGGAACATTCTTCAACCAATGCTTCATGATATCTTCGTCTATTGCCGCTACAGCCTCCATGGGATGAGTTTTTGCTGCTTCAGTTTGGATTGCTATTTCAGAATTTCGACCATACAAAACTCTAAAGTATTGGGAATTGACCCAAACTGAGCTCAGATACGTGATCTAGGGCCTGAGTGGGTGAATGGGGACCTTTCATTTTTAAAAGTGTTGTTACACTCCCAGATTTAATGATAATCTCCGGTGCTGGAAGTAATTCTGAAATGGCGATCCAAATGCAATTATTATTCTGAAAACCGAATCCATGGTGCTGCCATTCTCTATTCGCTCTAATAGGTACCCAGGCCAGGTTTTGTACACCCTACCCGCTTGCCTCGGAATTCGGACATGCCGAAATTCTGAAATTCGGGTCCAACCGCCCATTTTAGACGTATGAAATCAGTATCCCATGCCAAACCTCAGGACGGCATTCGTGTACCTTGTCCTGCCATATATCCATTAGATAACCACCCACTTTCCTTTCACAATGTGCACTTTATGCTCGCAACGAGACTGAAATGAGGATCTGAAGAATAGAAAGAATACTGGCGGATTTGAAGATGCAGACACATGAATATCACTAAGAAACATCAGTAAGCGAGCGCAGAGCATCATTAAAGCAACAATTATCCCTAAACAACATCAACAACTATAAGTCCACCAGGACCATACGATATGAACTATAAATGGAGCACTGATTAGTATAGATGATTTGAGAGTACCAGGCATGGCCAGAATACCGCAATACTCGTCCGTTGATCCATGTGACCTCCATCTTGGTCGGTATCCAGAGAACGCCCGTCAGACGCTTGCAACGGAACATTTAGGGGGTGCATCCTGAATGGGGCCAGATTTGAGGGACCCTTGGTCTGACATGCCATGACCGAGTACTCTAGGGGCCTCCACAGTGCGTCCCGAGGTACGTTAGAGCACCACAGACCTTCCCCCAAAAGCTGACTCCTGGACCCCTTGGCCGGAGCTCGCCCGAAGCGTGCCTCGGCTTGAACTAACGGCAAGAGAGCATAAAATCAGCCCTTTCGAACCGTGTTTTATGCTCTGCTGCCGTTATAGAATTATTCAAAGGGCCCTCTCTTTGCGCTTTTTTTCTGGTTCGTGGGACGAAGTAGGGACGGACAAAAAAAGCACATACGGAAGGTATTGGAGGTACTGAGGCCGCCTAGGTACATAGTTGCCGTGAGGATGGTTTCAGTTTATTACTTTTGGCACTCTATGTCCATTTTTTTTATGCTCTCTTGCTGATAGTGCCGAACATGGACTTGCTAAAGTGGATTGAGAGCGCTAGCAAGGAACAGTACGATGCGATATTGGCTGCATACACCAAGGCAACCACCAATCATGCCAAATGTGCTGTCCTTCGCGCGGTTTTGCTGGATGAACGGAAACTGCTCGATCTAGTGATCAGGAAGCGTTTGTAGTCATAGCAATGCTTATATAGGAATCAACCTGAACCATATCACCACGAAATTCCGCCTCACGAAGGACGAGAAGGAAGAGCTCCAGGATAAGTTGAAGAAGCAGTTTATGGCACTCGCCGGACCAAGAAGTTCCAAGAAGCTCGGCGCGCTGGCGAAGTGGGTTGACGACAACCAGGCTGATATCGTGTATAGCCAGGGAGAAGCGCAAGGCGCGTAAGGCCATTATTGAGGCCATTGACGCCGAGGAGAAGGACAAGGGCAAGGGCAAGGCCGAGAGCGCTAAGAAAGAACCCGTCGACGATGAGAGTGGCGTGGACAGTGGTGAAGAGAGCGGCGTCGACGATTCTGAGTTGTGCGACAGTGAGAGTGAGGTGGACTTTGACAACGAGTCCGACGATGAGATTAGAGAACGCGCGATCAAGCGCCGGCGCGAGAGAAAGATCGCCCAGAAGCTCAAGGAGTGGGAGGACAATAACGCTCGCAACTACGTCCTGTGGCATAGAGTCCAGAAGGAGGTGCACGGCGAGCTTCGCATTCGCGCCTCTCGAGAGTCAGCTTCGGTTGCTGGGGACAACCACGTCGACGTCCAGTTCGACAGATACCTTCGCGTATCCAAGCTGCTCGAAATGAAGGACTGGATTCACAAAGACCTCCCATCTCTTCCGATGGAGGCACGAGTGCTCCATCACAAGGCGCAGAAGAGAGTACTCGAGCTGGAGGAGACCGTCACGAGGCTGCTGCAAGACGTGGGGTACGCAGCTGACATCTCCATGGGTGCCAGCCCGACACCCGCGCCGTTTCGCCGCGACCTACCCCAGTCGGGCACACACCAAGCACGAACGAGTACCCCCCGCCGTACGGGGAAGAGCGACACAATCCACATGAAGCGCAAGGCCCTCATGACAATCCCTCAGAAGATCGCTGATGTCGATAGCAACTCAGAGGAGTCAGACGAGGAGGAGATGGTGACAGAGGAGAAGAAGCGCGAGGCACACGAGGAGGTGGTGACAGAGGAGAGGAAGGGTGAGTCACATGAGGAGGACGTGACCAAATGCGACGCCTGCATCCAGACTGAGCCGGAGACTCAGACTCGCATCACCTCTGAGGCCGCGGTGCAGACGTGCATCAACGCGGAGGCTCTCACGGCTGGCTGTACCGCGATTCATGTCAAGAGTGACGGCAACTGCGTTGCATATTGTCTCCAAGCCATTGAGTTGGGTGGCAGAGTTGATGGCGACTTCGAAAAGTGGCAGCGTGGCCTCTGCCAGTCAGTGAAGGCCAAGTACTGGTCTAAGAAGAATGTCACGGAGCGTAGCCTGACAGATCCGGACTCCGGCTACTATAACTCGAACGCCATCCGAGTCTGGGCGAGGAAGCAGAAGCGGAACATCCTTGTTGTCCAGTCATACGACGGATACAACGGCATGCAAGGCATCTCCGCCATCTTATACCTGTTTGATGGCACCACCATGCTTGCACCCGATGCAGACTTGTGGGGGTTGACAGATAATTTCGCTATTGTCATCGAAGGCGATCCGGCTCACGCCACGCTGTACCAGAAGAAGTGCGAGGTAGTTGAGATTGAATAAAGATTTGGATATGCCTTTGTAGTGCGTTCGACTGTGTACGTTTAGGAGAAGGCTGAGACGGAGAAGAAGGAGGACAAGGAGGTGGAGACAGAGGAGAAGAAGGGTAAGTAGGCAGACGAGGAGGAGCCTGACTCGGAAGGATAAGGACAGCGGCATGTCTGTCTACCTCACAGATGAGGCATTTGAGTGGGTCAAGCGTCGCGATCCGACAGGCAAGAGAGCGAGACAGGAATAAATGAATGTATATATGCCTGTCTGGGCATCAGCGCTGTCGTTCAGGCCAATCCACGTTTGTGGATCCGTGCAGTTTATGGTTTCTCGGCCTCCATGCTACAGCCCTGCCTCACCATCGGTATCGACGTGTACTGCGGCAAGAACAGCTTCACCCAGGGCGAAGATAACGTCCGCCAGGGTCAGCGCCGCTCCGTCATCGGCATGTCCGCCTGGTACGTCGAAGAGCAGGGCCACCTTGAGACCGTCAACCGTCCCGTCGAGACCATCGCCCGCTTGGCGAGTAAGCGCTACACTACCGCTTCACCAGCCCTCCAAGGCAGCGTTCTGGACCTGCGTCATCTCCGGCGAACTGGAATGATCCAAAGTAACGGTGTAGTGTTCTTTCTGGCAGCTAATTGTGCATAAGCGAATGCTTTGTGGTCATTTATTGCTCTTTGGCGCAGCAACGCCCACAATTCTTTGGGATACTGTTCTTTTGGTGTTGATGTTGTTATTGATGTTGATTTCTCCGCTTTTCGCTGCTTTGCGTTGTAATTGCAATGTTTTCTAGTACATTCCGCGCATCAGATCATTGCTACAACCTGAACTCGCCATTTTGGCGTTGCAATGAAACTATCCCCTAAAGTGCACACTAAATGAAATCAGAACAATTCGGGGCAAGTGGCGGCATTCATGCAGCTGAATATCTGCTGACTTGATTTGGGCCCTGTGTGCGGCCCTACGCTGCCTTGCTGTCGGCTTCGAGTCTGGATCGGCCTGCAGTTCAGCGACAAGAGGAGATTGAGGGATATTGGACTGGTAAATGATACCTTCGATGGCATCGAGTTCCTGAAGGACATATTCATCATCCTTGTACAGTTCCCGCAAGTATCTAACGAAAGCATTGTCAAACTCACCAGAGATGACACGAGATAGCTTCCTGGCCTGTCTCTCACCTCTATCCGATATATTCGGTCCACGACATACCTCAACAGCAGCGATAAGCTGCTGGATGTGAAGTTCTGTTGATCCCATTGCTTGCATAAAATGCACGAACGAAATGGTGAGCATATTTCTTTGCACAACCGTTGAGAACGGCACGCTGACCCGCCTGCGTCATATTATCCTGCTGTGACGGTCTCTCCAGGCTCCGGTCCCCAGACCCAATAGTCGAAGATTAGACAATACCTCTGGATCACACGCCCACATCCCCGGGACACCCAAGGGTCTGTGGGGCTTGCGTGATAACGTACGTACCCAGTTTGGGATTGGAGTGTACTTTTACTGAGGAAAGCAGACGTAATTGGCCAATCCACGTTTGTGGATCACCTGGTGTCGTCCATACCGGGC
Source organism: Carpediemonas membranifera (assembly GCA_019828565.1). Classification (NCBI taxonomy): domain Eukaryota; phylum Fornicata; genus Carpediemonas; species Carpediemonas membranifera. The sequence continues at coordinate 34,792 of JAHDYR010000014.1, read as the reverse complement.
GCCTCTCCGCCACATGCTGTGTTGCTGCGCATGGAAATAAGTGTTAACTGTGTTCTATTGCACGATAGGACGGGGTTATTGACTGATGGGGCTTCTACCTTAAATTGCTCGTCATCCACAACTGTGGATGAACCGATATCGCGCTAAGCATCGCCAAGCACCTCTCAAAGGGCAATCATCCGCTCGACAAGATCATCACCTGTTCATTTCACCATGGAACGATGAGCAGCTCCGCATCCTTGGCGATAATGCGCGAGTTCTTCAGCTGCTCGCCATGATGGTCCCTTGGATGCGGAAGATCTTGGCCTCGCCTGAATTTAACCCCGGGTGCAAGCCCAATAGCACCGAGAAGGACCTCCTCGGCAAAGAGCTCGAACAGGACGTGGATTCATCAAGAATCCTTCGTGTGATGTCCAATCGAGCGGCGTACAACAAAGCCCATGCCAAGATCATTCGTGATCTCGTTGAGTACCGGAACCGCGCAGCTCACAATGAGCTTGAGCCCGACACCCTGCCCAAGGTCCTGGAGCTGGTCGAGAGCTTGGCCCAGGCCTTCTCAGTTCCATTGCACGATAACGTCAGGGCGTTCATCGCGCTGCTTAAGTCGCCAGTGTCGCTCGTTGCGACAAGTGAACATCATGCTCTGACGAAGAAGGTCAGCATTCTTGAGGATGAGATTGAGAGGCTGCGTAGCGGCGGCCGTAAGACCATGCTCAGGCTGCCAGGTGTCAGGTCTCAGCCGGTGCCCACCACTTTGGAGCAGGCAACGATGACGACTTCGGACGTCGGAGACCTGGATGAGCCGAGGCCCAGGCCCGAAGACACGGGCAAGACGCGCGGTACGCTCATGTCGCGCACACTGACTGCTAGCCAGGTGGACCAGCTAGCTATGGCCAGAACGCATGACCCCCCGCTTGTCCTGTCAGGACGTTGCATCGTGTGCGGGGGCTCATGCGAGACCTCAGAGTGGGCTTGCCGTCGTACCTCAACGACGACACCCAAAGATCCTTGCCGAACGTTGATTCGGAAGGTTAAGATTGGGAATACTCGCGACGTCTCTGTCTACCTCACAGATGAGGCATTTGAGTGGGTCAAGCGTCGCGATCCGACAGGCAAGAGAGCGAGACAGGAATAAATGAATGTATATATGCCTGTCTGGGCATCAGCGCTGTCGTTCAGGCCAATCCACGTTTGTGGATCCGTGCAGTTTATGGTTTCTCGGCCTCCATGCTACAGCCCTGCCTCACCATCGGTATCGACGTGTACTGCGGCAAGAACAGCTTCACCCAGGGCGAAGATAACGTCCGCCAGGGTCAGCGCCGCTCCGTCATCGGCATGTCCGCCTGGTACGTCGAAGAGCAGGGCCACCTTGAGACCGTCAACCGTCCCGTCGAGACCATCGCCCGCTTGGCGAGTAAGCGCTACACTACCGCTTCACCAGCCCTCCAAGGCAGCGTTCTGGACCTGCGTCATCTCCGGCGAACTGGAATGATCCAAAGTAACGGTGTAGTGTTCTTTCTGGCAGCTAATTGTGCATAAGCGAATGCTTTGTGGTCATTTATTGCTCTTTGGCGCAGCAACGCCCACAACTCTTTGGGATACTGTTCTTTTGGTGTTGATGTTGTTATTGATGTTGATTTCTCCGCTTTTCGCTGCTTTGCGTTGTAATTGCAATGTTTTCTAGTACATTCCGCGCATCAGATCATTGCTACAACCTGAACTCGCCATTTTGGCGTTGCAATGAAACTATCCCCTAAAGTGCACACTAAATGAAATCAGAACAATTCGGGGCAAGTGGCGGCATTCATGCAGCTGAATATCTGCTGACTTGATTTGGGCCCTGTGTGCGGCCCTACGCTGCCTTGCTGTCGGCTTCGAGTCTGGATCGGCCTGCAGTTCAGCGACAAGAGGAGATTGAGGGATATTGGACTGGTAAATGATACCTTCGATGGCATCGAGTTCCTGAAGGACATATTCATCATCCTTGTACAGTTCCCGCAAGTATCTAACGAAAGCATTGTCAAACTCACCAGAGATGACACGAGATAGCTTCCTGGCCTGTCTCTCACCTCTATCCGATATATTCGGTCCACGACATACCTCAACAGCAGCGATAAGCTGCTGGATGTGAAGTTCTGTTGATCCCATTGCTTGCATAAAATGCACGAACGAAATGGTGAGCATATTTCTTTGCACAACCGTTGAGAACGGCACGCTGACCCGCCTGCGTCATATTATCCTGCTGTGACGGTCTCTCCAGGCTCCGGTCCCCAGACCCAATAGTCGAAGATTAGACAATACCTCTGGATCACACGCCCACATCCCCGGGACACCCAAGGGTCTGTGGGGCTTGCGTGATAACGTACGTACCCAGTTTGGGATTGGAGTGTACTTTTACTGAGGAAAGCAGACGTAATTGGCCAATCCACGTTTGTGGATCACCTGGTGTCGTCCATACCGGGCGCCTCTCCGCCACATGCTGTGTTGCTGCGCATGGAAATAAGTGTTAACTGTGTTCTATTGCACGATAGGACGGGGTTATTGACTGATGGGGCTTCTACCTTAAATTGCTCGTCATCCACAACTGTGGATGAACCGATATCGCGCTAAGCATCGCCAAGCACCTCTCAAAGGGCAATCATCCGCTCGACAAGATCATCACCTGTTCATTTCACCATGGAACGATGAGCAGCTCCGCATCCTTGGCGATAATGCGCGAGTTCTTCAGCTGCTCGCCATGATGGTCCCTTGGATGCGGAAGATCTTGGCCTCGCCTGAATTTAACCCCGGGTGCAAGCCCAATAGCACCGAGAAGGACCTCCTCGGCAAAGAGCTCGAACAGGACGTGGATTCATCAAGAATCCTTCGTGTGATGTCCAATCGAGCGGCGTACAACAAAGCCCATGCCAAGATCATTCGTGATCTCGTTGAGTACCGGAACCGCGCAGCTCACAATGAGCTTGAGCCCGACACCCTGCCCAAGGTCCTGGAGCTGGTCGAGAGCTTGGCCCAGGCCTTCTCGGTTCCATTGCACGATAACGTCAGGGCGTTCATCGCGCTGCTTAAGTCGCCAGTGTCGCTCGTTGCGACAAGTGAACATCATGCTCTGACGAAGAAGGTCAGCATTCTTGAGGATGAGATTGAGAGGCTGCGTAGCGGCGGCCGTAAGACCATGCTCAGGCTGCCAGGTGTCAGGTCTCAGCCGGTGCCCACCACTTTGGAGCAGGCAACGATGACGACTTCGGACGTCGGAGACCTGGATGAGCCGAGGCCCAGGCCCGAAGACACGGGCAAGACGCGCGGTACGCTCATGTCGCGCACACTGACTGCTAGCCAGGTGGACCAGCTAGCTATGGCCAGAACGCATGACCCCCCGCTTGTCCTGTCAGGACGTTGCATCGTGTGCGGGGGCTCATGCGAGACCTCAGAGTGGGCTTGCCGTCGTACCTCAACGACGACACCCAAAGATCCTTGCCGAACGTTGATTCGGAAGGTTAAGATTGGGAATACTCGCGACGTCTCTGTCTACCTCACAGATGAGGCATTTGAGTGGGTCAAGCGTCGCGATCCGACAGGCAAGAGAGCGAGACAGGAATAAATGAATGTATATATGCCTGTCTGGGCATCAGCGCTGTCGTTCAGGCCAATCCACGTTTGTGGATCCGTGCAGTTTATGGTTTCTCGGCCTCCATGCTACAGCCCTGCCTCACCATCGGTATCGACGTGTACTGCGGCAAGAACAGCTTCACCCAGGGCGAAGATAACGTCCGCCAGGGTCAGCGCCGCTCCGTCATCGGCATGTCCGCCTGGTACGTCGAAGAGCAGGGCCACCTTGAGACCGTCAACCGTCCCGTCGAGACCATCGCCCGCTTGGCGAGTAAGCGCTACACTACCGCTTCACCAGCCCTCCAAGGCAGCGTTCTGGACCTGCGTCATCTCCGGCGAACTGGAATGATCCAAAGTAACGGTGTAGTGTTCTTTCTGGCAGCTAATTGTGCATAAGCGAATGCTTTGTGGTCATTTATTGCTCTTTGGCGCAGCAACGCCCACAACTCTTTGGGATACTGTTCTTTTGGTGTTGATGTTGTTATTGATGTTGATTTCTCCGCTTTTCGCTGCTTTGCGTTGTAATTGCAATGTTTTCTAGTACATTCCGCGCATCAGATCATTGCTACAACCTGAACTCGCCATTTTGGCGTTGCAATGAAACTATCCCCTAAAGTGCACACTAAATGAAATCAGAACAATTCGGGGCAAGTGGCGGCATTCATGCAGCTGAATATCTGCTTAGCTTGCCTTACTAGTCACCCTGATATGGCTGATGTGACGGGCCTGTTGATGAAAGCCACATGGCCGTGCACTTTAGGGCATAAGACATCTCAGAATGAGTAACGCATCATTTCAACTATCCACTGTGACAGATGACGCTGTGATCGAGTTCTTGGACAATAGCACCTTGAAGGAGATCGTTTCAGCAATTCTCGACGAATTCTTGCGGAAGAACAGACAAGGAGCTTTCACTTGTGACTCCAAAGAACAATGCAAGCGTTGTCTGATTCAGTTCTTGTCGCGTACAGCTAGAGCGACAAAGGGCGTAGAAATGCCGCTTCGAAAGGCGATTGTTGATGAGGATTGGCAAAAACTACACGCGCAACGAGCTAGCAACCATCATGTGCGTGTGACGCGAAGGGATATCAGGGACGAAGCGCTCCCACTGTACAAGGCGATGTCAACGATTTTGGCCGTCGATCTTGGCATCAATAAGTTTTCTCGCCTCAGAAAGGTGTTCCTTGACTTGGCAGATAACATGGGGTTGAGGACGGCCCTTGAAGCCTATACACCACCTGCTGTCCAGAGTCTTGATAGCTTGGGATATGACATAGTTTCAAGAGATGAAATGAAGTGTGTGTTACAGCGCACGCCCACGCTCATCCATGATATGATGGCGTTCACGCCTGAGCACAAGGATGTGACTGGTCATGATGGTGTTACGACACAGTCACTGCAGATGAACTGTGCTGCCGGATTCTCACAGGCAGTTTCCGTCACGAATGTGTTCTACGTACCTGTGAAAGTTTCTGACAATGAAGATGACAGCGCCCGGCTGCCTGATCTCTACATGAGATTGCAGCACCTTGAGTGCGCCTATGTGTATCACCACGAGAAGCTTGGAAATGGCGCTGGTCGAGTGTTCGTCTGCCACGAGAATGCAGAGACACTCAGTCGGGCAAAGGAGATCTGTACGGATTTGAAGTTTTCAGCTGTTGATATCTGTGCCAGAAAAGAGCGCATTGTTGTCAAATCTGTGACTTATGACCCACTCGCGCTTGTTAAGTTTTGCCTGCAGCATCCTTCACGGATTGAACGCGATATTAAGGCTTACAAAAAGGCTTTGATGGGCTCTGTTGTTGCCGATGATTCCAGAGAGCAAACGATAGATTTGATCGTCTGGTTTGATGGATATCGAGCTGATGCTACGGCAGTGAAGTTCAGACTATTTGACAGGACAGGGTGTGTTCTACCACAGCGAATAACTCCTCCCATGACTCTTCTCATGTATCAAGGGTCTGAGAAGTTCTTACCGGATTTCTTTGGCACGATCGAGCGCCTGCTTCGCTCATTGGTTGATGTGCCGCTTCCTTCTGGCGTGAGTCACTACAGGCCAGCTAGTAGAATCATCGTGCGACTCCTTGGTCTTAGCGGTGATCACAAGGCTCTTCAAATTGTCTCAGGTGTGAAGCGGGGTGGCTATTACCGCTCACCATTCTCCTCTCTTAACATGTTCTACGTCGCAACCGATCCATTTAAGGACAGGTGTAATCGTTTGACACTACGCGACACTGTCAGCTTGCGTTTCAACGGGCTTACCCCTGACACACAGCGTTTTGGGCAGGCAGACGGACGCAATATCGATATGTGTTGTTTCAGTCGCCTGACGTCTAGTGGTATCCATGAAATCCAGCCAATGTTCGCGGGGACCTTGCTTATTCCGCCAGTCATGCATATAAGCCATTATTTGATGAAGGATCTTTGGATTGTCCTTGGATTGATCAAGAAAAGCTGTGCAGGTTCCAATGTTTACACATTAGACAAGATTGAGGCCGACTTTAAGAGGACCACGGGTTGCAACGAGCAGAGTTGGAATCGGCGGAAGCTGGCCACTCTCGTGAATGATCACATTGATGGATTTGACAGCACCCTTCGCTCATTTATTTTCCTGATTGGAAAGCTTCAGGCCCTTTATTACTCATCGGATCACGTCACCGATGCCACAATCGCATTTCATCATGCAGCATCCCTTGCAGCGTTTATGTTCTTCCATCAACTCACGCTCCACAGTAAGCGCGATAAGAACAAGGCGACTCGTTCCGACGAGTACCGGTTGACATATCAACCCAAGTTTACTGGATCTCTCTACCTGAATGCCGTCGTGTCTGTTCTTCCTGTAGTTCACAGTCAACTTCGTATTGGACTTAGGTTCCTTCTTGAGGAGTACTTCGAGCGCGATTTTCTGTTGAATGCACAGGTTAGGCAAGAGAAGCATCGCGCTTGGCTTCTGGGTTTTATTATCCAGAAGATCAGCATCAACCGGATCATTTCCAGTCATACAAGACGAGGAAGCACCAGAAAACACGGCCAGGTGAAGAATATTGCAGTGGAGTGTAAGTCTATCTGTTTCCACAAGTGTCTGTTTGATGCAAATGCTTGTATTACATGGCGATCAAGAGTTCTATCATGCCCTCCTCAGTTGGATGAGGCTGAGTGTCAGATGTCCCTGGAGAATATCTTTTGTGGTTGGGTTGCTGGCATACGAAATGAGACTCAAAATGTGCAGGACCTGTTCCAGATTGATGAGAAGGAGCGGATCATCACGGTTAAGACGGCAACCAGTGGTTTGGACTGGGGCTTATGCATCTGTGGGAACTGCATCCAGCGAGAGAGAGAAGAGCATATGGTGGGTGGTCACCGCTTGCGTCCAAGGTGATTTGTCTCTTCCCAAATTGGTATCTCCGGATATATGCGATATATAAATAATGCAATGTTAGCTCAGCGATTAAGGACAGCGCTCCTGGTATCAACAGGGCGCATCATGCCCTGCGTATTCTAGCAGCACGCGGTCTCTCCGCATCCCGCATGTTCAATCTCACTACGTTGTTTGCTCGTCTGATATTAACAGCAGAATGACACCAGTAAATTTACCAAACATGATGTGGACGGGGAGTGCTTCAATATTTGTCTCTTGATACGGTTCATGTTTGCTAGTTGCCTCACTGAGAACGTAGGATTGCCTTCATCAGGTATATGGACGCAACATCAAGGTATTCCTTCGCGATATCGTCTGCAAAGAGGTAGTATTCCTCTATTTGAACCAAATCTTTGATTCTTCTGCGCATCGTCTGTAATTCAGTGACGAATTCGTGTCTTCTCATGTTTGTGCACTTTATGCACAAACATGAACCTCCATTGATTTGAAGCAATTCTGGCACTATTAAGCGCCACGCTACGAGTGAGCATGGCATGTTTCAACACCTAGCCGTCGTCACAGTTTAGTCAGTTTTGACTCGAACCGAACCAGTGCCTATAACACCATCAATACTGAAGTTCAGATCCTTTTGAAGTGATAAACTAGTAGAATAGAAGGATGAATAACACTGTGCTCAGTTTTAGCTCCGTTGGACATGAAACATATTTTTCTATCGATTTGCGTTTGCTTGCGAAAGTTTGTGCTATTTTCTCCAGATAAAGGCGTGCGCAAGGAAATCTGGAGGCTAGCGCTGTTATAATGAATGTTAAACTGTTACGTAACGGTGTCGGTATCCAACGCGCATCCCCCGTTCTTGAGCAGAAGCAAACTTTTTTGGCAGTATTTCCCGAAAACCTCAACTTTGAGCAAGAATAATTTTTTGGGGGAGCTGTCACAGACTGAGAGAGAGTTGGAGCTGGCTTAAGCACACCTCGGGCAAGCCTCTGTTAGTTTTTGGTCGAGCTCTGCTGAAAAGTGAGTGAGTTCATGAGAGCAGTACGTATCAACGTTCCTTGGGCCCAGTATTAGTTGCATATTGCTTTACACCCCGTGGCAAGGCGTCGCTAAATTGTTTGAACGCGTTTAGTTTTTCTTGCAAATGCCATTTTTTCTGGCATTCTGGAACCAATTCTGGAACCATTTGTTCCAGAAAAGGTACCAGAATTGACTGCATGCCTGAAGAGCCTCCGGTCTCAGCTCCCGAGCGCCACCATTCTCGGGTACCAAGATGACTTGTACGGTCTCTTGCCCGCCCACGCGGACCAACGCTCGATAGAGACGTTCTACGTGCGAGTGGAAGCAGCATGCAAGGCCGTTGGTATGCGCGTCAACAGGCAGAAGTGCCTCATCCTGACGAAGGCCGGATCACTTGGCAGACGGAGCGGACGCGCGTTGGGAATCCCTGTAGGAGACGACGCCGGCATCTCCCAGGCAGTGGATGATATCTTCACGCGCATGGAGGAGGCGCTCGAACGCGTCGCTGAAATGACGGAGACCGTGGGGCCAAAAGCAGCCGCCGTAGCGATCAACATGATCAGGTCATGCGTTCTACCGATGGCTTCAGCAGTATTTCGCAACGTGAGCCCGATCGGGCACGAATGCCGAACCAAAAGGCTCGAACACACGCTGAGAACCGTTATCGGCCGCATACTTCAAGAAACGGACGTTTCAAATATCCCAAAAGAGCGCCTTGCACTTGATTATGATGACTACGGGCTTCGGATTCCACTTCCCTCTCTCATTTGGCAATGTGCGTTTTTAGGAGCAGCGCACCAGCTGCACGCCCTAGGCATCACAAGGGCCATGGAGGAGGAGCTATTCGCTCCCAATGGGTGCCAGAGGTGGCCCAAGACCACCCAGGACCTGTTCGACATCGAGGCTGAAAAGCCACAGAAGAACCTCACAACGATGTTGGCAGAGACCTGGACGGCCAATTACCGCCCCAAGACACCCCACGACTTCAGTCTAGACCCCGAGGAGGTCTCCCAGGGCCTCACCGACTGCAGCTCCCTCACCGCACCCGCCGCCGGAATCCTCAGGAAGGAGGCCAGCCTGAGCCCCCTGGACCTCGAGCACGTCTCATGCGACAGCGCGTTCGTCCCAATCGCCCGGGCACACCTCAATGTCGCCCCATTCCGCGAAATGCCGGTCACATGTCCCCTTTGTGGCCAGCAGGATGTCACGTGGCGCCACGCCTTAGGGTGCGCCCACCTCAAGGAAGGCGCCATTACCGCACGCCACGACCACGTTAAGATGGCTGTGCACGACCTGGTAGCCCAGGACGACCTACGCGGGCGGCCCATTCCCCGTTGCCGTCCAGAGGTCGACCTCCGCGACACACACCCACAGTTCCGTGTCACCAACGCCGCAGCGCCCACACACAAGCGGGCCGACCTCAAGGTCTGGGGCGAGCGCGACGTGGTCGGAAACGCGGTACACGATGATGTATACGTGGACTTCTACTGCAGGCTGCACCCCCGCGACGCCGAGCTCGAGAAGACCAAGGAGTACGCCAACTGGGACGTCACCTTCCTGGTCGCCGCCACCACCGTCGGCGGCGCCACAGAGTCCCGCCTGACCGCGGACTGGGCGGTGCAGTTTTGCGACGCCATCGCACGGCCGCACCTGGCGGGAACCATGCGCGACCTGGTCTTCCTCAAGACTTGGGAGGGCAACATGACCGTCTGGAGCGACTACGTCACTCAGTGCAAGGCCCGCTGGGCCGAACTTCGCCCCTAATCGCCTCACCAGAAATGTGCCGGAGTCGCGACTCGGCTGACTCGGCCACTCTAGGCTGCGTCGTCCCCGAGCCCCCCTGCGCCTCCCGCCCCATCGCCGCATCGCATAACGCATCCCCTGCCCCTGCGCGAGAGTAGTTGCTCGAAATTCCGCGGAGTCGCGTGTTGTTCGGACAACCTGGGAAAGTAAATTCGGCCATGGTATCCAGAGGGAAAGTTGCTCGATTCGCCGCCGCAAGGCGACGAATCCTGCCATACATCCGATGACGGACCAGGTGACACGAATTACCTGAAACTAGCGCTGTTCGCTGCGCTCCTGCGCGTAATGGAAGAAATTCGTCAGCACTGCCCGAAAGGCTCGTGGCCGAAGAACGCTGAGGCCTTCATCGAGGTTTGTATGAACAAAGATCGTTTATTGCGCCTTGTGACGGACAACAAACGCTTCTTCACGATCAACAACCTTTCTTTGATCACGGACTACGTTCATGCGGCCACAAACCGCTTCGGGCCAGGCCATAAGCCGAAGGCATCCCGCCGTGATGACCACATCGCCAATGCCACTTCACTTCTTCACGCCGCAGCCACCAACCAGGTGTTCACTGCTACGATCTCGATTGATCGTGCCAACGAGGCCCTCGAGCGCGTGATACGGGGCAGAAGGACCGATGAGCAGCTCATGAGGGAGCACCCTCGTCCGCTCCGCCCGTCCGAGATCGCCGCTCGCCGCGCCAAGACCGGGCGTCAGTCATACGCCCAACTGATCAGCCGTGTCGAGGGAGGCCCGCCCGGCAAGCCCTGCGCGAGACCGCACTGCCTTCCTCGAGGCAGAAGCATACGCGTGTCGCGTAGCTGCTGGCCGCGCAGACCGTCAACAGCAGGGTGATAGGCCCCCGAGCCCCACCCCTGCCGATGCTGCCCCCACCGACTCCGCTGCCGCCCTAACTGGGCCGCAGCCCGCAGCCGCCCAGCGGGATGACCGGTCTACCGACCCCACCCCTGCCGATGCTGCCCCCACCGACTCCGCTGCCGCCCAAACTGGGCCGCAGCCCGCAACTCGCCCCGCAGGGTGACAGGCCCACGCGCCAGACCCCCGCCCAGGTTGCCCCCACCCAGCCAGAGGAGAGGAACATCGACGACACCGCAGTGTCCGAGTTCCTCTCCCTGGCGGGCGTCGAAGGCGGGGAAGGGGAGAGAGCTGAGCCAGAGACCGAGCACGAAGCCCGTGGTGACTCAGCCAACTCCCCCTTCGCCCGCCGCCGCAGGTTGACCCCGCCCACCGGCTCACAGGGTGGCTCGACCGCACGACCATCGACGCTGTTCGCCGCAGCTTTGACGCACATGTACCGCGGGAAGACAGAGACATGTGGTCGACCAACGACCAGGTCGTCGCGACGCTGACGTCTGTCAACGCCGTCCGCTGGCTCTCCCGGGGGCAAAATGGCCAGAACCGCATGTCCAGAGCACGCTGGACGACTCTCCTCGAGCAGGTCTTTGCGGCTCACCCGAGGAACCGGCCTTCGTATGCGTTCCCGCAAGGCCTGAAGTCGTTCGCACCCAGGTTCGTGGCGTTCATGAGGGAAGGGTTGGGTATGCCAGTCGACCCCGCTCTCCCAGCTGTCCCGCAGCCAAGGACGGCCCAGCCAGCCAGAAGAAGGCTCACTGCTCCCCGCCCGCAGCCGGAGACCATCCTTCCAGAGCTCCCAGAGGACCTCAAGTTCCTCCCCTCCCCGACGGAGGCCGGCAGGATTGGGAAGTCGAAGCCTTCAAGGAAGGGTGCGGTCTCATTCGTGAAGGGTCTCATCAACCTGTTGGAGGCCCTGAACGAGGTGCCTGCCCAGCAGAAACGGCGTGGCCTTATTGCCATCATGACCCATGGTCAGACGGTGTACAAGCCCGCCAAGAAGCAGGTGACACTGCGGACCCGGACCAAGGAGCGCTCGGCCTTCACCAAGGCCTCGGCCGGCTACTACTCCAGTGGCCTGAAGATCCTCCTGTCTGAGGACATGGACCTCAGCCCGACCGAGGTTGACGAGAAGCTGGTGGAGCTGCAGGCCGAGCCAATGGCAGACCCACGTCTCTTCCACCCACAGCAACGGGCGGGTGCGCTGGAGTCATATGAGGTCACCCCGGAGTCTGTGACATGGGCCCTGGACAGGCTCAAAGCAGACTCGGCACCGGGACCCTCGGGCCTGAGTTTCCTTCACTTGAAGCTGGCCTACCGCCTACGCAAACACAAGTTTGTTGCTGCTGTCACGCCTCTGATCAACGACATCATCAACGGGGAGCCCTACACTGAGATCCTGTCGCACTCGAGGCTCGTTGCCCTGCCTAAGGGAGACTCCAAGGTCCGGCCCATTGCAATGGGCGAGAGCCTGAGACGCCTCGCAGGTAAGGTCCTAGCCCACGATGTCGGGCTGAGGATTATTGGCGATGGTGTGTGCGAGGGGCAGTTCGGACTGGGCGAGAGCTGCGGCCTGGACTGCATGGGTGACATTCTGAAGACAGCGTACGCCGACGGTGCGCAGCTGTGCGCCGTTGACATGTCCAATGCGTACGGAACCGTCAGTCGGCAGCATCTGTCTGAGGTCGCACAGGCGTGGGCCCCGGTCTTGCTACCGTACCTGCACACGATGTATGCCGGGGGCAAGATGATCACACCAACAGGCCTTGTCATCCCGTCCCGGGAGGGCATCCAGCAAGGGGACCCCATATCTCCGCTGCTGTTCACCCTGGCGATGAAGCCGGTCCTGGACCAGATCAGAGGTGAGTTCCAGGAGTGCAGGATGGTCTCCTATCAGGACGATGCTTACTTGATCGCGCCAGCGTCCATGCCGGCCTCACGAGTTGATCGGTTCTACGACCGGATGGCTGAGGTTTGTGGCCGCATCGGCATGCGCGTGAACACGGCTAAGTGTATGGTGATCAGCGCTGCTGGCTCCCCGGGTGCCATTCAGCGGGTAGTCAACGGTAGAGCCGTTGGAATCCCTGTTGGTGACGCTCATGGTGAGGCAAGAGCTGTCGATGATGTCTTCTCGGAGATGGAGATGGCGACTGCTCGCGTCGTGGAAATGGTGGAGACTGTAGGGCCTTCTGCGGCCAGCGTTGCGCTGAATATGATTCGTTCATGCATTCTTGCGATGCCATCCGCAATCTACAGAGCTGTGTCGCCGATTAGGCACGAAAGCAGGACATCCCGCTTCGAGCAGATGCTTAGCCGCAGCGTAGAGCACATTCTGCAACTAAGAGATGGTCTGGAAGACAAAACTCGTAGAATGGCTCTCGATTATGGAGATTACGGGCTCCGCATGCCAATCCCATCACTCGTCTGGAAATGCGCATTTTTGGGCACGGAACACCAGCTGCACCAGCTGCTTCCGGACCGGTCTGTGCACCTAGACGAGGCCCTGTTTACCGTTGAAGGCGCCGAAGAGTGGCCTAGGACCAAGGACGAACTCTATGAGATGGAGGCCAAAAAGCCTCAGAAACAACTCACAAAGTACCATAGAGACGCCTGGACAGTCCAGCACCGCCCATCAACGCCGTCTGACTTCAACTTGGACCGCAATGCGGCCACTCAGGCCCTGAACGACTCCTCCCAGCGCGCTGCCCCGGCGGCTGGAATTCTCCGGCAAGAGGCCGCACTCACCCCAATTGAGCTAGAATCGAAGCCTGTTGGCTCAATATTTGTCCCAATTGCCAGGGCACACCTGGATGTCGCCCCGTTCGAAGAGTGGCCCGAGACTTGCCCCCTGCGTCAGGCCCAGCGCTGCACCTGGCAGCATGCCCTCTCGTGCCCACACACCAAGGGAACCGCCCACACCGAGCGTCACAACCATGTTAGAGACGCTGTGAGCGCCGTGTTGACCGACGACGACGTTAGAGGTCGACCCATGGCCCGTTGCCAGGCCGAGGTCGCGCTCACCTCTCGTCACCCCCGCTACCAGCAGGCCGATACCGAAGCGCCCAGACGCAAGGTGGCCGACCCTCATGGTGGCAGGCGAGAGAGACGTGGTCGGGAACCGTGTCCACGAGGAAGTCTATGTCGACTTCGTGGTCAGCCTGCACCCGCGGGAGGCTGAGCTAGAGAAGCTCCGCGAGTACCGCAACTGGCAGGTCACCTTCGTGCCTGCTGCCTGCACGGTTCTGGGCGAGACTGAGTCCCGTCTGACCGAGTGCTGGGTCGCCCGCCTCTGTGCCGCGATTCGCAGGCCGGCCCTCGTGGGCGCCATCCGTGACCGGGTATTCTGGTCCATCTGGGCGGACAACCAGACCGTCTGGTCGGACTATGTCTCCCAGTGCAAGGCCCGTTGGGCCGAGCACCACCAATAATCTGCCCTCCCCACAAAATGCCGGAGTCGCGACTCGGCTGACTCGGCCACTCTAGGCTGCGTCGTCCCCGAGCCCCCCTGCGCCTCCCGCCCCATCGCCGCATCGCATAACGCATCCCCTGCCCCTGCGCGAGAGTGGTTGCTCGAAATTCCGCGGAGTCGCGTGTCGTTCGGACAACCTGGGAAAGTAAATTCGGCCATGGTATCCAGAGGAAAGTTGCTCGATTCGCCGCCGCAAGGCGACGAATCCTGCCTAACATCCGATGAAGGACCTGGTACGTCTATTGACAAGCGATTAGCGCTGTTCGCTGCTCTTCTGCGGTGGATTAACGATTTCCATCCCTCCAGCTCGAAGAACTCTTGGCCGAAGGATACTGAGGCCTTTATTGAGATCTGCATGAACAAAGAACGTCTATTGAGCCTTATTTCGGATTACAAGCGTTTCTTCACGGTGAGCAACTTGGTTTGGATAACCAACTACGTTCACGCGGCGACAAATCGCTTCGGCCCCGGCCACAAGGTGAAAGCTTCCCGCCGCGACGATCACGTCGCAAATGCTGTCGCCATTCTGCACGCTGCAGCCACTGATCAGGCGTTCACATCAACGCTCACCATCGAACGTGCGAACGAGGCTCTTGAGCGTATGATCGAGCACGCCATCGACCCAGTGAAAGCGAGAAGGATGAACCTCCTTCAGACTGTCCGAGGCCCTCAGAGGACGACGTCTGTAACCGCCTTGGTGAAGCGGGTCCAGCATGCGCCCCGCCCAGCCAGCCCACCGAATGCGGGCATCGCCCGCGAGTATGCGAGGGCCGATGCCTTCGCCCGACGCCAGGGAGACCGGCCCCCGAGCCCCACCCCTGCCGATACTGCCCTCACCGACTCCGCTGTCGCCCTAACTGGGCCGCAGCCTGCAGCCACACAGCAGGGTGACCGGCCCCCGAGCCCCACCCCCGCCCAGGTTGCCCCCACCCAGCCAGAGGAGAGGAACATCGACGACACCGCAGTGTCCGAGTTCCTCTCCCTGGCGGGCGTCGAAGGCGGGGAAGGGGAGAGAGCTGAGCCAGAGACCGGGCACGAAGCCCGTGGTGACTCAGCCAACCCTCCCCTTCGCCCGCCGCCGCAGGCAAGCCAAGGCCCTGAACCACGTACATTTGTGTACACAGGCCCTCCTGGCGCTCTTAACCAGATCACGGAGGCGCACCCTGGGCCAGCATCATCCACGCCTACCCAGGGGTGGCTGAGCCTGCCAAGCTGGATCGACTCCGGCATAGGTTCACCGCAAACATCCCGACCCACCTGGTCGAGTCTCATTGGGGCTCGGCCGAGCAGGTGAGGTCCACACTCACGACAGCAGTCCGGGTCGGAGAAGTGTCCGGCGGGCAGAATGGCGTCCACAGGATGTCACGTGAACGCTGGACACAGCTTCTCGAGGGCCTCTTCGCGGACGAGCCGGACAGGCGGCCACCCTACAGCTTCCCCAAAGGGTTCAGGCAGTTCACGCCGAGGTTTGTGTTCTTCATGAGAGAGGCATGCGGTCTTCCGCCGGACCCTAGTGCTGAGGCCCCGCCCCATGCCGGGCCCAGCCAGCCCCCACGGAGACCGAGAGCAGCGCTCCTGCCCCTGCCGCCGGCCGACCCTCTCGCGGGCGACCTGCCGATCGAGCTGTCATATCTGCCTCACCCCGCGGAAGCCGGACGCATCGGCCGGGCGAAGCCCTCACGGAAGGCTGCCGCGGGATTCGTGAACGGGCTGATCCGGCTGCTCGTGACCCTGGCGAACGCGCCGCAGAACCGGAAGCGGGAGGCTCTGGCAGCCGTTCTCCGGCACGCGCGGACAGTATATCGCCCTGGGAAGAAGGGGATCTCCCTCCGCACCCGCTCCCCAGAGCGAGCTGCATACTCGAAGGCCGCCGCCGGGTATTACTCCAGCGCCATGAAGGTCCTGCTCTCTGAGGAGATGACACTCACGCCGGGTCAGATCGACCAGAAGCTGGAGGAGATGCAGGCCGCCCCGCTGAGAGATCCCCAGACGCCGGCTCTCACACGCCGCGCCGACGCGCTCACGTCCTTTGAGGTCACCTTCGAGGCCGTAGACGAGGCGCTGGGGAAGATGAGAGCGGACTCGGCCCCCGGCCCATCCGGGCTGAGCTTCTTGCATCTGAAACTCGCTCATCGACTCCGGAAGGGCCAGTTGGTGCAGGCACTCCTGCCCCTTGTGCGCGACATCATTGCCGGTGAGGAGTACACGGGTATCCTCGCTCACGCACGGCTCATCGCACTGCCGAAGGGCGAAGATCGGGTCAGACCCATCGCCATGGGCGAGGCGCTCCGGCGCCTGGCCGCGAAGGTCCTCGCCTCGGCCGTCTCGTCGCGTCTCCGTAATGACGGCGTCTGCCCTGAGCAGTACGGGCTCGGCGAGAGCTGCGGCCTGGACGTTATGACCGCGAAAATTGCGGAAGCGTACGACGAAGGGCTCAAGGTCTGTGCTGTTGACATGACTAACGCCTACGGAACCGTGTCCCGCGCCCACCTCCGTGTGGTGCTCGAGGCGCACGCCCCAGCCGCCCTCCCCCTATTTCTCCACCATGTATGGCGAGGGCAAGCTGCTGACCCCGACCGGGCACGTCATAGCCAGCCGAGAGGGCATCCACCAGGGGGACCCCCTGTCCCCAGCCCTCTTCACGCTGGCTATGACGCCCCTCCTCGGCAGCCTCCGGTCGCAACTCCCCAGTGCGACCATCCTCGGCTACCAGGACGACGTGTACGGGCTGCTGCCCCGGCAGGCAGACCAGCGGACGATCGATACATTCTACGCGCGTGTGGAGGCGGCGTGTGGAGCCGTCGGTATGCGGGTGAACCGACTGAAGTGCCTCGTCCTGGCGAAGACGGGGACACTGGGCCAACAAAGCGGACGGGTGCTCGGTATCCCCGTAGGCGACGACGCGGGCGTTGCCAACGCTGTGGACGCGGCCTTCTCGCGCATGGAGGACGCGCTCGTGCGGGTGGCCGAGATGACCGAGGCAGTGGGGCCGAAAGCGGCCTCGGTGGCGGTCAATCTGATCAGGTCTTGCGTTCTACCGATGCCTTCGGCAATCTTTCGCAACGTGAGCCCGATTGGCCACGAATGCCGCACAAAAAGCCTGGAGCGGAAGCTGAGAGCTGCCATCGCACGCATCCTTCAGGTATCCGACGTCACAAAGATACCCGAAGAGCGTTTAGCGCTCGATTTCGCCGACTACGGGCTCCGTATCCCTCTTCCGTCGCTCATCTGGAAGTGTGCATTTTTGGGCGCAGCCCACCAGCTGCACGCCCTAGGCATCACCCGGGACATGGAGGCGGCGCTGTTCTCTCCAGAAGAGTGCCAGGAGTGGCCCAAAACCATCCAGGAACTGTTTAGCATCGAGGCTGAAAAGCCGCAGAAGACACTCACTACGATGCTTGCAAAAGCCTGGACGGCCAAGTACCGCCCCAAGACACCCGCCGACTTCGGCCTAGACCCCGAGGAGGTCTCCCAGGGCCTCTCTGACTGCAGCTCCCTCGAGGCCCCCGCCGCCAGACTCCTCCGCAAAGAAGCCGCGCTGAGCCCCCTCGACCTCGAGCAGACCTCCTGCGACAGCGTGTTCGTCCCCGTCACCCGGGCGCACCTCAACATCGCCCCATTCCGCGAGATGCCGGTCACCTGCCCCCTCTGTGGCCAGCAAGACATCACGTGGCGCCACGCCCTCGGCTGCTCCTACCTGAAGGATGGCGCGACCAACGCACGCCACGACAGCATCAAGATGGCTGTGCACGATCTCGTGACCCAGGACGACCTCCGCGGGCGCCCCATCCCCCACTGCAAGCCCGAGTTCGATCTGCTCGACACCCACCCTAGGTTCCGCGTCACGAGCGCCGACGCCCCCACACACAAGCGGGCTGACCTCAAGGTCTGGGGCGAGCGCGACGTGGTCGGAAACGTCGTCCACGACGACGTCTACGTCGACTTCTACTGCGGTCTTCACCCCCGCGACGCCGAGACCGAGAAGACCCGGGAGTACGCCAACTGGGACGTCACCTTCCTGGTCGCCGCCACCACCGTCGGCGGCGCCACGGAGTCCCGCCTGACCGCGGACTGGGCGGTGCAGTTTTGCGACGCCATTGCACGGCCGCACCTGGCGGGAACCATGCGCGACACGGCCTTCCTGAAGGCCTGGGAGGGCAACCTCAGCATCTGGAGTGACTATGTCAGCCAGTGCAAGGCCCGCTGGGCCGAGCTCAACCTATAACCAGGTCCCTGCACAGAAATCTGGAGTCGCGACTCGGCTGACTTGGCCACTCTAGGCTGCGTCGTCCCCGAGCCCCCCTGCGCCTCCCGCCCCATCGCCGCATCGCATAACGCATCCCCTGCCCCTGCGCGAGAGTGGTTACCCCAAGTTCCGCGGAGTCGCGTGTCGTTCGGACAACCTGGGAAAGTAGTCAGACGAGCTGACGAGTCGGCAGACTCTGTCTTAACCATCCGGGACTCGTCGCCGCCACGATCCCTGGCTCATTTTCTCTATCCATCATTTGACTGGATCAAATTTGGCGCACATCATCTTGGATTCTTAAACCTCCCGACGGTTCCTCTGTATTCCACCCGTGCAGGTGGAGAGCTCGAAAAACGTGCCTAGAGGTCTCAACACCGCCTGGTTGCCGAGATACGGCACTTTTGATATTTTCTCTCTCTTTTGAGCGTATATCGCCGTAGTTTCGCTAGAATCCGTGCGTAACCTCTCAAAGGTATCTCCCTACACTATAAGGAACTCAATATCATCACGTTTTACGATCAACCTCACTAAGGTCCGCGATCGTGCTGGAGCAAGCACTCCTCAATGCTGCTCCAGGCCTCAACGAGGCAACAGAAGTGCTGTAATCGAGGCGTAGGACGTCCTCGATATAGCGTATCAGTGATTTGGTATCCACCCAAGTGCCCTTCGCGGCCACGACGGGAATGGGTATGCCCGCAAGGACCAGGTCCGCCGCGCTGCCGCGGCGAAGGCCATGAAGCCTTGCCCTCGAGGAGCGAAGGATCCCCTTAATCTGGTCCTCAAGCTCCGAGAACGCAAAAGACCAGAGTGGATCCTCCTCCCCAGCGTGGGCGTCCATCCGATTAACGACGACCTCGGAGAGCCAATGCGCAGGGTCCAGCTCGCCATCGACCCTTGGTACCAGCTTCTCTATGACCTCACGCCGCGTCTTTGTGCCCTGTATTGCCACTCGCAGCCCTCGCCGACCATCAGTGGACACGTCCCTCATCCGCAAAGAGAATATCTCCATAGGCCGCGATGTGGTGGCGTAGATGGTGAGCGCGAAGGCGAACGCCTCTCTCCATAGGGCCTGCCGGCGGGCCTCCGGCGTGGAGGCGTGGAGTCTTGCTAACATCTGGGCCCTGATGGGCAGGGCTGGGCCCCTCGGTCGACCAAGCGCGTCTCTCGCCTGCTCGATAACCACCGCCGTGCCGTCCACGGGGACCTCCCAGGGGACAACCCGGTCGAAGAACCTCACTATTAGGTTCCACTTCGACATGATGGTGGGGCGAGCCACCCTCTCCGCCTGGTCGTGTGCCCACATTCGAACGAGCTCGGTGTCGCCACGGGCCTCGGTGTGGCTGTCGCGGAAGTCAGCGAACTGCTGCAAGACCCCGGCCACGTGTCTCTTGTCCTTGAATCTGGCTAGCATGTCACTGCTGACGGCCTGGTCGAAGACCTGATGACCATGAAGAGGGCCATGAGCCTGAACGTCCCGTCCGACTGGAGCGGTGTGACCTCCGACAGGTCTGCCTCCTCCTTCCGAATCCTGAAGTAGAGCCGGTGCTCCGAGAGCTCTCTCAGTGCCATCGCTGTTGGAGAGCGGCTGTCCGACACAAGCAAGACCAGAGCATCCGGACATGCTGAGGGGGAGCTGGGATGGTCCATCTGGAGGCGTTGCAACTTCGAATAGACCTCCAGCAGCAGGCTGAACGGGACTACTGCCAGCCACCTGCCGACTGACCAGTCCTTGTCCATGAACTGTATGCTCCCGGAGGCCTCTGTCGCGTCCTGCTTTGCTCCAAGCCACCCGGAGGGCCATATCTCTCCTTGAACCGGGCCCCACGTCGTGATTATGCGCTCGAGCATCCGTCTGGGTGGTGATAATGTCTCGGATCGAGATAAGGCGTCGGCAGTGACGTTGAGGTGACCTGACACGTGCACGGCCCTGACCCTGATCTGTCGCCTGCTGAGCGTGGGCAGCAGGGCTCGGAGGGTCTGGTCCACCACCTCTGGCGCCTTTGTAGACCCCTGGTGGTTCCACCAGGCCACCGCCGCAACAGAATCCGAGAAGATAGTGATCTCGCTCGGGTCTCGAAGGTGTTGGAGAGTGAGCTCCACAGCCTGGCAGAGGGCTCGAAACTCTAGCAGGGTGATATGCTCCCCCTTCGGGGCCGAAACAGCGAAGGTGTGAGGGTCCTGGCCTGGGATCAGGAGGACTCCGCCGAGGCCGGCCTCCGAGGCGTCCGTCATCACCGTAACCTGAAGCTTCGGGGACATGCCCCACAAGTGGGTGAGCTCCAAGAAGCTGCGGACTGGGGAAGGGCGACTCAGGCGGGCTTGCCAATCGATGAGGGCCGCCTCTGCCTCGCCATGGACTCTCGTCCTGTATCGGGCCTTGATGTTGGCCAAGCAGCGTTGGATAGGTCTGATGGCCGCCCGGCCCTCTGGCCAGACTATCGACGCAAAGCCCAGGTTCCCGAGGAGTCTCTGCAGGCTGTGGAAGGTGACGCCCTGCTGGAGAGCCTCCTCCACTCTGGACAGGTACTTGTGGCGCTTCTCCTCCTGAAGGGAGACTCCATGCTTCCTCGAGTCGAGCACGAAGCCAAGGAAAGTCGTCGTGGGCGATGGTGTCAACTGGGATTTCTCCCGGTTGATTACGAGGCCTAGGTCCGTAAGCAACCGAACTATCCCCGGCATCGACGACTCTAACAGGGCTTTCGGACCGCAGAAAAGCCAGTCGTCTAGGTATATCGTCAGGTTGATACCCGGGAAGGCACGCGCGACAATCTGTCCGGCGGTCATCATGACCCGTTGAAAGTGGTAGGGTGCCGCGCTCCATCCAAACGGCAGGACGTTGAAGCAGTAGGGGCGCCCGTCTACCACAAAGCCCAGGAGTGTCCGGTCCTGCGGTCGGATGCCCAGCTGATAGTACCCCTTTGTCAGGTCGATGCGCGTCATGTAGTCGTTCTCTCTCATCTGGCAGATGGCTTGCCTGACGCCTCGAAGCCGGAACGACCTTCTCTCGAGCGACACTGCATTGAGTGACCTCAGATCGTGAATGAGGCGCGTCTCTACAGGTGTCTTCGGCACGGTGAAGATTGGCGAGATGAGACTCGGTGCCCGGCACGGGCTGGCCGCTCCCAAGGCGAGCAGCGTCCTTAGATGATCTCGGAAGGCCTTTCGATCCCTCGGCCGCGGTGAAGGAAGGCTGGGGTGCCTCGGCCGCGCACTCACCGAGATGGGGATACCCTCTCGTAGCCACGAGACCACCTCGGATGGCGCGTGTAAGCGCTCCCAAAGGGTCCAGCGGCTGTTGATGCACGGGAAGGGTCTCATCTTCGGGCACTGGAGGGGGGGTTGGTGGATGGTGGGCTGAGGGTGGTCGTGAGGAGAGCGGTCGTGAGGAGGGTGACCGTGAGGAGGGTGACCGTGAGGAGGGTGATCGTGAGGAGGGTGATCGTGAGGAGGGTGATCGTGATGATGATGATGATGGTTTGGACTTATGAGCGGTTGTTGCCGGGGCGCTTCGGGCCCTGGCCGCCTCGCTTTCGAAAATCCTTGCCTGGCTTCTCCGTAAGGCGGGGGTTCTTCGAGAGCGTCCGGAGGACCAGGGTCTCGATCTCCGACTCGGTCATCTCTGGCTTCTCGGCCAGGGCGGCGCGACCCGAGAGCCTGAGACGCCTCGCAGGCAAGGTCCTAGCCCACGATGTCGGGCTGAGGATTATTGGCGATGGTGTGTGCGAGGGGCAGTTCGGACTGGGCGAGAGCTGCGGCCTGGACTGCATGGGTGACATTCTGAAGACAGCGTACGCCGACGGTGCGCAGCTGTGCGCCGTTGACATGTCCAATGCGTACGGAACCGTCAGTCGGCAGCATCTGTCTGAGGTCGCACAGGCGTGGGCCCCGGTCTTGCTACCGTACCTGCACACGATGTATGCCGGGGGCAAGATGATCACACCAACAGGCCTTGTCATCCCGTCCCGGGAGGGCATCCAGCAAGGGGACCCCATATCTCCGCTGCTGTTCACCCTGGCGATGAAGCCGGTCCTGGACCAGATCAGAGGTGAGTTCCAGGAGTGCAGGATGGTCTCCCTATCAGGACGATGCTTACTTGATCGCGCCAGCGTCCATGCCGGCCTCACGAGTTGATCGGTTCTACGACCGAATGGCTGAGGTTTGTGGCCGCATCGGCATGCGCGTGAACACGGCTAAGTGTATGGTGATCAGCGCTGCTGGCTCCCCGGGTGCCATTCAGCGGGTAGTCAACGGTAGAGCCGTTGGAATCCCTGTTGGTGACGCTCATGGTGAGGCAAGAGCTGTCGATGATGTCTTCTCGGAGATGGAGATGGCGACTGCTCGCGTCGTGGAAATGGTGGAGACTGTAGGGCCTTCTGCGGCCAGCGTTGCGCTGAATATGATTCGTTCATGCATTCTTGCGATGCCATCCGCAATCTACAGAGCTGTGTCGCCGATTAGGCACGAAAGCAGGACATCCCGCTTCGAGCAGATGCTTAGCCGCAGCGTAGAGCACATTCTGCAACTAAGAGATGGTCTGGAAGACAAAACTCGTAGAATGGCTCTCGATTATGGAGATTACGGGCTCCGCATGCCAATCCCATCACTCGTCTGGAAATGCGCATTTTTGGGCACGGAACACCAGCTGCACCAGCTGCTTCCGGACCGGTCTGTGCACCTAGACGAGGCCCTGTTTACCGTTGAAGGCGCCGAAGAGTGGCCTAGGACCAAGGACGAACTCTATGAGATGGAGGCCAAAAAGCCTCAGAAACAACTCACAAAGTACCATAGAGACGCCTGGACAGTCCAGCACCGCCCATCAACGCCGTCTGACTTCAACTTGGACCGCAATGCGGCCACTCAGGCCCTGAACGACTCCTCCCAGCGCGCTGCCCCGGCGGCTGGAATTCTCCGGCAAGAGGCCGCACTCACCCCAATTGAGCTAGAATCGAAGCCTGTTGGCTCAATATTTGTCCCAATTGCCAGGGCACACCTGGATGTCGCCCCGTTCGAAGAGTGGCCCGAGACTTGCCCCCTGTGTCAGGCCCAGCGCTGCACCTGGCAGCATGCCCTCTCGTGCCCACACACCAAGGGAACCGCCCACACCGAGCGTCACAACCATGTTAGAGACGCTGTGAGCGCCGTGTTGACCGACGACGACGTTAGAGGTCGACCCATGGCCCGTTGCCAGGCCGAGGTCGCGCTCACCTCTCGTCACCCCCGCTACCAGCAGGCCGATACCGAAGCGCCCAGACGCAAGGTGGCCGACCCTCATGGTGGCAGGCGAGAGAGACGTGGTCGGGAACCGTGTCCACGAGGAAGTCTATGTCGACTTCGTGGTCAGCCTGCACCCGCGGGAGGCTGAGCTAGAGAAGCTCCGCGAGTACCGCAACTGGCAGGTCACCTTCGTGCCTGCTGCCTGCACGGTTCTGGGCGAGACTGAGTCCCGTCTGACCGAGTGCTGGGTCGCCCGCCTCTGTGCCGCGATTCGCAGGCCGGCCCTCGTGGGCGCCATCCGTGACCGGGTATTCTGGTCCATCTGGGCGGACAACCAGACCGTCTGGTCGGACTATGTCTCCCAGTGCAAGGCCCGTTGGGCCGAGCACCACCAATAATCTGCCCTCCCCACAAAATGCCGGAGTCGCGACTCGGCTGACTCGGCCATTCTAGGCTGCGTCGTCCCCGAGCTCCCCTGCGCCTCCCGCCCCATCGCCGCATCGCATAACGCATCCCCTGCCCCTGCGCGAGAGTAGTTGCTCGAAATTCCGCGGAGTCGCGTGTTGTTCGGACAACCTGGGAAAGTAAATTCGGCCATGGTATCCAGAGGAAAGTTGCTCGATTCGCCGCCGCAAGGCGACGAATCCTGCCATACATCCGATGACGGACCAGGTGACACGAATTACCTGAAACTAGCGCTGTTCGCTGCGCTCCTGCGCGTAATGGACGAAATTCGTCAGCACTGCCCGAAAGGCTCGTGGCCGAAGAACGCTGAGGCCTTCATCGAGGTTTGTATGAACAAAGATCGTTTATTGCGCCTTGTGACGGACAACAAACGCTTCTTCACGATCAACAACCTTTCTTTGATCACGGACTACGTTCATGCGGCCACAAACCGCTTCGGGCCAGGCCATAAGCCGAAGGCATCCCGCCGTGATGACCACATCGCCAATGCCACTTCACTTCTTCACGCCGCAGCCACCAACCAGGTGTTCACTGCTACGATCTCGATTGATCGTGCCAACGAGGCCCTCGAGCGCGTGATACGGGGCAGAAAGACCGATGAGCAGCTCATGAGGGAGCACCCTCGTCCGCTCCGCCCGTCCGAGATCGCCGCTCGCCGCGCCAAGACCGGGCGTCAGTCATACGCCCAACTGATCAGCCGTGTCGAGGAGGCCCGCCCGGCAAGCCCTGCGCGAGACCGCACTGCCTTCCTCGAGGCAGAAGCATACGCGTGTCGCGTAGCTGCTGGCCGCGCAGACCGTCAACAGCAGGGTGATAGGCCCCCGAGCCCCACCCCTGCCGATGCTGCCCCCACCGACTCCGCTGTCGCCCTAACTGGGCCGCAGCCCGCAGCCGCCCCGCAGGGTGACAGGCCCCCGAGCCCCACCCCTGCCGATGCTGCCCCCACCGACTCCGCTGCCGCCCTAACTGGGCCGCAGCCCGCAGCCACACAGCAGGGAGACCGGCCCCCGAGCCCCACCCCTGCCGATGCTGCCCCCACCGACTCCGCTGCCGCCCTAACTGGGCCGCAGCCTGCAGCCACACAGCAGGGTGACAGGCCCACGCGCCAGACCCCCGCCCAGGTTGCCCCCACCCAGCCAGAGGAGAGGAACATCGACGACACCGCAGTGTCCGAGTTCCTCTCCCTGGCGGGCGTCGAAGGCGGGGAAGGGGAGAGAGCTGAGCCAGAGACCGAGCACGAAGCCCGTGGTGACTCAGCCAACTCCCCCCTTCGCCCGCCGCCGCAGGTTGACCCCGCCCACCGGCTCACAGGGTGGCTCGACCGCACGACCATCGACGCTGTTCGCCGCAGCTTTGACGCACATGTACCGCGGGAAGACAGAGACATGTGGTCGACCAACGACCAGGTCGTCGCGACGCTGACGTCTGTCGACGCCGTCCGCTGGCTCTCCCGGGGGCAAAATGGCCAGAACCGCATGTCCAGAGCACGCTGGACGACTCTCCTCGAGCAGGTCTTTGCGGCTCACCCGAGGAACCGGCCGACGTATGCGTTCCCGCAAGGCCTGAAGTCGTTCGCACCCAGGTTCGTGGCGTTCATGAGGGAAGGGTTGGGTATGCCAGTCGACCCCGCTCTCCCAGCTGTCCCGCAGCCAAGGACGGCCCAGCCAGCCAGAAGAAGGCTCACTGCTCCCCGCCCGCAGCCGGAGACCATCCTTCCAGAGCTCCCAGAGGACCTCAAGTTCCTCCCCTCCCCGACGGAGGCCGGCAGGATTGGGAAGTCGAAGCCTTCAAGGAAGGGTGCGGTCTCATTCGTGAAGGGTCTCATCAACCTGTTGGAGGCCCTGAACGAGGTGCCTGCCCAGCAGAAACGGCGTGGCCTTATTGCCATCATGACCCATGGTCAGACGGTGTACAAGCCCGCCAAGAAGCAGGTGACACTGTGGACCCGGACCAAGGAGCGCTCGGCCTTCACCAAGGCCTCGGCCGGCTACTACTCCAGTGGCCTGAAGATCCTCCTGTCTGAGGACATGGACCTCAGCCCGACCGAGGTTGACGAGAAGCTGGTGGAGCTGCAGGCCGAGCCAATGGCAGACCCACGTCTCTTCCACCCACAGCAACGGGCGGGTGCGCTGGAGTCATATGAGGTCACCCCGGAGTCTGTGACATGGGCCCTGGACAGGCTCAAAGCAGACTCGGCACCGGGACCCTCGGGCCTGAGTTTCCTTCACTTGAAGCTGGCCTACCGCCTACGCAAACACAAGTTTGTTGCTGCTGTCACGCCTCTGATCAACGACATCATCAACGGGGAGCCCTACACTGAGATCCTGTCGCACTCGAGGCTCGTTGCCCTGCCTAAGGGAGACTCCAAGGTCCGGCCCATTGCAATGGGCGAGAGCCTGAGACGCCTCGCAGGCAAGGTCCTAGCCCACGATGTCGGGCTGAGGATTATTGGCGATGGTGTGTGCGAGGGGCAGTTCGGACTGGGCGAGAGCTGCGGCCTGGACTGCATGGGTGACATTCTGAAGACAGCGTACGCCGGCGGTGCGCAGCTGTGCGCCGTTGACATGTCCAATGCGTACGGAACCGTCAGTCGGCAGCATCTGTCTGAGGTCGCACAGGCGTGGGCCCCGGTCTTGCTGCCGTACCTGCACACGATGTATGCCGGGGGCAAGATGATCACACCAACAGGCCTTGTCATCCCGTCCCGGGAGGGCATCCAGCAAGGGGACCCCATATCTCCGCTGCTGTTCACCCTGGCGATGAAGCCGGTCCTGGACCAGATCAGAGGTGAGTTCCAGGAGTGCAGGATGGTCTCCTATCAGGACGATGCTTACTTGATCGCGCCAGCGTCCATGCCGGCCTCACGAGTTGATCGGTTCTACGACCGGATGGCTGAGGTTTGTGGCCGCATCGGCATGCGCGTGAACACGGCTAAGTGTATGGTGATCAGCGCTGCTGGCTCCCCGGGTGCCATTCAGCGGGTAGTCAACGGTAGAGCCGTTGGAATCCCTGTTGGTGACGCTCATGGTGAGGCAAGAGCTGTCGATGATGTCTTCTCGGAGATGGAGATGGCGACTGCTCGCGTCGTGGAAATGGTGGAGACTGTAGGGCCTTCTGCGGCCAGCGTTGCGCTGAATATGATTCGTTCATGCATTCTTGCGATGCCATCCGCAATCTACAGAGCTGTGTCGCCGATTAGGCACGAAAGCAGGACATCCCGCTTCGAGCAGATGCTTAGCCGCAGCGTAGAGCACATTCTGCAACTAAGAGATGGTCTGGAAGACAAAACTCGTAGAATGGCTCTCGATTATGGAGATTACGGGCTCCGCATGCCAATCCCATCACTCGTCTGGAAATGCGCATTTTTGGGCACGGAACACCAGCTGCACCAGCTGCTTCCGGACCGGTCTGTGCACCTAGACGAGGCCCTGTTTACCGTTGAAGGCGCCGAAGAGTGGCCTAGGACCAAGGACGAACTCTATGAGATGGAGGCCAAAAAGCCTCAGAAACAACTCACAAAGTACCATAGAGACGCCTGGACAGTCCAGCACCGCCCATCAACGCCGTCTGACTTCAACTTGGACCGCAATGCGGCCACTCAGGCCCTGAACGACTCCTCCCAGCGCGCTGCCCCGGCGGCTGGAATTCTCCGGCAAGAGGCCGCACTCACCCCAATTGAGCTAGAATCGAAGCCTGTTGGCTCAATATTTGTCCCAATTGCCAGGGCACACCTGGATGTCGCCCCGTTCGAAGAGTGGCCCGAGACTTGCCCCCTGTGTCAGGCCCAGCGCTGCACCTGGCAGCATGCCCTCTCGTGCCCACACACCAAGGGAACCGCCCACACCGAGCGTCACAACCATGTTAGAGACGCTGTGAGCGCCGTGTTGACCGACGACGACGTTAGAGGTCGACCCATGGCCCGTTGCCAGGCCGAGGTCGCGCTCACCTCTCGTCACCCCCGCTACCAGCAGGCCGATACCGAAGCGCCCAGACGCAAGGTGGCCGACCCTCATGGTGGCAGGCGAGAGAGACGTGGTCGGGAACCGTGTCCACGAGGAAGTCTATGTCGACTTCGTGGTCAGCCTGCACCCGCGGGAGGCTGAGCTAGAGAAGCTCCGCGAGTACCGCAACTGGCAGGTCACCTTCGTGCCTGCTGCCTGCACGGTTCTGGGCGAGACTGAGTCCCGTCTGACCGAGTGCTGGGTCGCCCGCCTCTGTGCCGCGATTCGCAGGCCGGCCCTCGTGGGCGCCATCCGTGACCGGGTATTCTGGTCCATCTGGGCGGACAACCAGACCGTCTGGTCGGACTATGTCTCCCAGTGCAAGGCCCGTTGGGCCGAGCACCACCAATAATCTGCCCTCCCCACAAAATGCCGGAGTCGCGACTCGGCTGACTCGGCCACTCTAGGCTGCGTCGTCCCCGAGCCCCCCTGCGCCTCCCGCCCCATCGCCGCATCGCATAACGCATCCCCTGCCCCTGCGCGAGAGTAGTTGCTCGAAATTCCGCGGAGTCGCGTGTTGTTCGGACAACCTGGGAAAGTAAATTCGGCCATGGTATCCAGAGGAAAGTTGCTCGATTCGCCGCCGCAAGGCGACGAATCCTGCCATACATCCGATGACGGACCAGGTGACACGAATTACCTGAAACTAGCGCTGTTCGCTGCGCTCCTGCGCGTAATGGACGAAATTCGTCAGCACTGCCCGAAAGGCTCGTGGCCGAAGAACGCTGAGGCCTTCATCGAGGTTTGTATGAACAAAGATCGTTTATTGCGCCTTGTGACGGACAACAAACGCTTCTTCACGATCAACAACCTTTCTTTGATCACGGACTACGTTCATGCGGCCACAAACCGCTTCGGGCCAGGCCATAAGCCGAAGGCATCCCGCCGTGATGACCACATCGCCAATGCCACTTCACTTCTTCACGCCGCAGCCACCAACCAGGTGTTCACTGCTACGATCTCGATTGATCGTGCCAACGAGGCCCTCGAGCGCGTGATACGGGGCAGAAAGACCGATGAGCAGCTCATGAGGGAGCACCCTCGTCCGCTCCGCCCGTCCGAGATCGCCGCTCGCCGCGCCAAGACCGGGCGTCAGTCATACGCCCAACTGATCAGCCGTGTCGAGGAGGCCCGCCCGGCAAGCCCTGCGCGAGACCGCACTGCCTTCCTCGAGGCAGAAGCATACGCGTGTCGCGTAGCTGCTGGCCGCGCAGACCGTCAACAGCAGGGTGATAGGCCCCCGAGCCCCACCCCTGCCGATGCTGCCCCCACCGACTCCGCTGCCGCCCTAACTGGGCCGCAGCCTGCAGCCACACAGCAGGGTGACCGGCCCCCGAGCCCCACCCCTGCCGATGCTGCCCCCACCGACTCCGCTGTCGCCCTAACTGGGCCGCAGCCCGCAGCCGCCCAGCGGGATGACCGGTCTACCGACCCCACCCCTGCCGATGCTGCCCCCACCGACTCCGCTGTCGCCCTAACTGGGCCGCAGCCCGCAGCCGCCCCGCAGGGTGACAGGCCCACGCGCCAGACCCCTGCCCAGGTTGCCCCCACCGACTCCGCTGCCGCCCTAACTGGGCCGCAGCCCGCAGCCGCCCAGCGGGATGACCGGTCTACCGACCCCACCCCTGCCGATGCTGCCCCCACCGACTCCGCTGTCGCCCTAACTGGGCCGCAGCCCGCAGCCGCCCCGCAGGGTGACAGGCCCCCGAGCCCCACCCCCGCCCAGGTTGCCCCCACCCAGCCAGAGGAGAGGAACATCGACGACACCGCAGTGTCCGAGTTCCTCTCCCTGGCGGGCGTCGAAGGCGGGGAAGGGGAGAGAGCTGAGCCAGAGACCGAGCACGAAGCCCGTGGTGACTCAGCCAACTCCCCCTTCGCCCGCCGCCGCAGGTTGACCCCGCCCACCGGCTCACAGGGTGGCTCGACCGCACGACCATCGACGCTGTTCGCCGCAGCTTTGACGCACATGTACCGCGGGAAGACAGAGACATGTGGTCGACCAACGACCAGGTCGTCGCGACGCTGACGTCTGTCGACGCCGTCCGCTGGCTCTCCAGGGGGCAAAATGGCCAGAACCGCATGTCCAGAGCACGCTGGACGACTCTCCTCGAGCAGGTCTTTGCGGCTCACCCGAGGAACCGGCCTTCGTATGCGTTCCCGCAAGGCCTGAAGTCGTTCGCACCCAGGTTCGTGGCGTTCATGAGGGAAGGGTTGGGTATGCCAGTCGACCCCGCTCTCCCAGCTGTCCCGCAGCCAAGGACGGCCCAGCCAGCCAGAAGAAGGCTCACTGCTCCCCGCCCGCAGCCGGAGACCATCCTTCCAGAGCTCCCAGAGGACCTCAAGTTCCTCCCCTCCCCGACGGAGGCCGGCAGGATTGGGAAGTCGAAGCCTTCAAGGAAGGGTGCGGTCTCATTCGTGAAGGGTCTCATCAACCTGTTGGAGGCCCTGAACGAGGTGCCTGCCCAGCAGAAACGGCGTGGCCTTATTGCCATCATGACCCATGGTCAGACGGTGTACAAGCCCGCCAAGAAGCAGGTGACACTGCGGACCCGGACCAAGGAGCGCTCGGCCTTCACCAAGGCCTCGGCCGGCTACTACTCCAGTGGCCTGAAGATCCTCCTGTCTGAGGACATGGACCTCAGCCCGACCGAGGTTGACGAGAAGCTGGTGGAGCTGCAGGCCGAGCCAATGGCAGACCCACGTCTCTTCCACCCACAGCAACGGGCGGGTGCGCTGAAGTCATATGAGGTCACCCCCGGAGTCTGTGACATGGGCCCTGGACAGGCTCAAAGCAGACTCGGCACCGGGACCCTCGGGCCTGAGTTTCCTTCACTTGAAGCTGGCCTACCGCCTACGCAAACACAAGTTTGTTGCTGCTGTCACGCCTCTGATCAACGACATCATCAACGGGGAGCCCTACACTGAGATCCTGTCGCACTCGAGGCTCGTTGCCCTGCCTAAGGGAGACTCCAAGGTCCGGCCCATTGCAATGGGCGAGAGCCTGAGACGCCTCGCAGGCAAGGTCCTAGCCCACGATGTCGGGCTGAGGATTATTGGCGATGGTGTGTGCGAGGGGCAGTTCGGACTGGGCGAGAGCTGCGGCCTGGACTGCATGGGTGACATTCTGAAGACAGCGTACGCCGACGGTGCGCAGCTGTGCGCCGTTGACATGTCCAATGCGTACGGAACCGTCAGTCGGCAGCATCTGTCTGAGGTCGCACAGGCGTGGGCCCCGGTCTTGCTACCGTACCTGCACACGATGTATGCCGGGGGCAAGATGATCACACCAACAGGCCTTGTCATCCCGTCCCGGGAGGGCATCCAGCAAGGAGACCCCATATCTCCGCTGCTGTTCACCCTGGCGATGAAGCCGGTCCTGGACCAGATCAGAGGTGAGTTCCAGGAGTGCAGGATGGTCTCCCTATCAGGACGATGCGTACTTGATCGCGCCAGCGTCCATGCCGGCCTCACGAGTTGATCGGTTCTACGACCGGATGGCTGAGGTTTGTGGCCGCATCGGCATGCGCGTGAACACGGCTAAGTGTATGGTGATCAGCGCTGCTGGCTCCCCGGGTGCCATTCAGCGGGTAGTCAACGGTAGAGCCGTTGGAATCCCTGTTGGTGACGCTCATGGTGAGGCAAGAGCTGTCGATGATGTCTTCTCGGAGATGGAGATGGCGACTGCTCGCGTCGTGGAAATGGTGGAGACTGTAGGGCCTTCTGCGGCCAGCGTTGCGCTGAATATGATTCGTTCATGCATTCTTGCGATGCCATCCGCAATCTACAGAGCTGTGTCGCCGATTAGGCACGAAAGCAGGACATCCCGCTTCGAGCAGATGCTTAGCCGCAGCGTAGAGCACATTCTGCAACTAAGAGATGGTCTGGAAGGCAAAACTCGTAGAATGGCTCTCGATTATGGAGATTACGGGCTCCGCATGCCAATCCCATCACTCGTCTGGAAATGCGCATTTTTGGGCACGGAACACCAGCTGCACCAGCTGCTTCCGGACCGGTCTGTGCACCTAGACGAGGCCCTGTTTACCGTTGAAGGCGCCGAAGAGTGGCCTAGGACCAAGGACGAACTCTATGAGATGGAGGCCAAAAAGCCTCAGAAACAACTCACAAAGTACCATAGAGACGCCTGGACAGTCCAGCACCGCCCATCAACGCCGTCTGACTTCAACTTGGACCGCAATGCGGCCACTCAGGCCCTGAACGACTCCTCCCAGCGCGCTGCCCCGGCGGCTGGAATTCTCCGGCAAGAGGCCGCACTCACCCCAATTGAGCTAGAATCGAAGCCTGTTGGCTCAATATTTGTCCCAATTGCCAGGGCACACCTGGATGTCGCCCCGTTCGAAGAGTGGCCCGAGACTTTGCCCCCTGTGTCAGGCCCAGCGCTGCACCTGGCAGCATGCCCTCTCGTGCCCACACACCAAGGGAACCGCCCACACCGAGCGTCACAACCATGTTAGAGACGCTGTGAGCGCCGTGTTGACCGACGACGACGTTAGAGGTCGACCCATGGCCCGTTGCCAGGCCGAGGTCGCGCTCACCTCTCGTCACCCCCGCTACCAGCAGGCCGATACCGAAGCGCCCAGACGCAAGGTGGCCGACCCTCATGGTGGCAGGCGAGAGAGACGTGGTCGGGAACCGTGTCCACGAGGAAGTCTATGTCGACTTCGTGGTCAGCCTGCACCCGCGGGAGGCTGAGCTAGAGAAGCTCCGCGAGTACCGCAACTGGCAGGTCACCTTCGTGCCTGCTGCCTGCACGGTTCTGGGCGAGACTGAGTCCCGTCTGACCGAGTGCTGGGTCGCCCGCCTCTGTGCCGCGATTCGCAGGCCGGCCCTCGTGGGCGCCATCCGTGACCGGGTATTCTGGTCCATCTGGGCGGACAACCAGACCGTCTGGTCGGACTATGTCTCCCAGTGCAAGGCCCGTTGGGCCGAGCACCACCAATAATCTGCCCTCCCCACAAAATGCCGGAGTCGCGACTCGGCTGACTCGGCCACTCTAGGCTGCGTCGTCCCCGAGCCCCCTGCGCCTCCCGCCCCATCGCCGCATCGCATAACGCATCCCCTGCCCCTGCGCGAGAGTGGTTACCCCAAGTTCCGCGGAGTCGCGTGTTGTTCGGACAACCTGGGAAAGTAAATTCGGCCATGGTATCCAGAGGAAAGTTGCTCGATTCGCCGCCGCAAGGCGACGAATCCTGCCATACATCCGATGACGGACCAGGTGACACGAATTACCTGAAACTAGCGCTGTTCGCTGCGCTCCTGCGCGTAATGGACGAAATTCGTCAGCACTGCCCGAAAGGCTCGTGGCCGAAGAACGCTGAGGCCTTCATCGAGGTTTGTATGAACAAAGATCGTTTATTGCGCCTTGTGACGGACAACAAACGCTTCAGTGCAAGGCCCGCTGGGCCGAACTTCGCCCCTAATCGCCTCACCAGAAATGTGCCGGAGTCGCGACTCGGCTGACTCGGCCATTCTAGGCTGCGTCGTCCCCGAGCCCCCCTGCGCCTCCCACCCCTTCGCCGCATCGCATAACGCATCCCCTGCCCCTGCGCGAGAGTGGTTGCTCGAAATTCCGCGGAGTCGCGTGTTGTTCGGACAACCTGGGAAAGTAAATTCGGCCATGGTATCCAGAGGAAAGTTGCTCGATTCGCCGCCGCAAGGCGACGAATCCTGCCATACATCCGATGAAGGACCTGGTACGTCTATTGACAAGCGATTAGCGCTGTTCGCTGCTCTTCTGCGGTGGATTAACGATTTCCATCCATCCAGCTCGAAGAACTCTTGGCCGAAGGATACTGAGGCCTTTATTGAGATCTGCATGAACAAAGAACGTCTATTGAGCCTTATTTCGGATTACAAGCGTTTCTTCACGGTGAGCAACTTGGTTTGGATAACCAACTACGTTCACGCGGCGACAAATCGCTTCGGCCCCGGCCACAAGGTGAAAGCTTCCCGCCGCGACGATCACGTCGCAAATGCTGTCGCCATTCTGCACGCTGCAGCCACTGATCAGGCGTTCACATCAACGCTCACCATCGAACGTGCGAACGAGGCTCTTGAGCGTATGATCGAGCACGCCATCGACCCAGTGAAAGCGAGAAGGATGAACCTCCTTCAGACTGTCCGAGGCCCTCAGAGGACGACGTCTGTAACCGCCTTGGTGAAGCGGGTCCAGCATGCGCCCCGCCCAGCCAGCCCACCGAATGCGGGCATCGCCCGCGAGTATGCGAGGGCCGATGCCTTCGCCCGACGCCAGGGAGACCGGCCCCCGAGCCCCACCCCTGCCCAGGTTGCCCCCACCGACTCCGCTGTCGCCCTAACTGGGCCGCAGCCCGCAGCCACACAGCAGGGAGACCGGCCCCCGAGCCCCACCCCTGCCCAGGTTGCCCCCACCGACTCCGCTGCCGCCCTAACTGGGCCGCAGCCCGCAGCCACACAGCAGGGAGACCGGCCCCCGAGCCCCACCCCTGCCGATGCTGCCCCCACCGACTCCGCTGCCGCCCTAACTGGGCCGCAGCCCGCAGCCACACAGCAGGGAGACCGGCCCCCGAGCCCCACCCCTGCCCAGGTTGCCCCCACCCAGCCAGAGGGAGAGGAACATCGACGACACCGCAGTGTCCGAGTTCCTCTCCCTGGCGGGCGTCGAAGGCGGGGAAGGGGGAGAGAGCTGAGCCAGAGACCGGGCACGAAGCCCGTGGTGACTCAGCCAACCCTCCCTT